>MNCI01025684.1:153293-240524 GCA_015680685.1 Gnetum montanum
AGGGTTAGATTGCTTAAGATTTCATCATCTTTTAATTCAAGTTTGGTAGTGAAGGTTAGGAAGAGCTAATGGAGTTTGAGAGAGCAATGAAAAAGCCTTTTATTCCATATGTGATGGGATGTTTCCCTGAGCATGTATTGAAGGCTTATCTAAAGGCTAGATCTTGTGGAGCTCCAAAAGAGTGTCCTTTTATGAATTGGTTGTCCAATGAATTCTCTTTTCTCACTAGAGGTTTGGATATAGAGTCCAATGTTTGGGGGCAATATCAAGATTGTTCCAAAGAAGAAGAAAAAGGAGAAGAGCCACCAAACTATGAAGAGTCATCATGGGGATGGGGAGAAGATTTTGTCTCCTGAGAAGAAAATGAAGGACTTAATGGAGAAGAACAAAAGAGCTCATCCAAAAAAGAAAATGAGAAAAATGTTGAAGAGAAAGCTCCAATAGATCACGGTGAGAGCTCCACCAAGCCTAAAAACAACAGAACCACCTTCATCACATCATAAATTTCCTATGAAACAGTTAGGGAGATGAGGATTCCCACCAGGGGAACCCTCACAATTCAGTTTCCACCCCAAGAATAGTTCATGAAGGACTTGATAATGTACAGTTTGTTAAGAACAGTTTGATTTTGCTTAGGAATGAGGTTTTTGTCCCATTACACCTTATGTTAAATGGGAATTTTCCTCAAAAAAGATTTCTATCCAGTTGTAAAATCCAATAAAAATTTNGTTATAATTCAACCAGTTATGGGCTTAGAAACGGTTCAGCAGTGGTGGTGGACGCGTAGATATACATGGCTTTGTTATACAAGAATATTGACAATGAACATTAACCAAGAATGGGGTCGGTCCTGCTTTTACAGATTCAAATTAAAGTCAATAAACAGAGAAAATTGGATTCTGTAGTAAGAAGAAACAATGTACTGCACTGAATACTTTCAGAAACAGAGACACATCTTGTGATATAATATGGCATAGTCCAGGCATTGGAAAAACGTTTTTGGAAGCTGGAAAAAAAATGGTACACTTACTCTCAAAAGCAACATGGTGGTTCTTATCAATATGGCAACCAAAACAAGTTATGCTTGCTGATAAACATTTTTCCAAGAACCGCCAGGGATAACTTCATATTTCTCTTCGGAATTTTGTCAAATGCTTGCCATGCAGGGTTTCGTTTTTCTATTTTCACAGGATGCCTAATTTCTTGGCCAGAGCATGTAACAATAAGTAGTTTAGTAGTTTTTGGAGTAACAGGTTACAGCAAAATAAACAGAACAGAGCTAAAATGTAGGCGGTTACCATGCTTTCACCTGTGCCTGCGGTTATGGATAATTATTGGCAAAAAGAAACAAAAAGACACAAATGCTGAGCGCTTCCAAGGACACGGAAGGTGTCTGTTTTCTTCGCTGAAGACAGGTGGTAACCGCGGACGCACTCACACTGTTGGCGCTTAACGCGCTTAATGGCTGATCGCTTTGTGGTGGGAAAATTGTTGGCAAATGTTGAAGCTCCTATTTCATGCTGTCGAACACACACTGACAATCGTCCGTCCATTCGAAATTAACCCCCTTTTTAAGCAAATGTTGCATAGGGTGTAACTTGTCGGTTAATTTCGAGATGAACTGCCTGATAAACTGTAACCTCCCCTGTAGTCCGCATAATTGCTTAAGACTTGTAGGGGGTGCCAATTCAACAATGGCTTTGACTTTGTCAGGGTCTACGTGTATGCTAGCTTCCAATACCAAGAAACCCAACATGCATCCGATTTTGACTCCGGACACACACTTTTTTGGGTTAAGTCGGAGGTCGTATTTAGAACATCTTTTGAGAACTAACTCCAGATCCTCTGAATGATCTTCGGACTTTATAGACTTAACAGCTATATCGTCAACATAATCATTCATCCTCTCTAAGAGGTAATCGCTAAAGATGTATGTCATAGCTCGCTGATATGTTGCTCCGGCATTTTTTAAACCAAAAGGCATCATGGTGTAATAAAAGGTTCCCCAGGGTGTCATAAATGTCGTTGTTAGTTGGTGCTCTGGGTTGATGCGTATTTGGTTGTAGCTTGAGAAGCCATCCATGAAGGATAAAAGTGCATGTCCAGCGGTTGTATCCACCAATTGATCGATACTCGGCAATGGGAAGTTATCTTTAATTGTAGCTTTGTTCAAGTCCCGGAAGTCTATACAAATGCGTATTCCTCCTGTCTTTTTGGGAACTACTACAATGTTAGATACCTAGTCCGAGTAATCAACTACGTGAATAAAACCTGCCTGGTACAGCTTGGTGATTTCATCACGTACTGCTAGCGCGACTTCTGGCTTGATCTTTCGTGCTTTTTGTCTAACGGCTTTGATGTGGGGATCTAGGATTATGTTGTGTTGAATTAATCTCGGGTCGAGTCCCGGCATATCCTCGTATGATCATGCAAACACCGTAATGTTATCCTGGAGAATATGTTTTATGTCATCACTTACCTTTTGGTCTAATAGAGAGCTAGCCTTGAGAGATTTAGTCTCGCCCCTATGCGTAACCATATAGACCTCGTTGAGTGGATCTTCGGTTACATCCCCAGCTTCCAGATCTAGCGTGCGCGTCGATTGCTCTGGCCAGTCTAGAGATGTTTCCGACGTGGCTATGATTGCGTCATTAAGGGCTAGGTTAGTTTCTATTAATGTGGGATCAAGCTGTCTAATAATTTCACCATGTGAGCTTGCTAAAACTAGTTGTGTAGACAAAATTTCGTCCATCTGTCAATTATCCTGCAAAATTTTCAAATGCGAGAGCAATTAGGCAGATGCTAAGTTTGATGCGATAGGTGTTAAAACGAATAACGCTTAATTTAGTGTACAGGACGTGACGTGACATTACTGCGTAAAGGTAACTGAATTTTAAAGTTTGCGAATGACCTATAATTAATGAGTCCTGATTACGAGGAGATAAGATACAGTAGTTTAGGGTCGTTTCAGACCGTAATGCGTGCGATATCTGACGCAGTTAATGTGTTGATCTCCGGGTTCCAGCTCATACTGACACCCACATTTGGGCAAGTCTCGCTGAAATCGGGTATCAAGTCGGTTAAACTTTGTATATAAGTAAGCAGTTTTCAGTAAGAACGGGCTGTTGGCTGTCACGATTTCGAATTTCTAATTGTTACAAAGCGAGAGGAAGAGGAGCAGAAAATTGGAGCGTGTAGTTTGCAAAAGACGTGAAAGTGCAAAACTATGAAGGTTCTGAAATCGTGACAATGGCGCCTAAAGTGAAAAGGAAGAACGCGAAATTGGCTAAAATTGACGAGGTGCAAGAGAATCTGGAGCACGCTTTGCAGGTAGTGGTCGAAGTGAGGGACCCTACGCCTTTGAACTAGTAGGCCATTCTTTGTGTATTTGTGTTGTTTTAGCAGTATTTATTCCTGTAGCGTCGTTCGCGTAAATGAGGGTTTTAGACTATGGACCTCGCGTTAAGAAGAGGGTTTAAATGGGTGCATCTATCGTCGTTGTTGGAGACAAACCTTGCGCTGTTACAAGGGTTTAGGCGATTTCAGCATGAATAGCTAAGCGTAATTTGTAGGTTTCCTGTATTTAAGCATGCAAATGTGAATCTAGACGTTGATCTATTTATTGCATTTTCTGTACAGTGTTATGCTAAGACCTGTCTTAATCGTCTTAGACATCGTTGGGGTTTTAGGCTGCGTAAACCCAATCGTGCCTAATGTCCCTCCTCCGCAAACTTGGTTGCATGGGAGGGCCATATGGTTTCAAAGGGGCGCGCTGGAGTTTCTGTAGTTTTTACTGCATAACTACAACGTTATTATATGGTCTAATTTGTCAGGAGATATTGCTGGTGCCATTTTGGAGCACTTGTTAGCGGGAATTTTGGCTTTCTTGACAGACGGAGCCATCGATACTGGTCGTCCCCAGGACCGAGAACTTAGCGCCCGAGGTTTGAGGTGCTTAAGTTGGATCTGGGAAATGGCCCAGTTTAGTTGCTACCACACATACAACACTTTGTTCGTGGCCCGTCATGTCTCAACTTACTTCCAGAATCCACCAGGCACAGTGTACTATTCAGGCGGGTAAGTGTTTTTGTTGGCTATATTGTCATTATATGTCTATTGTCTGAGTTTTGTAAAATGTAAGATGAGCCTATGTGGTATGGTGCAGGTTTTTTATCCATGAAAACAAGTTGGTAGGCGATGGTGATACTTTGTCATGGACCGAAATGGCGATAAAGGCGTTTACCTTGACTAGTAACGTACGCGCAGGCGTGATGGGGCAGATCGGCTTCGACATTCATGAGTACCCCACCCGTTATGCTGAAGCTTTCAAGAATTGCCAGAATCTTGGGTGGCTGCATGATAATTGGACCTTGGATCCGCCCCTTACCGTTGCGGACGTGCAGAGGAAGCTTCCTCCCTTTCCTTTGCCATTTGGACCTGGTAAAATTGCTGCATATGCTATTATTGCGTGATGTAACTGTGAATTGTGAATGTTGCATAACGGTGTTTTTGTTTGACCTATGTTATACATTGTTCAGTCAAGGAATCTCGGGAGATTACCTTTACAATTTCCGGCTGCGAGGCGAATACCTTCCTCTTCCGCTACGACGACATCAAGGATGGACAACGCTGGCTCGGACACGTGGCGGCCCCAGTTGCGGTGGTCACCAAGATACAAGAAGCGAGGCTAATGCATTTATTTTTAGCCGCGACTCCCGATGTCCCCGCCAGTGAAATGCTAATGCTAGTCAACTCTTTCAGCGAAAGGGCAGAGCGCTTTTGCACACACGTACATCACGCGCGTGTAAGTTTTGATATTGATGCTCAGCTTTTCGTGGACCTTTTTGGCGTCCCCTATGACGGCCTTCCCATAGAGGAAAAGGCGAAGAGGAGTCTTGATTGCCAGAAGTGGCTGGAGGAGTGGGTAGGGATCACGAAGGAGACTAAAGGGATCCCTTGTGAAAGAATTCAACTAGAAATCGCCAAGACAATTTATCCCCTTTTTCGGGCCCGGGCTTTCCCGAAAACACTCTCGCAGGGGTGATTCTTTTCCATAGAACAGATTCATATTATGCGGGAGGTTATCGAAGAAGGGACCCAGTTCAATTGGGCGAGCTATTTTGTTGAGGGACTACGCACTGAGATGATTAGGCTTCGCAAGAAGCTCGAGTCTCGTTTCAACGTGCATTACGCCTTTTTCATAGCTTGCCTTCGACATTTTGCTGAATTCTTGGTCATCCAAAGGAATGGGGTCTGGGTACAGCAAGACCGAGACCAGCTATCCAGACCTTGGATTACCCACCTTTTCAGCACTACCTGTGGACAAGATCCCCCAGAAGGGATTGGGGAATCTTTGTCTATAACGACCAGAGATTTGGCGGTGCCTCGAATGCGAGACCCCGACAGCGTAGGCGGGATAATGACCACTTACACTGGTGATGCCTCACAAGGGAAACGTGTAGCGGCAGAAATTGTAGAGCCTTCGGCTCGGCGTAAAAGGCTTCGTTTAACCGAGGCCTTTGCAGAGCCTGGGAGCGGCACAGGTCGAACCGTGGAAGTCAAAGTTTAGCGGAGTAAACCTCCGCCTGGTAAGCGTGGAAGAAATGTATCGAAATTTGTATTACGCAATGTTTATTTAGGATATTTTGAATCGTCTTAAGTGTATTATGTTATATGGCCAGATAAAGTTACGGAGCATCTGACCCCTGAAACAGGGGCAATGATATTAAGTCATGGGGAAGGGGCCTCAGTTTTAGAAGAAGAGGCCCCAGCTGTTAGGACGAGCCACGTATAGGTTCCTGTGCATGACGAGGCCCCAGCTGTTGGGACAAGCGACACACAGACTCTTGTGCGTGAAGAGAGGGTGGAGGCAGGAGATGTTGGTGGGCCTCCCACTATTACTGGTAGAGGTAATGAACATGTTGGAAACCTTGGAGAGTTCTGTTAATAATCAGAGTTTCTAACTTGACTATGCTACAGGAGAAGAGGATGCATCCACGTCCGCCGCTGTGAGCAGAGCATGGAGGGACTTTCTTGACAAGTTCGCCTTCATGGAAGGCATTGTCAGCGATATGATTGAGTGCCTCGAGCATGTCGATCCTGAAGCTGGTACGTTATAGCTATAATAGGTCTATTTTATTATACAATTATAATGTATCATATACATTGATGATGTTTACTGTTAGGAGCTCGTCTTCGATGGGACCCAACGAAGCCCATTGATTTGGACACAGTGGAGCCTCCATCTGATGGGGGAGTCATGCAATGCCACATTTATGAAGAGATGCATAAATGTGCGTTACGCTCGACTTGCTCCTTATGGTAGAGTAAGGGTGTAAATGAAAATCTCTGGAAAAGGGCGCAGAGGTTAGAGAAGAGGAATGAGTCTCTGACCAAAGAGGTCGGAGACTTAAAGTCGTGATGCGAGTTCCTATAGGTGTGGGCAACGGGTGACGAGGACTGGCATACCGCTGTTATTGACTACTCCCGTTATTGGACTGCAATCAGGAGCAATGTGTAAACCAGTCGGGCGTTGGTGGAGTAGAGGATGCAGATAGAGCTGTTAGCTCAGAAAAGCCAAGACTGGAGGGACTACTGCTCAAGTGTATAAGAATGGGGGTAGAAGGAAAAGGACCAAAAGCATTTGTATAAGTGAGAAAGTATCGCTTACCGTCAGCATTACTGTGATTCTGCCGTCAAAGCTCAAAGCTTGCGAGTCTTCCTTGACGTCATTGGGGCATCCGAAGCCTTCAAGAAGTTTCAAGAGCAGGTGACTGTAAGTGCGTCTCCGGAAAGGGAGGTGACTCTCCCCGGGGGCTAGACTACTATCCCCACTTTCTTCCCTGACCCACCTCGCTGGACTAGCGTGGAGAAAGGGAAGGTGAAGGCTGGAGCTACTCTGGGAGATGGGGTGTGGTCTGACCTGACTGAGGATGAAATCATGGAGCGCCTATGGGCTGGCCTGGAAAAGCTTCCCTTTACTACGGAAGCAGGGCCATCGCGAGTAAGTTTAATTATGATTAAGTATAAATTTTCTGATCGTGTTGTCAAGTTTTGCTTTGCTAATATGTTCTCTGTATCTAGGTAGCAGAAGAAGATAGAGAAGGTGAGCCAGCTGAGGAGCAAGTGCAAGAAGAGCGGCGTAGTGATGAAGAACGTTCTCCTGTGGAGCCGGTGCTAGAGCAAGCATCTCGTAAAGAGGAAATTCCTCATGAAGGAATACTTCCCAGGAGAGAAGGCCCACTAGAGGACGATTTATTAGGTCTAGAGCTGGATTTGAGAGATACTGGTGACAGTGGCATTAGAGGAGATGTGTAATGGTTGTTTACGCATGGTTTTAATGATTGGAGTGAACCATCGTTATGGTGAATGACTGAAAGACTAGCTATAAGATTTTGGTGATTTTAAATGCTTATATTTTTTTTTGCATTTTTGTCTTTTGCGTTTTTTATCTGCAAAGCGTAAGCGTAATTGTTAACGATTTTGCTTAAGTTATGTTGCGACGGGGTGGAATTGCCAGTTTAAGGCCATAGCAGGCCGACACTAGTTTTAGGCCATTGCGGGCCACCATGGGAGTTTGCGTAATCTGGAAACTAGTTTTAGGCCATTACGGGCCATCATGGAAGTTTAAGGCCATTGCGGGCCCCTTTTTGTGTAATGTAGAGAGCGTAATCGATGGTAATGTACATTTTTTGGTGTAATTGGACTACAGTGATCAGAAGACGTAAATAGCGTACATAAGGGAAATGAAAATAGCGTAAGGAATGGCAAGTGTAAACATTGAAAATTTCTGTAGCGTAAATATGTGTTGGATGAAAGCAAACTGTAAGCAAAAACAATGATAATTGGTAAAAATATAATAGTGCGCGTAAATGCCATTCAACTCAACCGCTAATTCGCAATTGTTTCTTAATGGCCTTTACATGCAGTGTTGCGTAAGGGCGGAGCGTTTTACAGTTTGACTCCTCCATGCCGCCATCCTGAAATGGCAGGTTGGCCCAGGCCAGACCATCATCGTTGGTTTCGGCTTGTTGAGGGATTTGGAGATTGGTCTGATCATTTGAGGTTTCTATCTTCGAACCCCGTTCTTCTTCAACATTATTGATGGTCTTGGTGGTGATTTCATCACCGCGTATTACGACCTCCCCTCCTACGTAGGGTAGGTGTATTTCCTGATGTATCGGTGATGAAACTACCCTCAGCTGGGCTAACCAGGACCTCCTGGATCAAGTTGAAGCCAGGCATCTCCTCGATGACTAAGAATGTGGCATCCGTTGGGAATTGATTCCCTACCACAAACTTGATACGCACCATCCCCTTAACCTGAACCCTTGCTCCATTGAACGACTTTACGCATGTTGTCGTTGTGGGAATGATCTGGTCGACCAGACCCAACCTATCTACGATGGGATAAGGAATGACATTTGCAGCTGCGTCGTCGTCCATGTGTACCCTCCGGATTCGATATTGACCAACTCGAATGGTGATGAACATAGGTTCAGTTGTCACTTGATCTTTCTCAGGATCATCTTTGATGGACTCGTCATGAAAGGTCAGCGAGGTAGGCTTAGGTTGCTCAGCTTCGGAAGGAAACATAACAGCGTGTATCGCTTCTTCCTCCGATGGTAAGCTTTCGTCCACAGATATGGATGTCAGCATGCGGACCATAGCCTCACGGTGTTCTCGGGATGTCATGAGCAGGTCATAGAGGCTCAGCGTCGTATTTTTTTGCTTCAGAGCCTGTTTGACCTGCGTAAACGCATCAAGGAGGTTCTTCTCTTAGCTAGGTTGTTTATTCCCCTTGTCTTTTTCCATTCGTCCTCAGAGACGAATCTCCCAAGGTCGAATGACGTCAGTTGGGGGGTTGTTCTTTTTCTCACCGAGAGGAGGTGGCTACGTTTCTGCACCTTTATCTTGCCCCTGAGGTATAGGTGAAGGCATAGAGGCCAGGGGCCTAGGCTTAGGGAAGCTGAGCGTAGAGTGGTCTTTTGTAGCGTTAACAGATGTATCCTTTTGTTTGTCGGGTGGTGGTTGGAGGTTTTGGTTAGAGGTCTGCCCCTGCGTGAGAGGAACAGCCGGTGGTTTTGGTGCCCTAAGAATGAAGGGTGCCCTAGGCGTGGGCACGGATGAAGCTGTAGCTTGGCTGTTACTACGCAGCTGAGTGGCATTCTGAGAAGGTGCGCGAATGATAAAAGGTGGCCTTGAGACACCACTGGCTGTCGATGAAAGGTTTTCCCCCTATTGTGAGTTGGTAGGTACACGAAAAACAAAAGGTTGTTTGGGTGGTACTTTCCTCTCACTGTCCATACTCACCACATTGATTGTATAGGGTGCGTCGTTTGCATTCAACGGATCCTTATACACGTGTAATGCTTGGTTTTCCGGACGCGTCGGACTACTGCCGTCTAGTTTCAAATGACCCTCGTCGATCATGTGTTGAATGTCATCCTTCAATGCCCAGCAGTAATCTGTGTCGTGACCACACAACTGGTGGTAGTCACAGAAACGGTCCAGCCTGAAAGATTTCATAATTGGTGGTTCGTTAGGCAGGGCTAAAGAAGGATTCTTCAGCAGTTCACAATGACGTCTGTGACGCTTCAGAGCTTCTTCAGATACCCTTTTGGGTTGAATGTATCCGACCCCTAACAATTGTTTTAGCAATTCTGAAGGTTTTACAGGTAGGGCTGTATACTTTGTGCGGTCTTTACGCTCAAAGTTTGGTTTTGGCTGGGGGGGCCTTCAGGGGTAGCTGTGTCCTGGTTGGTGCTATCTGCACTGGCCGTGGTCTCAGGAGGCACTGTAGGTGCCTTCTTGTTGTTGTTTTTTGTGCCTTCAGCCAGTGTAGCTACTGTCGTTGTCATGGCTTTACCTTTGTCCTTGCCCTTGTTGTGAGCATTCTTGTAGGCGACATACGTCAGGTCTTTGCTGGCCTCCGCAGCATCTTGGATGCTTCTAATTTGAGCGAAGGCCTAATGTAAGGAGTTGGGGGAAAGATAATACAGCTTTGACTTAATAAAGTCATTGACTGCTCCTTTGAAGATGGCCAGCAAATGTGAATCCACGATTGGCTTACGGATTTCATTCAAAGTAGCATTCCAACGCTGTATGAACTTTTGGACTGGTTCGAGAGGATCTTGTTTCACTCCCATAAGTTGATCTAACATGACTTCCAGATTTAAGTTGTATTTAAATCGAGTCACGAATTGTGTCAGAAGCTCTTCCAAGGTTGAAATGGAGGAGTGTGGGAGGGCTCGATACCAATCTAGAGCTTTCCCTGTCAAAGACATAGCAAAGACGTGGATAATCGTGTGAGGCCACTGTTGTAGTAATAAGGATTCAGATCTAAAGGTGACCAAGTGAGCATTAGGATCCCCTTCCCCATTATACTTGGTAAAATGAGGCAAGAACATCCCTGGTGGCAACGACAACATGGGGACCGTGGGACTGATGGGATCATCTTGGTAAAAGTCCATGATCTGTACAGTGTCTGAGCCAGCAGCCTTAAGACGCCTAACCTCCTTGGTGAGGGTTTGAATAAGTAGAAAGGCTTGGTCCAGACCTGTTGCTGGAGGTGTCTATGCAGGAGGAGCGGGGGGCTAACCTGGGAAAGTAGGGCCAGGCAGTGGAAATGTTGGGATGGTTTGGCCGGTAGATGGTGGGGCGGGGATCCCTGCAGGCAGGGGTGCCTGTGAAGACCACCATCCACCGGTTTGGGAAGAGAGATTAGCCGCCGCCGGCTGCGCAGGATAAGGATAGGGATATTGCGGGATCAACTGCGGAATTTGCGTTGTGGGTGCCACTGAGGGTTGCACACCATATACCGCAGACTGGTTGTGTTGTGTCGTGGGATAGGTCCACTGACTCGTGGAAGGCTGTTAGATAGGTATCTGTGGCTGCACGATGGTGGTGATCTGCTGGGTTGGAGGGGGTGGCAGCGATAAGGTATGCATCGGATGAGTTGTGGATATGGTTTGGGGTTGGATCTGCGGGATGAAATGGGGCATGGTGGATGCTGGAACCACCGTCGGAATGCTGAGTACATGTGGCGATGAAACTGCCCCCATGTTGTTGTGAGGTATTTGCACTTGCAGCCCAGATGGCTGCGCAATGCCTTGGGGAATGATAGGGATGTGCATCTGTGTGGTCATGGCTGGATTGAGCGAGGCAGCCTCTCCGTTAAGAGGGAATAATGGGTTGACGTAAGTATGGGGACTAAGAGTGTGATACGAATGCTCAGACTAGGCTGCAAACTCATCATCTTCTTCCTCCCCATTCTGGGGTTCTATCATAGCCCGTGCAGCTTGGCTCTTAGCCATGACCAACTGTGTTATAATTTCATGTTGCTGGTTTGTTAAAGGGATGATGTCATAGGCTATTGGGGTGAAATCTTGGCCCCCTCGATGGATCATCTCGAAATTTCGCTTCGCCTCAATTTTAGCTCAGCTAAGGGTAAGCTTCATCTGGATCTTGACACAGATAAAGTTGTATTCCTTAGGGGTCACGACAGCGAATATTGGGTCTTTGCCCTGTAACCTCAATGACCGACACGATGGTCCCTGAGGTGCTGCTGCACCAGAAGCTGGTCTGGTGACAGCGATGGGGTTCACAGACGTGGCACCCAAATCAGCGGCGATCATGGTGGTCGTGGTTGTGTAAGATGGATCCATTGATCAAGTAGATTGGTTGACAATAACTGATTGGATCTAAGAGAGAAAACGATAGTCAAAGAAGATCGCGTTTAGGCTTTCTACCTTGTAGGATTCCAAAAGAATCATTAAAGTAACCGATCTACACCACACGAACTTTCGTAAACTTCCCTAGAGGTATTACGTTCACGTTTTTTTGGCAACGCAGGTATAGATCGCTAACAGGGCTACCCATAAAACAAATATGAATCGGAGGTTCAGACCCTCCTTCTAGCGCTAGAGAACTATAACAACGGAAAATATTGGCAGCTAGAATACCAAACAAAATCCATGTAAACAGTCTTAACCACGGATCTGTGCGAGGGCTATGCTGGAGAAAATGAATCTGTAGTGCCTTGAACGGTCTTGTCGATCAAACAGGGACTTATTGAATCAGTAAACCGATGGAGATTATGGATGTTGCGTGGAACGATTTGATTCGATGGGTCGCAAAATGAGAGAAAAACCATGCAGATGAATTATAACGATGATAACGCTATCACGGTAAAAGGAATCAGACACGAGAGAAACGCGTGATTTCAAGATCTATGGCTTTGACCTGAAAAAATGAATATTTTGTACACCAAGTTACACTGGGAGACCCCGGTTATCTTGTGCAAAACAAACACAAAATAACAAGAAAATTGTCCAAGCAGAAGTACAGAATGGAGTCCGATCTACCTCGTAGGCCAGAGATGGGATGCAAGGAAGGTCAAGTTCTGACGTCTATCGACCAACTGCTTCTGATCAATAGGGCTCGCAAACCACACCAGATGATCTTTCAACTCCTGATCTACTCTTTTTTGCCTTGGTTAATCTCTGCTCTAAACTACCAATGATCGCCAATGGAGAGAGTTGTGTCTTCGCCAAAGGACTAATCGTTCTTGCTGCCAATGCTCAAGCAAAAATGTCTCCTGTCTCTATGGAAAGATAGTGCTGCCAAAATGATTGTCAAAAAGAAATGCTGCCCTTTTGCTCTGTTTCTCTCTGTCTCACCTCTCTTCTTTCTGTCTATCCCCCCTTTTCCCTTCTCTTGCCAACTGAGGTATTTATAAGTTTGACGACATGTGGAGAAGGAATGGCTGTGATGACACGTGTTTCAAATCCTTCGGAAGATCATTGAATTGATCATCCTTGTGTTGAAATTCGTAACTACGCACAATACGCGCATCTGCGTATTGTGCGTATGAATAACAAATGTGGATTGGGCATGTCTCAATTGATTTCGGGCTATATTACGCTCGTACGTGTTACATCGCGTACAAGAGCGTAATGAAGCACAAAAGTGATGGACCCAAGTTGCTTTACGCTCATTCACGCTACCAAGCGTAGTGAAGCATAAACAATGATTAACTTGGTGATGAATTCCGTTGACGTACGCTGCTTTGCGTAACGAGCGTAAGGTGATCAATCTGCAAGAAAGAGAAAAGAGTTGCTCTGTTGCGCTTCCTTTGGACCCTTTTTTGACGCTTTCGAAGCTGATTACGCTGCCTTGCGTAATAGAGCGTAAATCTGCCTTTGGACAAAAGACTTAGCAGAATACACGAGAGGTTGCATATTACACTGCTTAGGCCTTAGGCTTCGCCAAACCCGCTGAAGTAAACTGCCTTCTAATGTTAGACTATGTTACGCTGAGTGTCATTACGCTACATTGCGTACTATAGCGTAAAGACAGGAAACATAGTAAGATAAGAAATCTGCGAAGGGAAACCAAAGTCTTGATGCCATGCACCTCTTTGCTTTGCCCTGCCTTGTTCTTCTTTTTGGAATTCTGTCATGTACTTTTGTCTGAATCGTGAATCTTTGCCTGAGGCCGACTCACAAGTTTTATGGTGTTTCAATATTATTCATGAAACTTTTCCTCCAAGGGCCATGATGATCTATAAGCCTGAAAGCTTGGGTAATAAATTATTAGTCAACATCCAACAAACCAAATCCTTTCATGAGCCTAAAACGGCCAACACTAATACTACCTCTGTTGATGGACAACCCTACTCCTTATTTTGGATCTTTCCTTTCCAACTCAGTCATGGGGGAAATGGCCGTCAATGCTAACCACTCTAAGCCCTCAGTTTTCTTTACCCTTTTTGTTTTACATATTTTTGTTTTACACATTTTTCATATTTACTTATGATGAGCTGTGATATCGGGACCGCAATATTGGATTCGCGATATTTGGTCTGTGATATCGGAGCTTGCCAAGCGATATCAGACATCCAATGTCAAAATCTATCTCATAACCTATAAATAAGAGGTGGGCGCACTTGGTTTGGCAATTAGATAGTTAGTTTCTTAGTCCCTTACCTAAACTCTTATAGTTTTCCCTTTTCAAAGTTAGAATTATTTTTAAGTGTCCGTAGTAGGAGTCATAAAGTGAATGGATCTTTATTCGAGCATTATGTACCTAAGCACACCTTGTGATTGGAAATAAAGATGAACTTTGTGATAAACCTTACAACATTCAAAATAGCTTATTTATTGCATTTTATGTTATTTACCATTATTTAATGCTTTCATTAGTTAATTAATGTTGCTTTTATTGATTTGTTAATTTTCACAAGTAAGCACACTTAGTACGACCACTTCGAGCATATGTGGAACACTTGGTAACCCAGTAACGATTAGCATTTGGTAATCCTAGTAGTGTTACACTGGTTCAGGATGTGTATGACAAGTGGGAACAAAAGCTAGTGTTAGGACTAGTTAGAGCATAGTTGATTAGTTAACTTAAATTAGTTAGTTAATTATTTCATTTCTCTATTTTAAGCACTAGGAACATAAAACATAAAAAACCATAAAAATCACATACCTCAAGTTTACTTAACCATGAAATTATGCCATACAAGTAAGCTTGGGAAGACAATGATTGCCTAACCCATCCTTGTTCTATAAAGGTGCATAAGCACTTAGTCCTTAGAGTTTGACCGGATCGCACATGAATGCTCATATTTGTATGGTTGAGTGTAGAGGTACCTCGCTGATCATCATTGGTTCCACTGCTGGGGACTTTGTTGTTTTTGTGCTAATTAAAACTTAGGAATCTTCCCATTGTTGGAATGAACCCTTAGGGTTAGTGGCCCCATAATCATTGAAAAGAGAAAAGTATTGCATACTGAATAATTAATAATGTCTCCTTCTTCTTATGAGAGTGCTTCATCGCCTAGGTCTAACACCATGAACAATCTAAGGCGGAGTACACATGATGACTCACCAGTGTCCTAACAGTTTTACTTGGTATATGCTCATCCTGATGAGTATATACTAGACTTTACCTTTATCCTTCACCAGGATGAACAACTGCATTAGCGTGATTTAGAAGGTAACATAGTGTTACCTCTTGATTGCTCAATCCTAAGCATGCTTCTTTGTGCTCTCACATGAATTGGCATGCAACACTTACAGACAAAATATGTTGTGCATGAACATGACTCGAGAGACTACTGACCTATGGAGGAACAATGTTAAAGGGACCTACAAAAAGAGAGACATTACAATTCTATGAAGGGGAAGTGGTCTCAGGACGTCCTGTATGTCCTAAGTGAAAATGAGGATGGTGAACTTGCCTTAGGAGGTTTTCCACAAAATGATGTTCCTTTTGTTGACTTTGGTTAAGGGGTTGTGTATTAGAACCTTCACTCAACTATCCATAACCTAGGTTTGATACTAGCGGACACAAAGGATCCAAAAAAGGAACACGAACACATGATAAAGATGGACATTTTCATCATAACTGTGATAGAGGCCGCAACCACCAAAGAGAGGATGGTAGGCATCGTCATGGTGATAGTCCTTCTTCCTCTTCACCTTCATCATCTCCTTCACCCTTTCCTTTAGGATCAGAATGCAGTCACAAAGGAAAAGACCCTGAGGATAATGGTAGGAGAAACAGAGATAATAGACAAAATAGTTGAGAAAGGGGATGAGGGAATTATAGAGAAACACATCACGAAAGAAGGGAGAGTAGGGAATGGCATAGGCATCATAGATGCCATAGATAGTATGATCACAATGAACCCCTAATCGCCACCTGAAGTATGTTAGATATAACAGAGGCTATTAGAATCCCAATAAGGCACCAAAGAGATAGTAGGATCAAAAGATTAGATATGAATAACATCCCACAATTTGCAGGGGGATATAACGCTGATCCTCAAAACCATCTACAAGCATTTCACGATTCATGTGCCTTACAAAACATAGAAAATGAGTTGCAGAAACTCAAGTTGTTTTCACGGACACTGATCAAAGAAGTAGAAAGTTGGTACCGGTCCTTAGAAAAAGAATCCATTCGTCGATGGAGTACTATGTTAGAGCTATTCAATGATAAGTATCAAATGTACTCCTGAGTGTCCAACCTGCGTAACAAAATCCAAGGATGGAAACAAGGAGGACAGGAACCCTTGGATGCTACCATGGACTGATATTATGCATTATCACATCGTTTCCCTGGCCATGGTTACTCATAGAGGGAACAACTACGTCATCTCGTAGATGGGCTTAGGTACGAAATACAAAGAACCCTTGGGACTTATGCCCAAGGAAGACTATCTGAGCTTAGAGCTCATCAAGTACAGAGATTGTTGGAGTAAGTTGCCAAGGAGGAAGGTGAGTTAAGGAAAAGAGAAAGTGTAGAGGAATACAACAGAGGTCCTTCCCTTTAAAAGAAAGAAGTGAGATTTTGTGAAGATGAAGACGAGTTAGCACTTGAAGAGATGGTGAATAGAAAACTTTGCCCATTTAAAAATTTGCATCAGAAGTATCGAAAAAGGTAGATCAAATGTGGAACTCCCTGGATGATAAATTTTAAACTATTCTAAAAATAGTAGAGGAGTCTAGAGAGCAAAGTGGTGATTGAGAGAGGAGGGAAAAGAGAGAAGCTGAGCATGCAGATAACAAGGGTAAGGGCAAAGTTTCCATCATTGAAGAGGTTGTAGATTTAGACATAGATAATGATGGCAGATGTGAGATATGCCAATATGACCATCCTAAGGGATGTTGCCCAGCAGTCTCACATTTGCAAGAGTCTAGGGTGTATGTACTAAACCCAGGATTAAATAGACAACAAACACCTAGAAGGTTATCTTATCCTCAAGGTAACCCAAGGTAGTTCCACCAACCCTTGACCTATTACCCAAGTGGAGCTCCACCACAAGAAATTAAATAGTATCAATAGTGGCAACACCCACAATCATGGGGAATGCCATTACCATGACAACAATACCCTTACTGTCAACTTGACCCATATGGATATTACGTGCAGCAGCAGATCTCTTCATGTGACTCCACTAGTCACATCACTCCTCAGCCTCACTACCAAACTCATGAGTACTATAGAACTTCTTCTACTAGGGGTGATGTTTCACAAACGTACTATCCTTCTCATTTGACTACACCTCTTCCACCCTTAGCTCCATTACCACCTACTCCAACTATGCAAGGTGAGCTCCTTACCCAGCTGTAACAATGTAACACTAGAAGGGCTATCAATCCTCAACCTACTATTGGTTCAGACATCCGCATAAAGAAGAGACCTTTCTTTAGAACCAACAATCCAACTATGTCCTTAGAACCACAAGCGGCTGATTCTCCAAAGGCCTCACCATCATTTGAATCTTCGAAGGTTCCTTCGAGCCAAAAACTGTTCCCAACATAGACGATCATATTGACTCATGCCATCACCGATTGGATTAAAGTTGGCCATCTTCCTAGGAAATTCTCTGACCCTAGAAGTCTTTTTATACATTTGCAAATCACTGGGAATGAGCCTTGTAAGGCTCTTTTGGATTCAGGTTCTGATGTTAACTTAATCTCCCAAGAAATGTACAAAGCCTAGAACCTACCTCCACTAAAAAAGAGTAACATTCATTTAGAGTTAGCCAACCAATCTATCATTGTCCCATTAGGACTAGTGGAGGACATTGTCACCACTGTTTATGGGTGGTCGTATCCAGCTAATTTCCTAGTGATTCAAGTCAACAACTGTAAGGTGGACTTACCAATCATTATGGAAAGAGCATGGCTAAGCATAATTAACGTGCACCTAGGAATACATGACCTTTTCCTAAAAATATCAAAGGAAAATACTTTTAGAAAGATCAAGAAGAAGAAATTTCCATGCATCCCATACAGTGACACATGGTATAATTGTGTGCAGAAGTCCTGGTTTGTACAATGTTTAACATTTCCTGCATGCAACTAGTGTGCACAAATAACTAACATACAAAGATGCCTATATGCAGTAGCCACAAGATAGGAAGGCACCTAGTGGATGATAGCTGACCAAGAAAGTAATTCAACTATATACATGGAACTAATTGAGAGCTTGAATTGCACCTACATTGATAGCATGCATACATTAAAGCAATTCCACCGCCAACTTCCAAGTACTAACAACAGAAATATCAACTGGGGGAAGTTGGAAATCCTTGACAAGTTTAAGCAAGAGCCCATCTAGTTAAAACCATTGCCCACCGGTATGGAGTATACATTTCTCAAGAATGGAAAATCAGTAATCATCAATGCTAAGCTCGCTCCTCAACAAAAATAAAAATTGTTAAAAATGGTAAGTAATTGGTCAAAAGCCTTTGCTTGGTCATATTCTAAATTAACTAGAATAGATCCTAGGATATGCCAACATAGAATTTACACTAAGCCCTCCATGAAGCCTTGATGACAACCGCAAAGGTGATTGAACCCAAAGCTTAAGCAAGTGGTTAAAGAAGAAATTGAACAACTTCTAAATACTGGGTTCATCTACCCCATTGCTAATAGTGAATGGGTTAGTCCATTAGTCATTGTGCCCAAAAATGGAATTAAATGATGGGTGTGTATAGACTTTAGGCTACTAAACATGGCAACATTTAAAGACCATTTCCCATTGCCATTCGTTGACCAAGTCTTAGATACCATTACAGGGCATTGCTACTATAGTTTTCTGGATGGTTACAGTGGATATAATCAAATTCAAATAGCACCAAAAGACCAAGCCAATACTAAATTCACAAGTCATTGGGGCACATTTGCATATAAACAGATGTCATTTATCTTGTGCAATGCTCTAGCAACGTTTCAATGTCTGGTTCTAAGTATATTTTAGCAGCAAATAGGAAATGGTGTGGAGGTCTTTATGGACAATTTCTCCACCTATGGATCAGACTTCGAAAAATCATTGGACCAATTAGAGCAAGTACTAAAATGATGTGTAGAAACTAACTTAAGGCTCAATTGGCAAAAAGCCATTTAATGGTCCAAGAAGGCATTGTATTAGCGCATAAGATTTCACAAATAGGGATAGAGTAAGATCTTGAAAAGATTAAAGTCATCCAATGAATCACTCATCAACCTAACACTGTAAAAGATATCCGATCATTCCTTGGACATACTAGTTATTATAGATGCTTCATTGAGAACTTTTTGAAGGTTGCAAAACCATTGGTCGAATTAACAAAAAAGGACGTATCCTTTGAATGGACTAGGGAATGTGAGCTAGCTTTCCAAAATTTAAAATAGAAGCTCATAGAAACACCCATTCTACAAGCTCATGACTAGTCCAAGTCATTCCATATAATGACTAATGCATCCAACTTTGCTTTAGGAGCCATACTTACATAGTTAGATGATCAGAAATGACCCTACTACATTCACTATACAAGTTGAAGTATTGCTAGTGCACAACTCAACTACACCACAATAGAAAAAGAGTGAATGGTTGTGGTGTTTGCACTAGAAAAAATTAGACACTATGTATTGGGCTATAAAATATTTGTACATATAGATCATAGTGCGATATGGTTCCTAATGAATAAACCAATGGTGAGCACTTGCATCATATGATGGCTCATGATCTTACAAGAGTTTGATCTTACAATGATTGATCGTAAAGGCACCGAGAATGTTGTTGCTAATCATTTATCTCAGTTACGATGGGACAACAAAGAGAATGAATATCCAATTTTTGACTACTTTCCTGATAAATTCCTCTTTGCAGGTCTAGTAAAAAATCAATTAACCATAGAGACAAATTGGTATAGTAGCATTCTTACCTATCTCCTTAAACAAGAAACACCACAAAGGCTAGACGTTAAAAAGAAACAATAGTTTCTTCATTGAGTGAAATATTTCATGGAAATCAATGGGCACATTTATAAGGTATGCTACGATGGCTTGGTCCGATGGTGTGTTCGTGATGTAGATCAATTACAAGTTCTTCAAGATGCTCATGAGGGTCCTTGTGGGGGTCATTATGTTGGGAGACGAATAGCCATTAAAATCTTGCTTGTAGGATATTATTGGCCTACATTATTCAAGGACTCTTATCATTTCATCCAATCTTGTGAGCACTGCCAACACAATGGGAGAATGACTACTAGAATGGAGGGTCCACAACAATAGATTCAACTTTTATGGGGCCTATTGCACCAATGTCCAATGGAAAATCCTACATTGGTATTGTTGTTGACTATTTTACAAAGTGGGCAGAAGTAATTGCTGTTACGGATTGTACATCATCTACCACTGCACGATTTGTTCAACAAAAAATCATAAATAGGTTTGGCATGCCTTGTGCACTTATTTTTGACAATGGTACATATTTTATAGGTGCAGCTTTCTGGAAGTTGATGCAACACTTAGGAGTTGAGCATAAGCTGACTACACCATATCATCCTCAACCAAATGGTTAAGCCAAAGTCACCAATAGGAAATTACAAAAATATTGACATGAATAATTAGCAAATATAGGTGAGATTGAAGCACTAAACTGAACGATGCTCTTTGGGCATACCACTCCATATGCAAACTCCCTATAGGATACTCTCCCTATGAGTTAGTGTATGGTAATCTTCCAACACTTCTTATTCAAGTTGAGCTCCGTACACTATCTACAACATGTGGCCTTAACCTTAACCTCAATCTAGCATAGAAAGAATAGTTAATGAACCTTAACTTGCTAGATGAAAATCGATTAGCTGTCTTGTCATCCAATGAACTACACAAGGCCTTTAACAAACAATGTCATGACCTAAGGATTAGGAAAGTCAAATACCAACTAGGAGATAAGGTTCTATATTAGAATCCCACACATATGCCACAATGAACTAAATTTTAAATGCTGTGGGAAGGACCTTATATTATTCATGAAACTTTCCATTTAGGGGCCATGATGATCTATAAACCTGAAAGTCCGAATAAGAAATTATTAGTCAATATCCAGTAAACCAAACCTTTCCATGAGCCTAAAATAGCTAGTACTAACACTACGTTTGTTGATGGACAACCCTGCTCCTCATTTCGGATCTCCTCCTTCCAACTCAGTTGTGAGGGAGATGGCCACTAATGTTAACTATCCTAAGCCCTTAGTTTCCTTTACCTTTTTTATTTTACACATTTCTTCATCTTTACTTATTTTTGTTTTATACCATTGTTAACATTTATACTATTTCTTTATTTTATTTATTCTTACTCGTCACATAATAAGTGCTCATGATGGTGGGTTGGACTATAATGATGTTGATTGCTAATGTTTGGTTTTTACCTTTGACTTTCAATGTTGATACTAAGTTATGGTTTCTTTTGATAAAACAGGCAATAAGTTCATGTCATCCATCCATCCATTCAACTCTATGGTCTCCCTTTGTTTTGGAAATGTACTATCCCTTTTTCTAAAAAAATTTATTAATGAATTAGTGGCTTCGTATTTTTCAAACTGAGGAAAGATTTAAATGGATGGAAAAGGGTGTGACTTCAAGGGGATTCAACCTAATTATGCTAGCTATTCTATTGGATAATTGGATGTTTTTCATAAAGTCTTCCACCATTCCAATACCGACTAATATATTAGGAAGTTGTCTAAATCAAATAAGTCTATGCATGAGGTGGTTCTCATAGAAAAAAAATTGGTAAGAATTCAAAGCACACCCCTTAGACATAATAAAGCAACATGGGCTACAAGCACTGGTTATGGCACTGGAAAGATATGTTAGCCATGGCTGAAGGTTCCCTCTAACTAAGGCCCTTTCTCTCTTCCTGCCCTTCTGCTCATTTCTTGTTGGAATGGTACTTTGTTTGGAGAAGCATTCTTACTACTTTAGGAGGATGGATTGGTTAAGTGTGTTGATGCAAGATCATTGAATGTGGTTAGTTTGAATCTAGATTTGGATAGAATTTTATTAAGTCACCTTAACCAAATACTACACAAGGGACTTTACACAACCTTAATTTTGGGATTACATTCCATTTTGTCCTCTCTTTTCGTATTACTTTCCATATTCCACCTCATTGCTAGTTTTATGATTAGTCTATATCTTCATTGACGCATTGTTTTTCTTTGGCGAATTCTTGTAGGTAACTTCTTAACTATTGTTTCCATAAGGCATTCCTAGAGCCTATGGACTCTTTGGTTTGTGGGTTTGTTAGGGCATAAGGGGCATGAGATTGCTTTGGGGAGGAGCCACTAACATTCCCTTTTGGTGCAATTATTTAGTTCTTTCCCTTAAGCATTTCTTGCAATCAACCATTTCCCATTAATGACATCCATTTTTGTTTTTGTTTTGTTGGCTTTACCATTGTTATTTTTCTCATCTTTCTTGTTCTTTAAGTTTTCCACCCTATTTCTACTGGGGGTTTGCTCTTATTTGTGGAGGTCTTGTCACAAATTTTTCCATTCCATTACTTATCTCACCCCTACAGCTTGGGTAGTCATCAGTTATAAACGTCTAACCCAGTATATGCCATACCCACAACCTAGCCAAGGTGCTTCATATTGAGGCAAGGTATCAACTACAACATCTCTTATTTATCCTTACTAATTCATGATTGTGTTGTATGTGCAGATGGCGATTACACAAACAATGGACTAGGATAGGAGGGAGCACTTAGGATGGATTAGAGCTAAAGCAGTTATGCAAGGAACATGCATCATATGGTCATGGATGAACAACGGTGTGCATAGTCTTGACATCAATAGCAATGTGCCTCATTTTCTTTTCTCTCTCTCTTTCCAAGCTATCAAATGAGAGTCTAGATGTCATTATGTACAGTGTTCACCATAATGGGTATGAACACCAATGTTGTAATATGTTTGTCAATCCTTTCACTGGGCACTTTGAGTCTGTCATTTCATGTCACTGACAGATTGTCGTATAGTCAATAATCCCATATCTTTCCAATATTTTGTAAGGAAATCGAGGACAAATTTTCATTCAATTGTGGGGGTATGATGAGCCATGATATTGGGACTGCGATATTGGAACCTGCTAAGTAATATCGAACATCTAATGTCGGAACCTATCTCTTCGCCTATAAATAAGAGGTGGGTGAGCTTTTTTTGGTAATTAGATAGTTAGTTTCTTAGTCCCTTACCCAAACTCTTGTAGTTTTCCCTTTCTAGAGTTAGAATTATTTTTGAGTGTCCATAGTAGGAGTCATAAAGTGAATAGATCTTTATTCAAGAATTGTGTACCTGAGCATAGCTCATGTCCAAAAATAAAGATGAACTTTGTGATAAACCTTGCAACATTCAGAATAGCTTATTTATTGCATTTAATGTTATTTACCATTATTTAATGCTTTCATTAGTTAATTGATGTTTCTTTTATTCATTCATTAATTTTCACAAGTAAGCACACTCAGTACAACCACTTTGAGCATACATGAAACACTTGGTAACCCAATAACGATTAGCGTTTGGTAATCCCAGTAGTGTTACATCAGTTTATGATGTGTACGGAAAGTGGGAACGAATGCTGGTGTTAGGACTAGTTAGAGCATAGTTGATTAGTTAACTTAAATTAGTTAATTATTTCATTTCTCTATTTTAAGCACTAGGAACATAAAACATAAAAAACCATAAAAATCACATACCTCAAATTTACTTGACCATACAGTCATGCCATACAAGTAAGCTTGGGAAGATAACGATCACCTAACCCATCCTTGTTTTGTAAAGGCGCATAAGCACTTACTCCTTGGAGTTCAACTGGATCATGCATGAATGCTCATATTCGTATGGTTGAGCATAGGGGTACCTCGCCACTCATCAACTTGTTTTTGTTTTACACCATTGTTAACATTTTTACTATTTCTTTCTCTGTTATATTTTTGTTTGAGTTATTTTTACTCATCACATAATAAGTGCTCATGATGGTGGGTTGGACTATAATGGTGTTGATTACTAATGTTTGGTTTTTACCTTTGACTTTTAATGTTAATGCTAAGATATGGTTTCTTTTGGTAAGACAGGCAATGAGTCCACGACATCCATTCATAAATTCAACTCCATGATCTCCCTTTTTTTTGGAAATGTACTGTCCCTTTTTCTAAGCAAAACTATTAATGAATTGGTGGCTTGGTATTCTTGAACTAAGGAAAGATTCAATGGATTGAACAGGGTGTGACTTCAAGGGGATTCAACACATTTGTGTTGGCTATTCTCTTGGGTACTTGGATGTTCTTCATAAGTTTTCCACCATTCCACTATTGACCAACATTAGGAAGTTGACTAAATCAAATAAGTCTTTGCATGGTGTGGTTCTCACAAAAAAATGGTGGGAATTCAAAGCACAACCCTTTGATATAATAAAGGTACATGGACTATAAGCACTGGTTATGGCACTAGAAAGACATGTTACCCATGCCTGAAGGTTCCCTCTAACTACAACCCTTTCTTGCTTCCTGCTTCTCTATCTTTCTCTTGTTGGAATGGTGGTGGCTCTGTGGGTGCATTCTTGTTTCTCTAGGAGGATGGATTGGTCAAGTGTGTTGATGCGAGGTCACTGGATGTGGTTAGTTTGAATCTGGATTTGGAAAAAATTTTATTAAGTCACCTTAACCACATACCATACAAGGGACTTTACACAACCTTGATTTTGTGATTCTATTCCATTCTCTCCTCTCATTTCGTGTTGCTTCCCATATTCCACCTCATTACTAGTTTTATGATTAGTGTATATCTTGGTTGATGCATTGTTATTCTTTGGTAAAATCTTGTGGGTAAGTTCTTAACCATTTTTTCCATATGTCATTCCTAAAGCCTATGAACTCTTTGGTTTATGGATTTGTCAGGGCATAAAGGGCATGAACCTAGTTTGGGTAGGACCCACTAGCATTCCTTTATAGTGCAATTGTTACGATCTCTCCCCTAAACATTTTCTACAATCAACAATCTCCCATTTCACCCCATCCATGACATCCATTTTTGTTTTATTGGCTTCAACATTCTTCTTCCTCTAATCTTTCATGTTTTTCATTTTCCATCCTATTGCTACCGAAGGTTCGCTCTTAGTCATGGGGGCCCTATCACAATTTTTCCATTCCATTAATTATCCTACCTCTACACCTTGGGTAGTTATCAGTCATAAACCTCTAACCCAATATCTACCACACCCACAACCTAGCCAATATGCTTTATATTGAGCCAATGTTCCAACTGTCTTATCTATCCTTGCTAACTCATGATTGTGTTGTGTATGCAGATGGCGATTACATCAACAATGGACTGGGATAGGAGGGAGCACTCAAGATGGACTAGAGCTAGAGCAGTTATGCAAGGAACACACTTCATCATATGGCCATGGATGAACAACGGTGTGCACAATTTTGACATCGATAGCAACATGCCTCATTTTCTTCTCTCTCTCTTTTCAAGCTATCAAATAAAGGTCTAGATGTCATCTATGTATAGTGTTCATCACAATGGTTATGAATACCAATGCTGTAATATGTCTATTGATCTATTCACCAGGCACTTTGAGTTTGTCATCCCATGTCACTGTTAGATTGTCGTATAGTCAATAATCCCATACCTTCTTAATATTTTGTAAGGAACTCGAGGATGAGTTTTCATTCAGTCATGGGGGTATGATGAGCCGTGATATCGAGGCTATGATATCAAGTCTATGATATCGGATCTTGCCAAGTGATATCAGACATCCAATGTTGGAACTTGTCTCATTGCCTATAAATAAGAGGCAGGCGCACTTGGTTTGGAAATAAGTTAGTTAGTTTCTTAGTCTCTTACCCAAAATATTGCAGTTTTTTCCTTTCCAGAGTTAGAATTATTTTTGAGTGTCGACAATAGGAGTCATAAAGTGAATGGATCTTTATTTGAGCATTATGTACTTAAGCACACCTTGTGTTCAGAAATAAAGATGAACTTTGTGATAAACCTTGCAACATTCAAAATAGCTTATTTATTGCATTTAATGTTATTTATATTTATTTAATGCTTTCATTAGTTAATTGATGTTGCTTTTATTAATTTGTTAATTTTCAACAAGTAAGCACACTTAGTACAACCACTTCGTGCATGCATGGAACACTTGGTAACCTAGTAACGATTAGTGTTTGGTAATCCCAGTATGTTACACTAGTTTAGGATGTGTACGGGAAGTGGGAACAAATGCTGCTGTTAGGACTAGTTAGAGTCTAGTTGATTAGTTAAATTAAATTAGTTACTCAATTATTTAATTTCTCCATTTTAAGCACTAGGAACATAAAACATAAAAACCATAAAAATCACATACCTTAAGTTTACTTAACCATACAATCATGCCATATAAGTAAGCTGGGGAAGACAACGGTCGCCTAACCCATCCTTGTTCTATGAAGGCGCATATGCACTTAGTCTTTGGAGTTTGACCAGATTGTGCGTGAACACTCGTATTTGTATGGTTGAGCGTAGGGGTACCTCACTACTCATCAGTAATCTATGTAACATCTTGAGAAAATTTAATCATGTAGCCCATATACTTAATCTATTCACTCACCACATGTAGAATTTGTAATATGGAATTGATTCTTGAAATTAACATTTCTTCAACATTAGTTAAATTGGCTAGAACAAGAAACTAGGATCCTTGATTTATGTCATTCTTTTGCAAAAAAAATTACTTAAACTTATGACCAAAACTATTAACTATATTTTGTGTCTATTTTTTTCACATTGGTTACATGTCTAACCACTAGTTCTTGCTGAATTAAGTTATATGCCAAGATACATTTCATTATATACATTACATGATTGGGTATTACAAAACTTTATTATTGTTGTGTTAAAACTTTGAATCACCAATGCAATTTGTATAGGTGTCGTTCATGTTTTGAGAATAAGTGGACTAGTATTAAAGAATGTCCTTCCCCTATTGTTATAGTAGCATAGGAATGTTCATGCATTCAATCAAATGATTCTTCACATTGTTATTACCTTCTTTGGTGTTTACTTTTCTGATACTATATGTATCAATGATCTTTTCAGAAGTGTTCTTCAACATCTACTATCTTGTCACAATTGTTCTTTTACATCTATGATATATACTAAATAACAAGTTTGAATGCATTTTCTGTGCACTAAAAGAAATGACCATCTTATAAAATATGAACAAAATATTACATAAAAATTAAATAACTTGATGGTAGAGAATAAAAACCTAAAATTGTTGTTAGTGATTTGTATTATTTTGATCCATGCAAATGATCATTTTTAAGGATGAATTGTCGATTCGCGTGAGTTTATAAAAAAACATATACAACCTAAAATATGTTAATAAAGTAGGTATAGAAAATAAGGATAAGATTTCATTTCATTATATTCCAAAATATATTTCATTATATACATTACATGATTGGGTATAAGAAAACTATATTATTGTAGTGTTAAAACTTTGAATCACCTAAGTAATTTGTATAGTTGTCTTTCACATTTTGAAAATAAGTGGACTAGCATTGAAGAATTCTGTTCCACTATTGTTACAGTAGCATTGGAAGGTTCATGCATTCAATCAAATGATTTGTCACATTGTTATTACCTACTCTAGTGTTTACTTTTATGATAGTATATCCATCGATGATCTTTTCGTAAGTGTTCTTCAACATATGCAATCTTGTCACAATTGTTCTTTTATGTCTATGATATATACTGAATAACAAGTTTGAATGCATTTTCTGTGCACTAAAAGAAATAACCATGTTAGAAAATATGAACAAAATGTTACATAAAAATAAATAATTTGAACAATGGTAGAGAATAGAAACTTACACTTGTTGTTAATGATTTATATTATTTTGATCCATGTAAATGATCATTTTGAAGGATGAATTTTTTGTTGATGTGAGTTTATAAAAAAAAATACAACCTGAACTATGTTAATAAATTAGGATAATAGTGAGCAATGTAAAAGTATTTGCATTGAACTATGAGAACATTCATTGAAGTATTTGCATTTCTACCATATTGATTTTTTATTCATGTCTCTTTTGTACTGCCCAACATTCAGCAGCATATAAGATAGTAAGTCTCATTACTGTGCTGTAAAATTTTCCCTTAAATTTTTTTGGTATTTATTTATTACATAGAAAATCACTATCCTATGTTCATTTGAACCATCTTGCCTCAATTCCATTTCTAATATCTTTATTAATTGCATCATTTGATTGAAGGAATGATCCTAGGTAGTGGAATTGTTTGTAGTGAGTGGCTTTTTTACCTTGAATTATTACTTCTATTTTATCACTATTTATACTGTTATTAAAATTGCATTTCATATATTTTATTTTACTTCTGCTAATTTTAAAGTCTTTTGATTGTAGAGCATGTTTCTACTTCCTCATTTTAGAAACAATATTTTCATGAGCTATATCCACCAACACAATATCATCTACAAAGAGCATACAGAGATTTCATCTTATATTTTCTTTTTTAATTCATCTATAATAATGGCAAATAAGTATGGGCTAAGTGCAAATCCTTGATATAGACCTATTGTGACTTGAAAATCAAATGTTATTCCATAAGCTATTATAATTTTGGTGATAGCTCCGTCATACATATCTTGAATCACTCAAAATAAGAATAAAGATAATAAACTTAACAATAAACCTAATATTAGTACATGATTTACCTTTTGTTGTTTATATTGATAATAAATGTTAACTTTTTATCTTTCCTTTTACTATAGAATATTAAATGAAAATTTTTAAAATTTACTTAGATTTGAAAAATTGATTACCTTAAATGTTAGATGTTGTGAGTTGAATTATAATTGCAATATCATTATACTATTATTATTTTTTAAATAATAACAAGTCTTTGTACCCTTACTTTTCCTTTTGATGAGCAACAGGTACCCCTATGCCCAACCATACGAATCATAATCATTTACACATGATCTAATTGAATTCCATGGATGGGACTAGTTGTGGCATCTAGATTGTCAAGCATTAGGATACTATCTTCCTACTTGGATTAGTGGTAGTTTTGTCACATATTGTTTAGTACAAAGTGAGGCATATGATAATTAATGTTGTTAGGCCTTGATTACTCCTAGTGATAAACATAATTAAGAATGAAATTTAATCCTAAATCTAAGTAATGATGGTAATGTAAATATACTCTAGCCTAGAGTAATGAGCATTCGGTCCTAGCTTACCATACATGTCTTGGGCTCATGTAACCATTACTGGGTTATCAAGTGTTATACTATTGGGAAAACTAAGCAATAACACTATTGGGATTACCAAAAAATTACACATAAATGTTCAAAACTAGTTGTACTCATTTTGCTTTACTAATTGATAAGTAGCAAGGTACCCCTATGTCCAATCATATGAATCACAAAGTGTTCATGTGTGATCGAGTCAAATTTCGTGGACTCAATAGTTTTTAGTGCTCTAGTCTTCTAGGCCATGAACCTTTCCCTAAGGTCATTCATTGTCTTCCCAATTACACTTGTGAAACTCAATGGTATGGTTAAGTGTAATTGAGGCATATGATTTTTATCATTTTATGTTTTAGGTTCTTTGATATTTAAAGAGAGAGATAAAGTAGTTTAAAGGCTAATTTGATCTAACTAACTAATTGATATTTAACTAGTCTTAACATAAGCATATGGTCCCACTTTTCGTACATGTCTTAAACCCATGTATCCACTACTAGGTTACCAAGTGCTATTAGGCGCATCAAGCAATAACGTTGCTAGGATTACCAAGTGGATGCATGTTACGCTCAAAGCAATTGTACTTATGTAATTAATCTTTCTAGCTTATCTTTCTTAATTGCCTAATTGGCTTAATTATTGGAAAACATTGAATAAATCAGTAAAAATGTTGAATGCATAAATGAAACATTTAAACTATCCAAAATGCTACAAGTTTTTCCAAGAAGTTCTTCTTTATTGTCACACACACTATCATGCTTAGGTACAATAGTGCTTAAATAAACATCTATACACTCAATGAGTCTTGTTGCAGGCACTCAAGAAAATATTCTAACTCTCAAATGGAAAAACTACAAGAGCTTTGCTACACTATTACTAACTGATGCTATAAATGTGGTTAGTGAGCATGTATTTATAAGCAAAAAAAAAAAACCTATGTTGATGGGGATGTGTTGACTCTTGAAATGATGCATCAATGGGGCCCTGTTGATAAGGTCTAGTTGACAGGGCCTAGTCAACAAGGCCTTGTCGACGTAGCCAACTATAACTCATCATACCCCCACGACTAAATGAAAACTCATCTTCGAGTTTCTTTGCAAAATTGGAAAGGTATGGGATTATTAACTGACTCTAGACTCAACAAATTGACTTGAGAAAACTAAGTGCCTGAGTGTACGAATTAACACATTACAAAAACTATGGTGTTCATGATACAAAATTGAACACCATGACATAACTGTATAAAATTGGATATCATGTCCTTTGATGGCGTGAAGTTGGTTCAAAAGATTGAACAATCCCAAGTGGGGGAGGTTCTTGAGGCTTTGAAGGACCTTTGCCAGCTTTAGACACGTGCGACAACTGAGGTGGCTACGATTGTCTTGCTATTACTGCAACTTCGAACAAGAGGCAAAAAGCATCTAGCAATGCCACGATGGTTGTGCTTGTGGTGTTTGTGCTTACTGGGTTTGTTGCCACGATGTGTCGTGGGTGTCTTGTAGGGCTGCAACGTGCTGTGATGGGCCATGGTGTGCAACTTTACCCCTTTGCCAATGTGGTGCGCTCTGGGTCTCGTTCACCCATGGAGCTAAGTGCTAAGATGCCAAAATGCCAAAATGCCAAATGAAAGTGCCAACTACCAACCCCCTAAAATGTTGGGGGTCTAGGGATATTTATAGGACTAGGGTTAGCCCAAAATGTAGATCAAGTGCCATGTGGAAATGTGGTACATGGGACTATGCTCCCACTAGAGCAAAATGATGTTTTGCTAGTGTGCTCTAATGTACCTTGTAAGACTACTAGACTTTGACTATGCTGCCAAGACTGCAAATGTGAGTGCCAAACAGACTGCAAAGTACCTACAAATAGTGCAAAGTAGTATAGCTCTATGGACTATGCTACCACCCTTTCGAGTGGTGTCGAGCATACATACAGTTTGGGGGCAAATGGGTGGTGCAAATGAGGCAAAACTTGATGATGTTGCTTGCTAAAGGAACATTGGAGTTGAGATGCAAGCTGATGATGATTTTTGGAGGCTTTTAAAGGTATTTTTGCATGGCCACACTAGCTACACTCTAGAGTGTAGCCCAAGGGTTAGGAAAATTTGGCAAAAAAGTGAAGTTTAGTGCTATCTACACTAACTAAACTCTAGAGCATAGTCCTGGCAAGAAGAGCATAGCCCAAATACCTAGAAAAATCTTGCAAAATTGATGCTTGCATGCAGAATACACTAGCTACGCTCTAGAGCATAGCAAAAGTATAGCACCAGAAGTTAAAAAATTTGTTAAACTATTTTTTCCATCCCACACATGCTCAACAACCTCTAGCCTAACAGTTAGAAAAAATTGCAAAACTAGTCATTCCAAGGCTAACTACGCCAGCTACGCTCTAGAGTGTAGTTGTGAGAGGGTGTGTGTAGTCAAGAAAAAAAATAATTTGCAATTGCTATTGACACTTAGAAAAATTTTACAAATTTGGACTATCAATGTCAACTACACTATCTACAATCTGGAGCATAGTCCCAATAGTGGTAGCATAGTCTCAACACTTCAAAAAAAATTTTCCAAGTTTTGACACTTAGCTTTAGTTGAAACTTGAGAGCCCAAATTTGGTGGTGTTTTAGTAGGTTTTCATAGCGAAGATTGGCCAATTCCATGTACTCTGTCATTTTTGTAATTTGCAACTCCTTTAAGTGGATCTCTGCTTTGTTGTAGGCATCTATTCCATCAATGATGGGTTGCCACACTTCTCTTCCTTATTAGAGTTGCTGGAGGGCCTTATTTACTTTTGGCTTAGCCATTTGAATATGCTTTTAATTCACTTCCTTGTACAGGCCAACCTTGTCTCTATAATGATTCTTGACTCTTTCAAATTTCAAAGCCTCATTTTTCCAAGTGGTAATTTCAATGGAAGATTTCTAGCATAAGGCTCAAACTTCCTCCCTAGATAGATTACAATTTTCTGTGGCTAATTTCCTCAATTCTGTGTTTACCCTAGTGAGCTACTCCTACTATTGATGAATGAGTTTCTACATTTGTTGTTTTTATACATCAACATTATGTAGGTGGTGATTTTCTATGGTTAGCAACTCATTTTGTTGGCACATCTAAATTGAGTAGGATTTTGCTTCTGTTATGGACTGGTTGAATATGGCCATCACTGTTTCCTTCTCAACTTATTTTATTCATTTTTCAAGCTATTGAAAAGCTTAATATTTGGTTGTTGCTAGGCTAAGTAGTGTGATATTAGCAAAATGGGCATGTAGTTTAGCAACTTCCATGGTCGAGCGTTGGTTTTATGCTTGGATAGTTTCAAATTGCCCCTCCAGGATGATGCACTTGCCCTTTGCTTCCAACAAGTTCGATTGGGTTGTAGTAATGTTATTTGAAATATCCAAGATATCCGAAATTGGTTTCCTAGTCCCCACCAGTCAATATAGTAATTCTTCATGCTAGGCTACACTCAATTTTTTGTTGACCATGCCTACAGACATCTAGACATTTTAAAGTATTGATACATCTAGTAGAGATGTTGTAGGTGCATTGAGTGCTTCAGAAACTACTTTAGTAGTAGTCTCCTGCCCTTGGTGCTGCATCACCAATATGGTTTCCCCCTTGCCTTCCTCCAAATGCACCAAAAAGGACACAACATTTTGAGAGATTTCTGGGAATAAATGGTGTTGGGATAAAGACACTATCACCTATCAGGAATTAGAATCTAACCTCATGAGCAACTACATTTTTTGGGTAGATAATATTAGGCCACCTCTTTCCATTTGGCTAATTGTCTGAGACACCTCATTAAGGTGACTCATCGTAGGTTGATATACAGATGGATCTCCACCACTCATTCCTACATGCTATCCCGCTCATGCAAGAGTTGTTCTCAAATTTCACGTAAGAGCTTAATGGTTGCATAGGCCTTTGACATTTTATCTTGAGTAGATAGTGGAGGTGATGGTTGATGCTCCCCTTCTTATGTCATGATAGGTGTCTTATCCTTCATCATTTCAGATCACAAGGCCAAAGGAGCATGCATGATCATGTCATTTGCATAGCGTATGATCCCTACCCTTTTGCAAAGTTTTTGAATAAGGCATGGGAAAGGTAGGGCCTTCCTTCCATGTTCATTTTCTTTGAAGTGTTTCTTGATCTCTTAATAGATCAATTATAAAAGGTTTGCTAAAAATCTTCCACTTAGAGTGGTGCATTCTCGGGTGAAAAAGGTAGAGTCATCTTGTTGGGCCTCACCATTGGATTGAGGTGATAAGCCAATATTTTAAAGTATATGCATTCTACTAGTGTGAGCATGCCAAACTCCTTACGGTTGATCCTATAACACCATTGTGTCCACTTCTTTTTGTCCTTAGGGTTAGCTTACATTGATAGCTCTACCAATTGTGTTCCAATATCAGGTAATCCAAGCACCTATGTGATAGCTTCAGCTAAGTAGGACACTTGAATATCCTTAATCTTCACTATGGAGTCTGCCATTCTATAGTTCTAGAAGAGGTATGTCTCTCCCATGTACCACTCCCCATTGGAAGTGATGATTGGCCACATAGGAGAAGTTTGCAATTGTGTTTTTACCTCTACTAGATCATGCTCTAAAAATGGTTTGAAGTTCAATTCCTAGAGAACTGAGTGTTGAATATCATGAGGCTTGATGATGGTCAAGGTAGGATTGTGTTAGTATGATTTCAAGACTTGGTATTGGTCCTAGTTCTTACCCTCACTACACTTGTTCTGTTGGAACTTCTTCTTTAGGAATCTGTTGAATAGATTCCACTTTGGACTCCTCTCAAAGAGGTCCTATTGCATGGGTTGCCTCTGGTGGCTTTTGGGCTTATTCTTATTGGCCTCTTCTAGTTTTGGGTTGTTTCTCCCTTGGTTGAAAGGGTCATCCCTCTTGTGGTCATTTTGGTCTTGGCACCATTTATAATCACAACATGACCATATGTTAGCAATTATTATGTAACATGAAACAATTCGGATATGTTATCTCCTTAGGATAGTTCCTCTTGACTAAGTTGTGATTATGGCTGATTTAATTAATTTTAATCATTATTTTATTTGTGTTTTAATGTTAATAAGTCATTCTTGAGGGTGTTGGAAGGGCTAACTCTCAAAATTTTATGGTTTCATATCATTGTATTCATTAACCCTTTGGGGGAGTTAGAAACATTTTCAAAAATATTTCATTAAAAACCTTAAGGTTTATGGTCCCCACAATGAAGAGCTTGGCTTCAATAGCTATGGGATCAAAGAATGGAGTGATTTGGACAAACGATTGGGAAGTTATGGGCTTTGGAAGGTTTTGGGCTTTGAAAAATGGAAAAAACTCCTCTCTTGTTATGAAGAAAATGTTAAAAATCTTAAAGGTTATAGAAATATTTATAGGATTTTTAACTTGCGTTGATAGGGTCGACTGTGTTGACTAGGCCTAGTCAACGTAGCTGTTGACCATCCTTGACTTCTATTGACTTTGGTCAAACTTTCAAAATACAAGAAGTTTTTAAGTGAAATTGGGATCAAATGGAAGCCCAAAAACAACCACGAACATGATGAAAATAGTAAAAGAGGGTATTGGAGTTCAAAAAATTGAGAAAATTGAGAAAATGGTTAGGAGAATGAATTTAATGCAATTTTAAGGAGCACTTTGTAGGATACACATTGGAATATGTTAAAGATAGGATTGTAGTAATGTCTAAGGTAAGGGACTTAACTACTCAAACTAAGTGATATGCACATGAGTCCTCCCCATAGGAAGCACACACTCTTTTTACCCTTGCATAACCTCAGCGAAGGCATCCATGGGCCCCATAGTCGATTAATGGTCATGAGAAGTTAAGGACTAAACAACAAGAATCTACCCAAGAATTCCAATACATCAAACTAAGACATCGAGCATAACATGGAAACTAGTAGTGAGGTGAGTTATGGTAGCATAGAATGATGACTGAGAAGGTGAGATGGAATATTGAGTTGAGGGTATAAGAAGTCCCTTGTGGGGTTTGTGTTTAAAATCCCCTAAGAAGATCCATCCTTAGTCTAGACTAAGACCAACCTCTTTCAGTGACTTCACATCACCACTCTAAGATTGGTCCAACCCCTTGAGACACAAGAGTACTCCCATAAAACAATCACCATTCTACAAAGAGAAGAAAAGAGAAGTATGAAGTGAGATAGGACCTTAGTTAGAGGGGATCTTTAAGCATGGGTAACATGTCTTTCTAGTTCCATACCTAGTGCTTGTAGCCTATCTATTTGTCTAAGGGATGTGCTTTGAATTCCCATCATGTATATTTTTTCTATATTCATTTTTTGTTGGTTTTTTTATTTTTTATTTTTTTTCCTTTTCTTTTTAGAACATGTAACATGGAATGGTAAGTAGTCAATTAGAACACTCAAGCACCCCGAGTAAGTAGAAGAATACAAAAAGTATTGAGTGTCCTTGAAGTCACACCCAGTACAAACCATTGAATCATTTTCAATTTTGAAAACTACCAAGGTCACCAATTTATTAAAAGTTTCTTTCATGGAAGGAACCTCAAACTTCCAAAACAAGGAAAACCATAGAGTTTGTGAATGAGTGGATGTCATGGGCTCATTTCCTGTTCCATGAAAAATAAACTATGTCATAGTTATTAGATGTTAGAATTTAAAAATAGAAACCAAACATTAACAATCACAACATTAAGCACAAACTATCATTAGTAAATAGCAACAATGGCATTGTGTCCTGCGGTAATAAAGCACTTTTATTAGCAAAAATAATGAAAAGTAACACACAGAAACATAATAAGGTAAAATATAGAATATAAGAAAGTATAAAATAATCAAGAAAGGTATAACATACTAAAAATGTTGTAAAATAAAAAATTGAGAAAACCAATAGAATCAAAAACGAAAGAAAAAGGTAAAAATAAACAAAGTATAAAACAAAAATGTTTAAAACAAAAAGTGAAAAACTAAGGAGCCATGTGGATGGTTAGCTTGGATGGTCATCTCTCCCATGACTATGTTGAAGGGAAGAGATGTGGAAAATGGAGCGTGGTTGTCCATCCATTGAGGCACTAGTTGCACTAGCTTGTCTTAGCTCTAGGAAAGGTTTCACTTGTTGCATGTTGACCAACTGACTTCTATGTGGGCTCTTAGGTTTGTAGATTAACATTGCCCCATAGGGAATGGTTTAATCAATTATATAAGGCCCCTTCCATAACATTTGGAACTTTTTCTTCTGGGTTACATGTGTGGGGTTCTAGTAAAGAACCTTATCTCCTGGTTGGAATTTCACTTTCTATATTTTGAGGTCATGATGTTGCTTGTTAAATGCCTTGTGCACCTCATTCAAAGATAGGACCACCAATCAGTTTTCATCTAGCACATTGAGGTTGATTAGTATTTCTTTCTATGCTAGACTTAGGTCAAGATTCAGATCATAAGTTGTTGAGAGTGTATGGAGCTTGGATTGAATCAGTAGCATTGGAAGTTTTCCATACACTAGCTCATAAGAGAAGTAGCCAATAGGAAGTTTCCATGTTGAGCGATAGGCCCAGAGGATATCATTGAGTTTTGTGCTCCAATATCTCCTATATTTTCTTATAGTCCTTATTAGGATCTTTGTGATCTCCCAATCAGTTACCTTTGCTTGATCATTGGCTTGAGGGTGATAGGGTGTTGTTAATTGATGTTTGATCCCCAAGCGTTGCATAAGTTTTTGAAAGGTGGCACTTGTAAAGTAAGTCCCATTGTCAAAAATTAGTGCATGTGGCATCCCAAACCTATTGACAACATTCTATTATGTGAATCAAGTAGTAGTGGATAATGTACAATCGATGACAATTGTTGCTTCTACCCATTTTGTATAGTAGTTGACTGCTATGATGATATATGCCTTTCCTTTGGTCATGGGTATGATGGAACCCATGAAGTCAATGCTTCATACATCAAAGGGCTTCAGTGGTTGAATCCACTATTGAGGACCCTCCATTTGAGCGGTCATCCCACCATCTTGTTAACAACACTCATAAGATCAAAAAAATTGGTGGACATCCTTCAAGATTTTAGGCCAATAGTATCCTACCATTAGGATTTTTATGGTCGTGCATCTCCTTGCATAGTGGCCTCCATAGGGGCCTTTGTGAGCATCCTAGAGAATGTGTAGTTAATCTATATCAGGGACACACCAACAAATCATGTCATTGATGCACACCTTGTAAAGGTACCCATTGATTTCTATGAAGTACTTTGCCTAATGAAGAAACTATTGTTGCTTCTTAAAGTCCAGATCTTGTGGCATCTCCTAAGTGAGAAGGTAAGTGAGGATGTCGTCTTACCATTTTGTTTCAATGGACACTTGGTCATTTATTACTCCTGTAAAGAGGAGTTTGTCTCCATATTAATCGAGAGAGGTGGCTAGTGATCACGTTCTCAGTCCCTTTTTGATCTACCATCATGAGATTGAATTCCTACAAGATCATGAGCCACCATATGATACGAGGGCTCACCACTGACTTATTCATTAGGAAGTGGATGGCACTATGGTCTGTGTGCATAAAGACCTTATAACCAAGCACATAGTGCCTAAACTTTTTAAGAGCATACACCATTGTCATTAATTATTTGCTAGCTATGATGTAATTTAACTATGCACCCACAATGCTTTGGCTCATGTAGTGGATGTAATATGGACATTTCTTATCATCTAACTATGTAAGCATGACTTCCAAGGCATAATTAGAGGCATCTATCATTATGTGGAATGGTTTGGATCAATTTGGTGCCCATAGAATTGGAGTTTCTATGAGTTTTTCCTTCAACTATTTGAATGCATGTTTGCACTTCTTGATCCAGATGAATAGGGCATCTTTCTTCGTAAGCTCAACCAACAAATTTACAATTTTAGAGAAATTCTCTATGAATTGTCAGTAGTAGCCAGTGTGTTCAAGCAATGATTTGACATCTTTAACTAGCTCTAGTTGGCATATAATTTTCTAGATGACCCTTATCTTTTTAGGATCTACCTCAATCCCTTTTTATGAAATTCGATGCCCTAGTACTATGTCCTCATGGACCATTAGATGGCTTTTCTACCAATTGAGCCTAAGGTTTATTTCAACACATCTTTTGAAAGCCTACCTAAGGTAATCCAAGGCTTACTCAGATGTAGTCCCATAGGTAGAGAAGTCATCCATAAAGACCTTTACATTGCTACTAATTTGTTGTTGGAAAATACTAAGGACCAGGTGTTGAAATGTTGCAAGGGCATTACATAGACCAAATGGCATCTTACAATATGCAAAAGTCCCCCAGAGACTCGTGAATGTTGTCTTGGCCTAATATTTTAGCACAATTTGGATTTGGTTATAGCCACTATAACCATCCAAGAAGCTATAATAGCAATGCTTAGAAATAGTGTTTAACACTTGGTCCACAAATGGCAACGGGAAATGATCTTTAAATGTTGCCATAATCAACAACCTAAAATCAATGCAGACCCATCACTTATCACCTTTCTTTGGCACAATTATAAGTGGGATAATACACTCACTATCCATGATGGGATAGATGAACCCTACCTTGAGGAGTTATTCTATTTTCTCTTTGATGATATGCTTCAACCTGGGGTTCATCCACCTCTGTGGTTGCCTTCTTGGCTTGATGGCTAGGTCGGTGTAAATGTGATGCTAGCACATCCTTGGATAGATTTCAATAAGCTTAGGATATGACCAAGAAAAGGCTATTGGAAATTTGTTAACCACCTCTAATAGCTTCTCTTTTTATTCAGGAGCAAGTTTGGCATTGATTATGACTAGCTTCCCATTGTTTAAAAATGCATATTCCATGCCACTTGGTAGAGTTTGTAACTCTAGGGGCTCTTGCTTGAAATTATTAGGGATTTCCAACTCTTCCCAATAGGTATCATCATCTTTTTTATCAGAGAGTTGGTGATGAACTTGCTCAAGTTCATCCATGCCTTTGACATAAGCAGATATTAGGCTCTTAGTTGGTTCCATGCATAGTGTGCTACTGTCAAAGTTAGTTTTCAGCCATTGGGTGTCCTCCTATTTTTTGGATACTAATAATAGACACCTTTGGATATCTATTTCTTATTTACACTAATTTCATGCATTAATGAATGTACTTTTAATAGATCATATTTTTTGCCCACAGTTACACCTATTATTATTGTACATGATACATGGAACATGCTTCTTCTCATATCATCTAAATTCATTTTCCTTGGAGATTTCCAAGGAAAGGTTCCTATGCCCATTTGTGCATCAACTATGCTTAACCATGCCCTTCCCATTATGATGGGGAAGTCACCTTTTTAGTTTTTAACCTTGATCACTAGAAAATTAGCTAGATAGGATCACCCACAAACTGTGGTTACAACATCCTCTACTAACCCCAAGGGAACAATGATTGATTGGTCAGCCAACTCCCAATGGATGTTGCTCTTCTTGAGAGGCGGTAGATTCTAGGCCTTTTACATGTCATGAGAGATGAGATTGATACTAGAACCTGAGTGAAGAAGATCCTTGCATGGCTAATGTCCAGTGATTTTTAAATAAATAAGAGGACTTCTTGGGTTAGAACTTTTCATGGAAAGATTTCCATCCTTAATCCAATTGGAAACAACATGAGTTAGCATCCTAGGGTAGATCTGAGGCAGCGTTTGAATTGAAGGGCTCTTAAATATATTTGATGCAAAGGATGAGGATGTTGGAGATGTAGGGAGACCAGCTGCATTAGGTTATGAGGGTTTGGAAGGACTGTTGGATCAAAACATTGGTTGTTTCTTGGATTGATTGTCCAAACCACTCAATTGTGTAAATTTACAACCCTTGTAGCATTTTGTTGTTGTGACTATGGGGGAATTTCATCCTACATGGATGGAGAAGGAGGTAATTGGGTTGAGGGTAGAGGGATGTGTGCATATGGTTGTAGAGGCTGGTATGGATATGGGTGCTCCCCTCAAGTAGATGGTGAGTGAGTTTGATGGTACTTTGGAGGGTACTAGTAATGTTGGAATGAGGTGTGGCCTGTAGAGATTCGTGGAGAAATAGGTTGTTGAACATAGTACCCATATGGATATGATTTCTTGTAAGGATACTACTACCTTGGCAGTGGTATTCCCCATGATTGTTATTGGTGCCACTATTGGTATTGCTCATATGGTTTTGGTGGAGCTCCACTTGGGTAATAAACTTATTGTTACTGGTGGAACTACCTTGGATTGCCTTGAGGATAAGGTAATCAATTGGATGCTTGCCTATGTGCTAGTCAAGGATTTAATACATACACCTCAGACTCTTGTAAGTGTGACACCATAGGGAAACATCCCTTTGGATGTTCATATTGATAGATGTCACAACTAGTCTCATCATCAAAGTCAGTTTTCACAACTTTTTCTACTGTAGCAGCTTTGCCCTTATCTCTTTAGCAAGCACATTCAGCTTCCTTCTGCCTCCTACAGTCATGGTCACTATTTTGTTCTTTGGATGCTTAAATGATATTCATAGAAGTTTGAAACTTTTCATCCAAAGAGTTCCATAATTTATCAACCTTTGCCGAAATATCAAAAATAGATTTTTGGATGGACAAGGTTTTTCTATTTACCAACTCGTCAAGTGGTGCATCCTCCTCTTCACAAAATTGAATCTCCCTTTTCCTTATGGAAGGATTTCTATTATACTCTTCTACACTTTTCCTTTTTTGCAACTCACCTTCTTCTTTTGCAACCTTCTCTATTAGCCTTTGTATTTGATGAGCTCTTATTTCGAATAGTCTTCATTGGGCATAAACCCCAAGAGTTCTTCTAGTTTATGGTCTAAGCCCATCTATGATATGGCGAAGTTGTTCCCTTTGGGAATAACCATGGCCAGGGCATTGATGCAAGAGAGAATAATATTTTTCCATGGCGACATCCAAGGGTTCATGTGTTCCCTATTTCTAGCCTTGGATTTTCTTTCTCAAATTAAACACTATGGAGTACGTTTGGTATTTGTCATTAAAAAGTTCAAGCATTGCACTCCATTTGCAAATGGATTCCAACTCTAAAGACTAGTACCAACTTTTAGCCAATCATTTTCAATGTTCTACAAGGCACAAGCATCATGGAAATCTTGTAAATGTGTATGCAGATCAGAGTTGTATTCCCCTTCAAATCTTGAAATATTATTCATGTCTAAGCACTTTATCTGACTATCTTTCACATGCCTAGTTGGGATCTTAACTGCCTCTACAATTTTAAGCATGCTTCAAGTCGCCAACAAGGGTTCATCATCATCATTTCATTGATGAAGTTGATGATGGTTCCTGCCACCCCTATGTTCTTAATGACCTCAATGGTCATTGTTGTCTAGTTGATAACCTTCATCGCGATTATTTCTATGGCGACTTCTATGAGAACTAGCAGATGAAGAGGAATGCATGGAATTAGATGAAGAGGAAGGTGAACTACCACCACCACCACTGCGGTGTCTACCACCACCTCTTCTCTCATTATAATCACCATCCTTAGATCCCTTGTCACTATGAGGTTTTCCCAAGTTCCTGCCTTGACTATCACTTTTTCTTGAACCTAGTTTATTAATAGTAGATCACAGGTTTAGGGCCACACCCTTATCACCAATAATAGGGGGTGGAGAATCTTCATGTTGAGAACCCCCATAGGGAGGATCCTCATTGTTGTTTTGGTTTAATAGGAATAAGGGATTAGTGAACTATTTGCCCTTTGGAAATTCATTGTTCTTCTCTTGGTGTTGATCTCGCTTGCTTTGTGTTTCAATGGAAAAGTAGTCTCAAGTGTCATAACCATTCACAATGTATTCCTATTAAATATCCAAGATGCCTAACTTCTTAAGGGTTTAAAAAAACATCCTAAGCACAAATCGATCGAGGGGCATTACGATGTTGCCCTCCATGTCACGCCATCGTAGCTACTCATACTAGTGTAGGATGAAGATGAAGTTCAATACATACTCATCAAGATGAGTATATATCACTTTGCACTCCTATGGAACCAGTGGTTTAACATCTTTATGCATGTGTGAAGAAGACATTTTGCAACAAGTAAAATATCAGTGTGCTTCTATAATTATATGTTGTGTGAGAGTAATGTTGACCTTAAGTTCATCCAATGATATTAATAATGGTTACTAATCCTAGATAACGCATGTTTCAACAAACAGAGTCCCTGATAGCAATGCCAATGATGAGTGGTGAGGTACCCCTATGTCCAACCATACAAATCACAAAGCATTCATGTGTGATTTGGTCAAATTTCATGGACTCTATAGTTTCCAATGCACTAGTATTTTAGGCCATGAACCTTGTCCTAAGGTCATTTTTTGTCTTCCCAATTATAGTTGTGAAGCTCAAAGGTATGGTTAAGTGTACTCAAGGTATATTATTTGTATCATTTTATGTTTTAGGTTCTTTGGTGCTTGAAGAGAGAGATAAAGTAGTTTAATGGCTAATTTGATCTAACTAACTAACTGATCTCTAATTGGTCCTAACATAAGCATTTGGTCCCACTTTCCATAAACATCCTAAACCCATGTATTGACTGTTGGGTTACCAAACACTACACTCCTGGGAACACTAAGCAATAATGTTGCTAGGATTACTAAGCGAATGCGTGTTATAGTTAAAATAGTCATACTTATGTAATTAATCTATCTAGCTTATCTCACTTAATTACCTAATTAGCTTAATTATTGGAAAACATTGAATAAATTACTGAAAATATTGAATTCATCAAGAAACATTTAAACTATTCAAAATGCTACAAGGTTTATCAAGTTTATTGCCACACACACTATCGTGTTTAGGTACATCAGTGCTTGAATAAAGATCTGTACACTCAATGACTCTTGTTGTAGGCACTCAAGAAAATATTCTAACTCTCAAATGGAAAAACTACAAAAGCTTCACTACACTATGACTAATTGATGCCATAAATGCGACTAGTAGGTGCATATTTATAAGCAAAAATGGACCCTACATCGACAAGGTTGCTTTAACGCATGAAACAATGCATCGACGGGGCTGTGTTAATGGGGCCTAGTTGATGAGGCCTCGTCGACATAGCCAACTGTGACTCATCACTAATGAACAAGAAAGTAAAGTACGTGGAAATGTAAATGATTAAACTAAGAAAACACTACAAAACTATGCTAAGTAAAATAGTAAAACTAAGTGGATGCTACAATGATGAAAAACAATCTTGAGCTTTATTTCCAATCATGAACTATGCCCAAGTACACTTCACTCGAATAAAGATTCTGTACAACTACAAAATGCTACACTATGGACACTCATTCTATTGGTAAAACTACAAAATAAAACCACAAGAATCTACCTAAGGGTGGAATGAAACTTATTTTGGATCCATGCACCTAAGTGATGTATTTATAGGTAGGAACACATCTTGCGATATCGCATATATAATGATGTAGCTAAAGTTACAATATTGGATTGTAGTCTGACCAAAATTGACTTTATCACCTTCCCTCCAATTTCCACTACATTTTTTATATAACCAAGGGTTTTCTTCCATGTTTTTAGTGGGCAATGCTAAGTTATATAAAATTCTATTGAACTATATATCTTGGGGTGTACCTATGTTTCACTTATTTCAGATATCAACATCAAAGTATGCTTGGGAATGGAAATTGAAATATGAAATGCAAGGGGTTAGAGATCCAATAGTTTCCACTAGTTTTTTTTGTTGTAGTTATTAAATCCTCAATTTTTTTCACTTTTTTAACAACTGGTGAAAATATATTGTTTACATTATTTTTCTACAAAACCATAATGCCTTTTATTCTTTCTATAACTCTTAACAAATCAATTGTAATTGATGATGAATTTACTATAATTTAAAAGGACTTACAAGAAAAAAATATACAAATTATAGATAATAAAATTTTAAATATTTATTATTTAAATTTTACAAGGGAGTGAAGTAGCAATTTAGGAATAAAAACAAGTAGAAAGAAACTCAAAATAATAACAAACTAGCCTTTCAAACTGAGGGAATGTCAGCTAAAAAACTAGGCAAGAGCCTTTGGTCATCAATGGAAATAAATTAGCAACTTATGATTATTAATGAGCTGCGATATCAGGACCGTGATATCGGATCCATGATATCAGGTCTACGATATCAAAGCCTACCAAGTGATATTAGACATCTGATGTCGAAACCTATCTTGTCGTCTATAAATAAGAGGCGGGCACACTTGGTTTTGCAATTAGATAGTTAGTTTCTTAGTCCCTTACCTGAACTCTTGCAATTTTCCCTTTCCAAAGTTAGAATTATTTCTGAGTGTCCGCAGTAGGAGTCATAAAGTGAATGGATCTTTATTCAATCATTATGTACTTGAGCATACCTTGTGTCTGGAAATAAAGAAAAACTTTGTGATAAACCTTGCAACATTCAAAATAGCTTATTTATTACATTTAATGTTATTTACAGTTATTTAATGCTTTCATTAGTTGATTCGTTGTTTTTATTGATTTGTTAATTTTCAACAAGTAAGCACACTTAGTACAACCACTTCAAGCATACATGAAACACTTGGTAACCCAGTGACAACTAGCATTTGGTAATCCCAATAGTGTTACACTGGTTTAGGATGTGTACAACAAGTAGGAACGAATGCTAGTGTTAGGACTAGTTAGAGCCTAGTTGATTAGTTAGGTTAAACTAGTTACTTAATTATTTTATTTCTCCATTTTAAGCACTAGGAACATAAAATAAAATAAAAACATAAAAATCACATACCTCAAGTTTACTTAACCATACAATAGTGCCATACAAGTAAGCTTGGGAAGACAACGATCACCTAATCCATCCTTGTTCTGTGAAGGCACATAAGCACTTAGTCCTTGGAGTTCCATCAGATCATGCATGAATGCTTGTATTTGAATGGTTGAGCGTAGGGGTACCTTGTCACTCATCATTGGCACCATTGCCTGGGACTTTGTTGTTTGTGCACTAATTAAAACTTAGGAATATTCCCATCGTTGGAACGAACCCTTAGGGTTAGTGACCCCACAATCATTGAAAATAGAAAAGTGTTGCATATTGAATAATTAATCATGTCTACTTCTTCTTACGAGAGTGCTTCACTGCCTAGGTTTGACACCATGAACAATTGAAGGTAGAGTACACAGGATGATCTGCCAGTGCCCCAACAGTTTTACTTCATATACGCTCATCTCGATGAGTATGTACCAGACTTTACCTTTATCCTCCACCAAGATGAACAGTTGCGATGGCCTGATTTAGAGGGTAACATAGTGTTACCTTCTGATTGCTCAATCCTAAGCATGCTTCTTTGTTCTCTTACACGAATTGGTATGCATCACTTACAATCAGAGTACGTTATGCATGAACAAGATTCGAGGGATTATTAACTTACAAAGGAACAACATCAAATGGACCTACAACAGGAGAGACATTACAAATCTATGAAGGGGAAGTGGTCTCAAGATGTCTTGTATGTTCTAAGTAAAAATAAGGATGGTGAACTTACCTCTGGAGGTTTTCCACAAAATGATGTTCTTCTCATTGACTTTGGTCAAGGGGTTGTGTATCAGAACCTTCACTCAACTATTCATAACCTAAGTTTTGATACCAACAGACACAAAGGATCTAAAAAAGGAACATGAACACATGATAAAGATGAACATTTTGATCGTAACCGCGACTGAGGCCACGACCACCAAAGAGAGGGTAGCAGGTGTCATCATGGTGAAAATCCTCCTTCCTCTTCACCTTCATCATCTTCTTCCCCTTCTCCTTCAGGATCTGAACTCAATCACAAAGGATGAGACCATAAGGATAATGATAGTCAGAATAGGGATCATAGACAAAATAGTGAAGAAAGGGGACGGGGGCATTCTAGAGAAACACAATACAAAAGAAGGGAGAGTAGGGAACAACATAGGAATCATAGATGCCATAGACAATACAATCATGATAAACCCCTACTTGCCACTTGAAGTATGTTAGACATAACAAAGGCCATTAGGATTCCAATAAGGCACTAGAAGGACAGCAGGATGAAAATATTAGACATGAATAACATTCCACGATTTGAAGGGGGATTCAATGCTAATCCTCAAAACCATTTACAAGCATTTCATGATGCATGTGCCTTACAAAATATAGAAAATGAGTGGCAAAAACTAAATTTTGTTCCACGGACGCTGATCAATGAAGCAAAAAGCTAGTATCGATCCTATGAACTGGAATCCATTCGTCGATGGAGTACCATGTTAGAACTATTCAATGATAAGTGTCAAACGTACTCCCAAGTGTCCAACCTAGGAAAGAAAATCCAAGGATGGAAACAAGGAGGACACAAACCCTTGGATGCTGCCATGGGTTGATATTATGCATTATTACATCATTGCCCTGGCCATGATTACTCACAAAGGGAACAACTATGCCATCTCGTAGATGGGCTTAGGTATGAAATGCAAAGAACCCTTGGGACTTATGCCCAAGGAAGACTATTCGAACTTAGAGCCCATTAAGTACAAAGATTGTTGAAGCAAGTTGCCAAGGAGGAAGGTGAGTTAAGGTAAAGAGAAAGTGAAAAGGAGTACAACAAAGATCCTTCCTCCAAAAGAAGGAAGTAAGATTTTGTGAGGATGAAGAAGAGTCACCACTTGAAGAGATGGTGAATAGAAAAACTTTTCTCATTCAAAAATTTGCATAAGAAGTATCGGAAAAGCTAGCTCAAATGTGGAACTCTCTAGATGATAAATTTCAAATCGTTCTAAAAATAGTAGAGGAGTCTAAAGAGCAAAGTAGTGATCAGGAGAGGAGAAAAAAGAAAGAAGCTAAGTATGCATGTAACAAAGGTAAGGGAAAAGTTGCCATCATTGAAGAGGTTGTGGATTTGGACACAAATAATGATGGCAGATGTAAGATATGCCAATATGAACATCCTAAGGATTGTTGCCTAGTAGTCTCACATCTGCAAGAGTCTAGGGTGTATGTACTAAATCCATGATTAAACAGACAGCAAACACCCTGAAGGTTACCTTATCCTCAAGGTAACCCAAGGCAGTTCCAACAACCCTTGACCTATTATCCAAGTGGAGCTCCACCACAAATAATTGAATAGTATCAATAGTGGTAACACCCACAATCATGGGGAATGCCATTACCATGACAACAATACCCTTACCGTCAACTTGACTCGTATGGATACTACGTGTAGTAGTCGATCTCTCCATGTGACTCCACTAGTCACGTCACTCCTCAACCTCACTACCAAACCCACGAGCACTATAGAACTCTTTTTCCTAGGGGTGATGTTCCACAAACATACTATCTTTCTCATCCAACTACACCTCTTCCCCCCTTAGCTCCATTACCACCTTCTCCAACTATGTAGGGTGAGCTCCCTACTTAGCTGCAACAATGTAATGCTATAAGGGCTATCAATCCTCAACCTACTATTGGTTCCAAAAACTGCACAAAGAAGAGACATTTTTGTAGAACCAACAGTCCAACTAAGTTCTTACAACCACAAGTGGCTAATTCTCCAAATGCCTCACCATCATTCCAATCTTCGAAGCTTCCTTTGAATCAAAAATCATGCCCAACACACCATGTTGACTCATGCCATCACTGATTGGATTAAAGCTAGCCATCTTCCTAGGAAATTCTCTGATCCTAGAAGTCCTCTTATATATTTACAAATTGCTGGGAATGAGCATTGCAAAGCTCTTTTGGATTTAGGTTTGGGTGTGAACTTAATCTCTCACGAAATGTACAAATCCTAGAACCTACCTCCACTCAAAAAGAGTAACATTCGTTTAGAGTTGGCCGACTAGTCCATCACTGTCCCATTAGGACTAGTGGAGGACACTGCCACCAATGTTTGTGGGTGGTTGTATCTAGTTGATTTCCTAGTGATTCAAGTCAACAAATTTAAGGGGTATTTCCCAATCATTATGGGAAGAGCATGGCTAAGCACAATTGATGTGTTCCTAGGAATACATGATCTTTTCCTAGAAATATCAAAGGAAAATACGTTTGGAAAGATCAAGAAGAAGAAAGTTCCATGCATTGCATATAGTAACGCAGGGTGCAACTGTGTGTAGAAGTCCTACTTTGTACAACATTTAACATTGCCTGCATGCAACTAGTGTGCACAAATAACTAACATACAAAGATGTCTGTATGCAGCAACCACAAGGCAGGAAGGCACCTAGTGGCTGACAGCTAACCAAGAAAGTAATTCAACTATATGCATGGAACCAACTAAGGGCTTGACTTGCACCTACATCGATAGCATAGGCACATTAAAGCAAGTCCATCACCAACTTCTAGGTCTTGACATTGAAAATATCAATTGGCGGAAGTTAGAAATCCCTGCCAAATTTAAGCAAGATCCCCTTGAGTTAAAATCGTTGCCCATTGGTATGGAATATACATTTCTCAAGAATGGAAAACTGATAATTATTAATGCTAAGCTCACTCTTTAACAAAAAGAAAAACTACTGAAGATGGTAAACAATTGGTTGAAAGCCTTTGCTTTGTCATATCCCAAATTAACTGGAATGGATCCTAGGATATACCAACATAGAATTTACACTGACCCCTCCATGAAGCCTCAACAAAAATCACAAAGGTGATTAAACCCAAAGCTTAAGAAAGTGGTTAAAGAAGAAATTGAACAAATTCTAAAAGCTGGGTTCATCTACCCCATTGCTGACAATGAATGGGTTAGTCTATTAGTAATATCAACTAGGGGAAGTTAGAAATCCGTTCCAAATTTAAGCAAGAGCCCCTTGAGTTAAAACCGTTGCCCATCCGTATGGAGTACACATTTCTTAAGAATGAAAAACTGGTAATTATTAATGCTAAGATCACTCCTCAACAAAAAGAAAAACTACTAAAGATGGTAAAAAATTGGTTGAAAGCCTTTGCTTGTTCATATCCTAAATTAACCAAAATAGATCCTAGGATATGCCAACATAGAATTTACACTGACCCCTCCATGAAGCCTTGACAAGAACCACAAAGGCAATTGAACCCAAAGCTTAAGCAACTGGTTAAAGAATAAATTGAACAACTTCTAGAAGCTGGGTTCATCTACCCCATTGTTGACAGTGAATGGGTTAGTCTATTAGTCATTGTGCCTAAAAAGGAAGGTAAATGGAGGGTATGTATAGATTTTAGGCTACTGAACATGGCAACATTTAAAGACCATTTTCCATTGTCATTCGTCGACCAAGTCTTAGATACCATTGCAAGGCATTGTTATTATACTTTTTTGGATGGTTATAGTGGGTATAATAAAATTCAAATAGTACCATAAGACCAACCCAAAACTACATTCATGAGTCCTTGGGGGACATTTGCATATAGGCAGATGCCATTTGGCTTGTGCAATGCCCCGACAACATTTCAACGTTTGGTTCTAAGCATATTTCAGCAAAAATAGAATATGGTGTGTAGGTTTTTATGGATGATTTCTCCACCTATAAAGTGGACTTTGATCAAGCATTGGATCAATTAGATCAAGTACTGAAACAATGTGTTGAAACCAACTTAAGGCTTAATTGGCAAAAAATCCATTTAATGGTCCAAGAAGGCATTGTGTTAGGGCATAAGATTTCACAAACAAGGATACAGGTAGATCCTGAAAAGATTAAAGTCATCCAAGGAATCACTTGCCAACCTAAAACTATCAAAGATATCCAATCATTCCTTGGACATACTGGCTATTATAGACACTTCATTGAGAACTTTTCAAGGATTGCAAAACCATTGGTAGAATTAACAAAGAAGGACGTATCCTTTGAATGGACTAAGGAATGTGAGATAACCTTCCAAACATTGAAGCAAAGACTCATAGAAACACCGATTCTACAAGCTCCTAACTGGTCCAAACAGTTCCATATAATGACTGATGCTTTCAATTTTGCTTTAGGAGTCGTACTTACATAGTTAGATGACCAAAAATGTCCCTACTACATTCACTGTGCAAGTCAAAGTATTGCTAATGGAGAACTCAACTACATCACAACAAAAAAAGAGTTAGTGGTTGTGGTGTTTGCATTAGAAAAATTTAGGTACTATGTATTGGGCTATAAGATATTTGTACACATGGACCATAGTGTAATTTGGTTCCTAATGAATAAACCAATGGTAAGCTCTCGCATCATACGATGGCTCGTGATCTTATAGGAGTTCGATCTTATGATGATTGATCGTAAGGGCACCAAGAATGTTGTTGCTGATCATTTATCTCGGTTACAATGGGACAACAAAGAGGAAAAATATCCAATTTTTGACCGCTTTCCTGATGAACTCCTCTTTGCAAGTGTAGTAAACAATTAATTAACCATAAAGAGATAAATTGGTATAGTAGCATTCTTATGTATCTCCTCAAACAAGAAACACCATAAAGGCTAGACGTTAAAAAGAAATAATAGTTTCTTCACCAATCCGAATATTTCATGGAAATCAATGGGCACCTTTATAAGGTATGTTCCGATAGCTTGGTTCGATGGTGTGTTCTCGATGTAGATCAATTGCGAGTTCTCCAAGATGCTCATGAGGGTCCTTGTGGGGGTCATTACGTTGGAAGACAAACAACCATTAAAATATTTCTTGCAAGGTATTATTTGCCTACATTGTTCTGGGATGCTCATCATTTTGTCCAATCTTGTGAGCACTACTAACGCGATGGGAGAATGACTACTAGAATGGAGGGTCTACAATAATGGATTCAACCCTTAGAATCATTCGACATATGGGGTATTGATTTTATGGGGCCTATTACACTAATGTACAGAGGAAACACATACATTGTTGTTGTTGTTGATTATTTTACAAAATGGGTAGAAGAAGCCACTATTACAGACTATACATCATTTATCGTTGTACAATTTGTTCAACAACAAATTGTAAACAGGTTTGGCATGCCTCTTGCACTTATCTTCGATAATGGTATGCATTTTATAGGTGCAAATTTTTGAAAATTGATGCAATGCTTAGGAGTTGAGCATAAGCTAACTACACCATATCATCCTCAAGTGAATGGTCAAGCCAAAGTCACCAATAGGGAGATCTCAAAAATATTGACATGAACCATTAGCAAATATAGGTGAGACTAGAGCACCAAACTAAATGATGCTCTTTGGGCATACTGCTCCACATGGAAACTCCCTAGAGGCTACTCTCCCTATGAGTTAGTGTACAGTAAACTTCCAACACTTCCTATTCAAGCTAAGCTCCGTACACTATCTACAGCATGTGACCTTAACCTTGACCTCAATCTAGCACAAAAAGAATGGTTAATGAACCTTAACTTGCTAGATGAAAATCAATTAGCCGCCCTATCATCCAATGAACTACACAAGGCCTTTAACAAACAATGTCATGACCTAAGGATTAGGAAAGTCAAATACCAACTAGGAGATAAGGTTCTTTCTTGGAATCCCACACATGTACCACAACAAACTAAATTTCAAATGTTGTGGAAAGGACCTTATATTATTCATGAAACTTCTCCTTTAGGGGCCATGATGATCTATAAAACTGAAAGCCCGAATAAGAAATTTTTTGTTAACACATAGCAAAGCAAACCTTTCCATTAGCCTAAAACAACCAGTACTAACACTACCTCTATTAATGTACAACCTTGCTCATTATTTCAGATCTCCTCCTTCCAACTCAGTTGTGGGGGAGATGGCCACTAATGGTAACCATTCTAAGCACTTAGTTTCTTTTGTCTTTCTTATTTTACATATTTCTTTTACACATTTTTCACATTTACTTATTTTTTTTACACCACCGTTAACATTTTTACTATTTATTTATTTAATTATTCTCACTCGTCACATAATAAGTGCTCATGATGATGGATTGTACTATAATAGTATTTATTGCTAATGTTTGGGTTTTACCTTTGCTTTTCAATGTTGATGCTAAGATATGGTTCTTTTGATAAAATAGGCAATGAGTCCATGTCATCCATTCATCCATTCAACTCTATGGTCTCCCTTTGTTTTGGAAATGTACTATCCCTTCTTCTAAGTAAACTTATTAATGAATTAGTGGCTTAGTATTCTTCAAATTGAAGAAAGATTCAAATGGATGGAAAAGGGTGTGACCTCAAGGGGATTTGATGCATTTGTGCCGGCTATTCTCTTGGATACTTGGATGTTTTTCATAAAGTCTTCCACCATTCCACTATCGACTAATATATCAGGGAGTTGTCTAAATTAAATAAGTCTTTGCATGGTGAGGTTCTTACAAAAAAAATGGGTGGGAATTCAAAGCAAACCCCTTAGACATAATAATGAAACATGGGCTACAAGCACTGGTTATGGCACTGGAAAGACATGTTATCCATGCCTGAAAGTTCTCTCCAACTAAGGCCCTTTCTTGCTTCCTGCTCCTCTATTCTTTTCTTATTGGAATGATAGTTGCTTTGTAGAAGCATTCTTGCTACTTCAAGAGGATGGATTGGTCAATTGTGTTGATGCGAGGCCACTGAATGTGGTTAGTTTGAATATGGATTTGGACAAAATTTTATTAAGTCACCTTAACCACATACTACATAAGGGACTTTACAAAACCTTAATTTTGGGATTCCATTACATTCTCTCCTCTCTTTCCGTATTTCTTTCCATATTCCACCTCATTACCAGTTTTATAATTAGTCTATATCTTATTTAAAGCACTGTTATTCTTTAGTGAATTATGGTGGGTAAGTTCTTAACCATTTTTTCCATATGTCATTCCTAGAGCCTATGCACTCTTTGGTTTGTGGATTTGTTAGTGCATAAAGGGAATGAACTTGCTTTGGGGAGGATCCACTGGCATTCCTTTTTGGTGTAGTTGTTAAGTTCTTTCCCTTAAAAATTTCTAGCAATCAACTATTTCTCGTTTTACCCCATCAATGACATCCATTCTTGTTTTTGTTTTATTGGCTTCGCCATTGTTATTTCTCTCATCTTTCTTGTTCTTTAAGTTTTCCATCCTATTGCTACCGGAGGTTCACTCTTAGTCATGGGGGCCCTGTCACAAATTCTTCCATTCCATTACTTATCTCACCCCTACACCCTGGGTAGTTATTAGTTACAAACCTCTAACCTAGTATCTACTATACCCACAACCTAGCTAATGTGCTTTATATCGAGGTAAGGTATCAATGTCTTATCTATCCTTGCTAATTCGGGATTGTGTTGTGTGTGCAAATGGAGATTACAAGAATAATGGACTGGGATAGGAGGGAGCACTTAGGATGAACTGGAGCTGGAGCATTCATGCAAGGAACATGCTTCATCATATGGCCATGGATGAACAACGGTGTACATAGTTTTGACATTGGTAGCAATGCGCCTCATTTTATTTTCTCTCTCTCTTTCCATGTTGTCAAATGAGGGTCTGGATGTCATCTATGTACAGTGTTCACCACAATGGGTATGAACACTAATGTTGTAATATGTTTGTCGATCCGTTCACCAGGCACTTTGAGTCTATCATTCCATGTCACTAGTTAGATTGTCGTATGGTCAATAATCCCATACCTTCCCAGGATTTTGTAAGGAACTTTAGGATGAGTTTTCATTTAGTCATGGGGGTATGATGAGCTGCGATATCGAGACCGTGATATTAGGTCTATGATATTGGAGCTTGCCAAGCAATATCGAACATTCAATGTCGAAACCTATCTCATCCCCTATAAATAAGAGGTGGGTGCACTTGGTTTGGTAATTAGATAGTTAGTTTCTTAGTCCCTTACCCAAACTCTTACAATTTTCCCTTTCCAAAGTTAGAATTATTTCAGAGTGTCCGTAGTAGTAGTCATAAAGTGAATGGATCTTTATTCGATCATTATGAACCTAAGCATACCTTGTGTTCAGAAATAAAGACAAACTTTGTGATAAAACTTGCAACATTTAGAATATCTTATTTATTACATTTAATGTTATTTATAGTTATTTAATTCTTTCATTAGTTGATTGGTTATTTTTATTGATTTGTTAATTTTCAACAAGTAAGCACACTCAGTACGACCACTTCGAGCATACGTGGAACACTTGGTAACCTAGTGATGATTAGTGTTTGGCAACCCCAGTAGTGTTACACTAGTTTAGGATGTGTACGATAAGTGAGGAATGGATGCTGGTGTTAGGACTAGTTAGAGCCTAGTTGATTAGTTAAATTAAATTAGTTACTTAATTATTTCATTTCTCCATTTTAATCACCAGGAACATAAAACAAGAACATAAAAGAAATAATAAAAATCACATACCTTAAGTTTACTTAACCATACAATTGTGCCATATAAGTAAGCTTGGGAAGATAATGATCACCTAACCCATCCTTGTTCTATGAAGGCACATAAGCACTTAGTCCTTCGAGTTCAACCAGATCACGCGTGAACGCTTGTATTCATATAGTTGAGCGTAGGGGTACCTTGCCGCTCATCAGTTATCAATATAAAAAATATTACGATTATATGTATCATTTGATTTTTGGTCACCTTCCTAATTAATGTGCAATTATATATTTCACAATATAAATTTTATTTTAGTGAAAGTCATCAACTTTTCTCTCTCTTTACGCCTTCTAAGTTATAGAGTCTACATTACATAGCGTACATAAACCTAAAGAAGTCAAAGGAAAGTACATGCAGTTTAAATTGCTTTAGGATGGGTTTGTCTTTGGCATTTAAAAAATAATAATTAATAAGCATGATTTCATTTTGTAATTTGAGGATGGTGTCGAGTCATCACTCCTTAGAACTGCAACAATGGCCTGGAGAACTACATCAACGGAGCATCTATGGTACAACATTTATACCAAGAACACTTTATAACTTGTCTATGGAGAATCTACAACATTCAAAAAATTCTACAGTGTTTCTTCCACCCATCTCACCAGTTCTTATGTTTCTAACTTGCAGTCAAAATCAAAGTCATTGTACAGTCTTATTTCACTCACAAGACTCTTAGAATGGTAGTCATATTTGCGGTACTCAAAATTCTATAGATTTATGATGATCTACTATTATTAGTATATTATGAGGTTGGTGATTGAATGTGAAACATGGAATTCAAAGAATGTGGGGAAGATATTTTCAAAAACCCAAACAAAATAAAGATACATATACTATTATAATTTTCATGTACAATTCTATTATCAGCTAAATTTATATGTATGATGTTTTATGCCATTTTGATATGGCTTAAATTCAGTTACATTTTATCATAACTATCCTTTAACACCTATACAACCATTTCATATTTACTTTTATTGTATCTTACAATGTAAGAAAAATGATTTTGAGATTGCTAACGGGTTGAGCTTTTGGTCTTGTTGTAAATATTAGAAATATGCATATTTTCATGGTAAACTAGTCATTTAATTAGCTTATATATTGCAGATACTCTATTGACTACTGCTACCCATTTGAGAAGAAATCATAGAAGACAAGGACAAGACTTGTGTAATGATCAATGTTGGCAATGAGACCTAATATGTTAAGTAACTAAGTTGTTGGGACATGATGAAGCATCATTTTGTCAAATGGATCAGCTGGCTAAGATATCGCAGATGCTATATCATAGATATTATGTTGCATATACACTGTATCATCCCTATTGGTGCATCTTAGTTGGCTACTACATCATAGATGCTATATCGCATCTATTAGACTTAGCTATGTCAACGCATCCTCATTGGTGTAGCCTAATGCATTAATGCATCCTTGTTGACACAATGCCTATATTTGCCTATAAATATGCAAGCACCCATCATGTATTTGATACTATTTGGTTAATAGTGTAGCTAAACTCTTGTAGTTTATTTATATAATTTTAACAAATAATCAGTGAGTGCCTACAATGTAGGTATCAGTTAATTGTATGACATTTTATTCAAGTGACATTGTACTTAGACACATTCCACAAATAACAATAAGATCAAGATTAATTCATATTCATTGTAAAAAATTGACTTTAGAATAGATGTACTTTAAATACAATTTACTTTTTATGTACTTGATTAATATTTGACATATTAATTAATTGGTGGAATGAACGTGACCAGTTTTGAGCATAAACATGTTTTCACTTAGTAATCCCAGCAGTGTTATTATTTGGTTCTCTTAGTAGCATAACACAATAATCCTAGCAATGGGTACATGAGTAATGAAGTGTTATGATTGGCCACATCGATGGGATGTCATCGATGGAACCCCATCAATAGGATCCCATTAACATAGGGTTTGACTCGTTGACATGTACTTCATTTATGGCATAAGTATCATAGTTTTAGTGAAGCTCTAACAATTTTTCCACTTGTTAGTTAGAATATTTTTTGTTAATTAGAATATTTTTATAAGTCCCTATAGTAGGAGTCAAAGAATGTACAAATCTTTATTCAAGCACTATTGTACTTGAGCACTACAGTGTGTGCAGCAATAAGGACGAGCTTTCTAATAAACCTTGTAGCACTTTGAAATAGATTAATTATTTCCTTTATGCATTTAATGTTTTGAGAAAATTTATTTAATGTTTTAAGTAATTAATTAAGCTAAATTAAGCTAGATTAAATAGTACTTAATTAAGCACATAAGTACAACCACTTCGAGCATACACTTGGTGCTTGGTAATCTCAGTAACGCTTAACATTTGGTAACCTAGAAGCATTAAATATGTTCATGATGTGTATGGAAAGTGAGAATAGATGCTTATGTTAAGATTAGTTAAATGTTAGCTAGTTAGATTAAATTAGCAATTAAATTACTTTATTCATCATTCTTTATTCTTAGATGACTTAGAACATAAAACACAAAAAATGATAAAAATCATATGCTTGAGTTGCACTTAACCATAGCTTTGCATTTCACAAGTGTAATTGTGAAGACAATGATTGCAATAGTTAGTTTCACTTCCTAGAGACCAATGTACTTAGAACACTAACTCCATGGAATTTCACCAAATCATGCATGAATGCTTAGTAATTCGTATGGTTTAGTGTAAGGTCTTCTCGCTACTCATCAATGAGTTTAGGACATGTATGGCAAGCAGGGAACATACACTCATCACCCTTAGGATATTTTAGGATGTAATTGTATTGTTAATTAGATTAAATAATTAATTTCTCTATTATTATTCAATTAGTTTAAGACCCACACAACATCAAAATCATATGCCTCACTTTGGACTAAACCATACATGGCAAAGCTACCACTAGTCCAAGTGAGAAGACAACGACCTACGATTAATGCTTAACAATCTAGATACCACACTAGTTCTATTCACAGAATTCAATTGGATCATGTGCACATGCTTGTGATTCATATAGTTAGGCATAAGGGATACCTGCCACTCATCATTGGCACCATTGCTAAGGATGGTGCTAGTTATCTAGATTAGTTATATTGTAAAAAATTGTTGTAAAAGCATTAATAATTTATCTTTTTGAAAATATTAATATTTCAAGACACATACACATAATTAATTAAAAACATGTTTCATTCACATAGGACCTATAGTCGATTACATGATGAAAATATTGATAGTAGTAATGATAGCATCTATATTGAAGAGAATTAGAGTTAAACACTACAAGCATGGATCTCATATGCTCATTCTGACCCTTACTATATTTAAGGACTACGTTCAACTATCACAAACAATCCTAAAAGGGATGGAACAAATCCTAGAATAAGGAGGACCTCAAGGCCTATGATCTCCTCTAGATCTAGAAGAGATAAATCAAGGGATCATATGGAGAGATATTGGAGCCATGGTAATTGTTCCAATTCACCATCTTCCTCTTCATCTTCAATGTCTAGTTCTAACAAATATGAACACAGGTATGGAGATAGAGATGTACTAAGGGATCAATGTGAAGATAGAAATTTTAATCAAAGACAAGATGCAAGGCATCAAAGGAAGCATAGATAAGATTATGATAATTAGATAAATAGAAATAGAAATTATCACCATGACATGTCTAATGATGATAAGCCCTTGTTGGCTATTAGAAGTATGATACAAATTAGGAAGGTAGTTAGAATATCACATAGGCATTAAAGAAAAAGGAGCATCAAATATGAATAACATTTTCAAATTTGAGGAAGGCTATAATTCTAATTCACAACATAATTTACAAGCCTTCCATGATGCTTGCACCTTACAAAACATTGAAAGTAAGTGGCAAAAGCTTAAGCTCTTTCTTAGGACACTAATAGAAAAAGCTAAAAGTTGGTACAAATCATTAGAACTAGATTTAATCCACCAGTGGTCCACAATGCTTAAACTCTTCAATGAAAAATACCAAACTTATTCAAGAGTATCCAATCTAAGAAAAAAATATCCAAGAATGGAAGTAAGATAAATATAAATCCCTTGATGCAACCTTGGGTAGATATTATTCTCTACTGCATAAATGCCTAGGCTATGGATTTTCTTAAAAAGAGCAACTTCATCACATCATAGATGGGCTTCGTAACAAAATAGGGAAGACCCTTTAGATATATGCCTAAGGATGATTATCAAAATTGAGAACCCATAAGATACAAAGGCTAGTTGAATAGGTGGAAAAAGAAGAAGGACAGTTTTGTAAAAGGGAGAGTGTAGAGGAATATAATTGGGATCCAACTCCTTACAAGAAAGAGGTCCATATTTATGATGAGGAAAAAGAGGCAGCTCTTGATGAATTGATTTCATACAAACCATTACAAATACAAAATTCTATTACTAAGATTAAAGCAAGGGTATATAAGATGTGGGAGTTGATGAATGAAAAAGTTACAACCAACTTAAAAATCATAGAGGAGAAGGTAAAGCAAATAGAATCAAATGATCAAAATAAGAAGAGGAAAAAGAACAAGGAAACAAGGATACTTATTGGTAAAAAGGAAAAATAGCTTTAGTATAAGAGGTTGCAAACTCAAATACGGAGGAGGATGATGAATGTGACATCTGTTAATATAAACATCCAAAGGGATACTACCTAGTTATGTTACATCTACAAGAGTCTAGGGCTTTTGCTTTGAATCCTAAGTTCATAGAAAAGCAAATGCCTAGGAGATTGCCTTACCCATAATGTAGTTATAGATAGATCTACAACTAAAGGTACTATCCTAGTGGAACTTCTTATCAACTATGAGACTACTATCAACCATAGTGGCAAAACCCATAGTCGTGGGGAATGTCATTAATAAACCAACAATACCCCTATTGCTAGCTAGACCCTTATAGATAAAAAACTAGTTTCTCAAAATGGTTTTACCTCCCCTACTTTAAATGACTACTACTGCTCTCTTGAATACCATCAACTCATGCCTCTTATCATCTATTACATCCTCAATACTCTCATATTTCCCTCCAACATTTGTCACCACCAATGATGTAGGAAGGATTGATATCACAGTTTCAATAGAAGAATGCCACTTATTTTGTGAACATACAAGTGAATGATAATGTTAGTAGATCTTAGGAAAAGTCTTGAAAATGTCCTTTCTTTAGGAAATTTTCCACACATGTGAGTCAAACTAGTAGTCCTACTAGCTCATTAGAACTAGCATAGGGACAATCTAGTGCAACCTCCTTCCTCATAAAGACAATGTTTCCTACTCCTGTGCAAAAGCCAACAACCATTATTAGTCTAGCACAAAACATAAAATATGAATCTATCATTGTGAAGAGATGGAAAATTCCATGCATTACTAATAATGATAAAGAATGTGGTTGTGGGCTGAAAGTTCAAAGTATTAGCATGATCTCTATACCAACCTATAAGAAACTTGAGGAATAAGTATGTGTGAAAAACTATGTATACATAGTAGTCACTAAACCCAAAACTATTTAGTGGCTCAAGGATCAGAATGCTAAACTACTTAAAAGATGCATGAAAACAACCCATCAACTTATTAGTTCTAGTCCTAAGAAAGTGAATCAAATAGAGAACTTAGAAACAAGCATTTTACACTCTAACTATACACCAAAAGAGGATGTTAAACAAGGGGACCCAAGAATTGAAATAAAAAATCAAAAAGAAAACATATGTGGAATCTATAAAAATAGAAAACCTTCTAGTCCAACTAAAGATATGTCTCCAAATGATCGAAACTCTATTATCATCAATATTAAATGTGGAACCAAGTGAAAACTTAAATCACTACAGATGATAAATGGAAAACATGTGGTGTATAACGAAGGGAATGTATGGTCCATTTTTCAAATGCTTGTCCATGAGTTGAGTCATGGGTGAGATGCCCCATCTTGAATCAAAAACTAATAAGTGCATTTTCACTTTTTTCTTACAATTTTTTATCATTTTTTTATTTCTTTAAAAATTTTTCAATTCCTACTATATTTTTCATTTCTTTATAATTTTCTCTTTTCTTGAGTTATTTCCTTTATGTTTTATGGATGTTTACTATGTTTTTGTTAATAATGTTGTTAGTCATGATGCATAAGTTAACATTATGTGTTAGGTCTCTATTATATGCTATCAAGATAATTGGATAAATAATTATGTAATGTAGTGAGGCTACATTATCCATCCTTCCAAGTCTATTTAAAGAAGAGGTCTTTATGATGAAAGAAATATGGTTCTTCATACATGAAACTAAAATTAACTTATGATCATCGTATCTTGAAGAAAGAAGGAAAGGCCAAATGGGAATGGAAAAGGGTGTGATCTCAAGGGGATTTGTTGGGTTCTCTTCTTGACTTTCTTCTTGAGACCTATGAATTCTCATGGAACATATCATCACTTCTACTATAAACCATAAAGGAAGCATGTTTTTGCATGATATGATTCCCATGTGATGAGTCAAAGTTTTATTGGCTAAGTCGATGCAACCTTGTTGACTGGGCCTCATCAATGAGGCTCCGTCAACGCATCATATCATGCGTTGAAGAGGCAATGTCAATGCAGTGTCTATTTTTTGCCTATAAATATGCATCTACCAATCGCATTTATGGCAATGAGATTTTAGTAGTAGTGAAGCTCTTGCAGTTTGTTTGTTTGAGAGTTAGAATATTTCTCCCAAGTACTTGCAACAGGATTCATTGAGTGTACAGATCTTTATTCGAGCATTGTTGTACCTGAGCAAAATAGTGTGTGCAAAAATAAAGATAAGATTTCTAATAAACCTTGTAGCATTCTAGATAGAATAAATATTTCATTTATGTATTGAATGTTTTTAATTATTTATTAAATGTTTTCTAGTAATTAAGTTAATGAAGCAATTAGGCAAGATAAGCTAGATAGATTAAACACGTAAGTATGACCACTTTGAGCATAGCATATATTTAGTGGATACATGGGTTTAGGACATGTGCAAAAAGTGGGACCAAATGCTTATGCTAGGACTAGTTAGAGATTAGTTTGTTAGTTAGATCAAATTAGCCATTAAAATAATTTATCTCTCTCTTCAAGCACCAAAGAACCTAAAACATAAAATGATAAAAATCATATGCTTGGATTACACTTAACCATACCATGTGCTTCACAAGTGTAATTGGGAAGACAAAAAATGATTCTAGGGAAAGGTTTACTACCTAGAAGATTAGTGCATTAGAAACTATAAAGTTTGCAGAATTAGATTGGATCACATGTGAACGCTTTTGATTCGTATGGTTGGGTGTAGGGGTACCTCACTGCTCACCATTGGTATCATTGCGAGGGACTTTGTTTGTTGAAATTTGCATTATATAGGATTAGTGAATATTATTTATATTTTTGGACTAACTCAAGATCAACATCACTCTCAATGACATATAAAATACTAAGCACACTGATAATTTTATTCATTTTGCAAAATTTCTTCTTCCCACAGATGTGAAGATGCCAAATTACTGGTCCCACAAGAGTGCAAAGTGGTATATAGTCATTTAGATGAGTATGTACCGAACTTCACCTTCATCCTACATCAGGATGAATAAGTGTAATGGTGTGATATGGAGGGCAACATCATCTTGCCTCGCGATTGATCTATACCCAGGATGCTACTTCAAACTCTTAAGAAGTTGGGCATCTCAGACCTTCACATGGAATACATTGTGAATGGTTACGACACTCAGTACTACCATCCCACTGAAACACAACGTAGGCAAGATTGACACCAAGAGCAATACCATGATTTTACAAAGGGAAAACACTTTAGTAATCCCTTGTTCCTACTAAACCAAGATGACAATGTGGATCCTCCTCCTAAGGGTTCTCAATATGAAAATTCTTCACCTTCTTTTATTAGTGATGAAGGTGGAACCCTGAACCTACAATTCACTATTCATAAACTAGGTTTAAGAAAGAGTGACAGTCAAGGTAGGGACTCAGGCAAGCATCACAATGGCAAGGGATCTAAGGATGGTGGTCATAATGAATGAAGAAGTCATGGTAGACACTACAATGGTAGTGGTAGTCAACCTTCCTCTTCATCCTCTTCATTTGATTCTAAACATTTCTCTTCAACTTCTGGTTGTCATAGAAGCCATGCTAGGATAATCATGGTGAAGGTAATCAATGAGAAAATAATGACTGTGAAGGCCATCAAGACTGAATGGGTGGCTGAAACCATCATCGGCATCATCAATGTAGTGATGATGATGAACCTTTGTTGATGACTCGAAGCATGCTCAACACTATAGAGGTAGTAAAGATTCCAACTAGGCATGTGAGAGATAGCTGGATCAAGTGCTTAGACATGAATAATATCTCAAGATTTGAGAGGGGATACAACTCTGATCCACAGACACATCTATAAGCTTTCCATGATGTCTGTGCCTCATAGAACATAAATAATGAATGGTAGAAACTTAAGCTCTTCCCCAAGACACTCATCAAGGAAGCTGAAAGCTAGTACCAGTCCTTAGAACCGAAATCCATTCGTCGATGGAGTACCATGTTAGAGCTATTTAATGTCAAATACTAGACATTCTCCAAAGTGTCTAATCTGGAAGGCAAAGCCAAGGCTAGAAATAGGGAACACAAGAATCCTTGGATGATTCCATGGATAGATATTATTCACTCTTACACCGATACCTTGGCCATGGTTATTATCAAAAGGAACAACTTCAAGACATCATAGATGGGCTCAGAGCAAAAACTAGAAGAACTCTTGGGGTGTATGCCCAAGGAAGATTGTCTAAACTAAGAGCTCATCAAATCCAAAGGTTGATTGAGCATGTAGTAAAAAAGGAAGGTGAGCTACAAAATAGGAAAAGTGTAGAAGAGCATAATAGGAATCCTTCCATCAGAAAATGGAAGGTTTGATTTTGTGATGAGGAGGAATCACCACTTGATGAAGTGGTAAACAGGAAAACCTTGTCCATCCAAAAATCTATTTCTAATATTTTAGGAAAGGTTGATAAATTATGAGACTCTTTGGATGAAAAATTCCAAGTTTCTATGAAGATTGCTAAAGAATCCAAAGAACAAAATAGTGATCATAATCACAAGAGGCAAAAATAAGTTGAACGTGTCTACCAAAGAGGTAAGGGCAAAGCTGCGATCATAGAGGAAGTTGTGGAAATCAAATCTGATGATGAAATTAATTGTGACATTTGTCGATGCAAATATCCAAAAGGTTGTTGTCGTATGGTGTCACACTTACAAGCTTACTACCCAAGTGGAGCTCCACCAACAATAACAAGCTTATTACCCACGTGGAGCTCCACCACAACCTTCTAAATAATATGAATAATGGTACTAATGACAATTATGAGGAATTCCACTACCAAGGCAACAGTACATGTATAGGCAACCAGATCCATATGGGTACTATGTTCAACAACCCATCTCTCCAAGAAGTTCTACAAGTCATATCTCATTTTAGCATCACTATTACCCTCTAGAGTACCACCGAACACATTCACCATCTACTTGAGGGAAAAACCCATATCCATACCACCCTCTACATCTGTCTACATACACACCTTTTTCTTCAATCCATTTACCTCCTTCCAACCATGCAGGGTGGGATTCCTCCATAGCCACAATAATGAAATGCTACGAGGGCTATACATTCACAACTAGTGTTCCGGCTAAGTGGTTCAGACAATCAACCTAGAAAAAATACTCTTCTTTGAAACACTGTAGAAATTGCGATTCAGCCTCAGGCGAAGATTCACCATTCAGGCGAAGGTTCGAGACAGAAATCCAGAAGACAAAGCAAGGCAAAGAGGCGCACAGTATCAAAGTCTCCAAGTTCCTTACAGATTTCAATCTTACTATGTTTTCTTTCTTTACGCTACATTACGCAACATAGCGTAGTGTCGCTCAGCGTAACTCTGTTTAACGTAGGCCAATAGCAGAAAGTAACTTACTTCGGCAATTTTGATGAAGTTTAAAGTTTAAGACTTGTCACATATTCTACTAAGTCTTTTGTTCAGGGCTGAATTTACACTCCGTTACGCAAAGCAGCGTAATGAGCTTCAAGAAAGTCAAAATCAGAGTCCAAGGAAGCGCAGCAGATTGATTTCTTCCTTTTCGTAGATTGGTCGATTTACGCTTATTATGCTACGTAGCGTAGGCAAGCGTAAATTTATTGTAAAGTTGACCATCTTACGCTCTATTACGCTTTGCGGTGTAAGCGAGCGTAAAACAGCTTGAATCAACTATTTTCAAGTTCTATTACGCTCTACCATGCGACGCAGCGCGAACGAGCGTAATGCAGTCTAAGACCAGTCAGGACAATACCATACACGCACCTGTTATCCACATGCACAATACGCTGATAAGCGTATTGTGCGTAATCACAAGGCGACTTTGGCAAATGGTTGACAACGTGCTATGTGACGCAACATAGTCAATTTCAACATACAATTGGCCAATTCAACGGTGTTTTGAAGGTTCGAGACACTTGTCATCAGGGCCATGCCTTCTCCGCATGTTGTCGAACTTATAAATACTCCAGTTGACGAAGAAATAGGCCCTGCCCAGGCATCTTGATCTTTTGGTAGCATCATCTTTTAGCAGAGACAGAAGACATTTTGCTTGAGCATTGGCAGCAGGAGCGATCATTCCTTTGGAAAAAACACAGCTCTCTCCATTGGCGATCATTGGCAGTTTTGAGCAGAGACTACCCAAGGCAAAAGGAGCAGATCAGGGATCGAAAGATCACCTGGTGCGGTTTGTAAGTTTTATTGATCAGAAACAGTTGATCGATAGACGTCATAGCTTGACCTTCCTTGCATCCCATCTCTGGCTTACAAGGTAGATCGAACTCCATTCTGTAATCCTTGTTGAATAGTTTTCTTGTTATTTTGTGTATACTTTGCACAAGATAAGCGGAGCTTTTCCATTGGAAATTTGTATACAATATACCCAGTCTTCGGGTCAAAGTACAGATCTTGGAATTACGCATTTTTCTTAAACCCAATCCCCCTTGTCATGTTAACGTTGTTGTCATCTACATTTTTTTCTTCTCCTTTGGCGATTCATCGAATCAGATTGTTCCACGGAATATCTACAATATTTGTTGATTTACTAATTGAGTAAGTCCCTGTCTGATTGACAAGACCATTCAGGGCACTGCGGATTCATTTCCTCCAGCACGGCCCTCACACGGATCCATGGTTAAGATTGTGTACACGGATTTTTGTTTGGTATTTTCCAACTATCAACATTTTCCATCGTTATATTCTTCTAACCTAGCAGTCCTTTTCAACCCTCAAAACCTAGCAAGGCTAATCATCTTGCATCTCCAATACCATCATCCTTTGCATCAAATACCTTTGAGTGTCCTTCAAACCAACTGTTACCTCAGATTTGCACTATGATGCTAAACCATGCTATTTTCAACTAGAAGAAGGCTGGCAATCTTCCCACCAAAAGATTTGACCTAGGAAGTACACTCATTTACCTGCAAATCACTAGACATGTGCCATGTAAGGCTCTTCTTAACTCTAGTTCTAGCATCGCTCACATCTCCCATGCCATGTACAAGGCCTGGAACCTACCACTTCTCAAGAACAGCAAAAACCATCTAGAATTGGGAAATCAGTAAATTACTATCCCTCTTGGATTAGTAGAGAACATTGTGACCATAGTTTTTGGGTGGTCCTATCCTACTGATTTTCTAGTGATAAAGGTTGAAAACTGCAAAAGTGACTTCCCCATTATTATGGGAAGAGCTTGGTTAAGCACGGTCAATGCACGTATGGGAATAAGGGACCTCTCTTTGGAAATATCCAAAGAAAATGAATTTGGCAAGATAGAGAAGAAGCATATTCCATGCATCATGTTCAATGATAATAGGTGCAATTACGTGCAAAAGATTTGATCCATCAAAATTACATACATTAAAGCATGTAATCAGAGTGCACAATAAATAAATATTCAAAGGTATATGTATGTAGTAGCCACAAAATAGGAGGGCACCCAGTGGCTGATAGCTAACTCAAAATAATAGCACATTATGCATGAAACCAATTGAGAGCCTAACATGTGCTTATGTTGAAGGCATGGATAAACTTGAACAAGTTCATTCTCAACTCTCTAATGTAGATGATGATACCTATTGGGGAGAGTTCAAAATCCTTGATATCTTTAAGTAAGAGCCCCTAGAGCTAAAAAATTTTCCGACTAGCATGGAATATGCATTTTTAAACAATGGTAAACTGATCATAATTAATTCCAAACTTGCTCCTAAACAAAAAGAAAAGTTGTTCATGGTGGTTAACAAATGGCCAATAGCCTTTTCTTGGTCATATCCTGAGCTAACAAGAATCGATCCAAGGATATGCTAGCATCGCATTTACACCAACTCGACCATGAAACCTAGAAGGTAGCCATAGAGGTGGTTGAATCCCAAATTGAAGTAGATCATCAAGTTCATCTATCTCATCACAAATAGTGAGTGGATTAGCCCACTCGTAATTGTGTCAAAGAAAGGTGGCAAATGGTGGATCTACATTGACTTTAGGGTATTGAATATCACAACATTTAAAGATCATTTTCCATTGCCATTTGTGGATCAAATGTTAGACACCATATCTGTGCATTGTTATTATAGCATCTTGGATGGTTATAGTGGCTATAACCAAATCCAAATTATGCTAGAAGATCAGGCCAAGCCAACATTCATGAGTCCCTAGGAGACTTTTGCATATTGTAAGATGTCATTCGATCTATGCAATGCCCCTGCAACATTTCAATGCCTAATCCTTAGTATTTTTTAATATCAGATTAGTAACGGTGTGGAAGTCTTCATGGATGAATTTTCCACCTATGGAGCTACATTTCAGCAAAATTTGGACTACCTTGAGCAAGTACTAAAGAGATGTATTGCAACAAATCTATGGCTCAACTGGCAAAAGAGCCATCTCATGATCCAAGAAGGCATTATACTGGGGCATAGAATCACTCAAGTAGGGATTGAGATAGACCTAGAAAAGATAAGGGTAATCCAAGGAATAACCTGCTAGCTGGAGATAGTTAACGATGTTTGGTCATTCCTTGGACACATTGGCTACTACCTACAATTCATAGATAATTTCTCTAAGATTGTAAAACCATTGGTAGAGCTTACAAAGAAAGATGCATCTTTCATCTGGACGAAGGAATGTGAACATGCATTCCAATAGTTAAATGAAAAACTCGTAGAAACACCAATCCTATGAACACTAGATTGGTCCAAACCCTTTCACATCATGATAGATGCATTTAACTATACTTTAGGAGTAGTGCTCACATAGATGGATGATAAGAAATGACCATACTACATCCTCTATGTGAGCTGAAGCATTATGGAAGCACAATTAAATTACACCATCATAGACAAAGAACTAATGATTGTGGTGTGTGCTCTCAAAAAGTTTAGGCACTATGTGCTTGGTTACAAAGTATTTGTGCACATGGATCATAGTGCAATTTGTTTCCTCATGAACAAGCCAATAGTGAGCCATCATGTTATATAGTGGCTCATGATCTTGTAAGAATTCGATCTCACAATGGTAGATCGAAAAGGGACTGAAAATGTGAGCAGTGACCACCTCTATTGCTTAAGATGGAATAATAAAAAGGAGAAGAGCCCACTCTTTGATCAATTTCCAAACAAAATTCTTTTTACAGAATCACTAAATGATCAAATTCCCATAAAAATAACCTAGTATAATGGCACCCTCACCTATCTTCTCACTCAGAAGATGCTACAAGATCTTAACTTTAGAAAGAGGCAACAATTTCTCCATCAAGCCAAATATTTCATGGAAATCAATAGACACCTTTACAAGGTATGTTTCAATGACCTGATTCATTGGTGTGTCCCTAATGAAGATCAAATGTGCATTCTCTAGGATGCTCACGAAGGTTCTTGTGGAGGCCATTATGTAGGGAGATGCACAACCATAAAAATCTTGATGGTAGGATACTATTGGCCTACAATCTTCAGGGATGCTCATTAGTTTGTTCAATCTGGTGAATGTTATCGACAAGATGGAAGGATGATGGCTCGCATGGATGGTCCTTAACAATGGATTCAACCACTAGAACCTTTTGACATATGGACCATTGAGTTCATGGGTCCCATCACACCCATGTTCAATAGAAAGGCATATATTATCGTAGCACTTGACTACTACATGAAGTGGCTAGAAGTAGCAGTTGTTACTGATTGTACATCTTACACTACTACTAGATTTATACAAAAAAATATTGTAAATAGGTTTTGGATGCCATGTTCACTAATTTTTAACAATGGAACTTATTTCATAGGTGCCACTTTTAGAAAGTTAATGTAATGCTTGGGGGTTGAACATAAATTAACAACATCCTACCATCCCCAAGCCAATGGTCAAGTAGAGGTAGCCAACCAAGAGATCACAAAAATACTAGCATAGCCTAGTAGTAAATATAGGAAAGATTGGAGTACAAAACTTAACGATGCCCACTGGGCTTATTGTTCAACATGGAAACTTCCTATTAGCTATTTTCCCTACAAGTTGGTGTATGGAAAACTTCCAATGCTCTCAATTCAATCCAAGCTTCGTACACTCTCAATGGCCTATGATCTAGATCTTGACCTAGTCTAGCATAAAAAGAAATATTCATCAACCTAAATGTGGTAGATGAAAATTGATTAGTGCCCTTATCTTTGAACAAGGTGCATAATGCATTCAATAAGCAACATCATGACCTCAGAATAACGAAAGTAAAACTTCAACCAATAGATAAGGTTCTCTATTGGAACCCCACACATGTATCCCAAAAGGAAAAATTTCAAAAATTATGGGAGGGACCTTATATAATTAATAAAACCTTTCCCTCAGGGGCCATGTTGATCTACAAGCTTGAAAGCCCAAATAAAAAGCAATTGATCAACATCCAGCAAGTAAAACCTTTCCTTGAACCAAGATAAGCCAGTGTAACTACCACCTCGATGAATTAACAACCACGTTCCATTAATCATATCATCTTCTTCCAACTTAGCCATGGAGGAGATGGACATCCATGCTAACAATCCATATGGCTTCTCAGTTTTCAACTTCTTGTTTTTCACATTTTTAATTTTTATGAATTATTTATTTTACAAATTTTTTATTTTCAGATTTTTCTAATTTTACACCATCATTAGTACCTTTGAGCATTTCTTGATTATTTTACACTTTCTTGTATATTTTATTTATTTATTTTTATTTTTTTTGAGTGTGCCTTTTCATCATTTTTGCTAATAAAAGTTCTTTATTACCAAAGGACTCAGTGCCGCTGTTGTTGTTTGCTAATGATGGTTTGTGCTTAATGTTGTGATTATCAATGTTTAGTTTCTATTTTTGAATTTTTATGTCTAATGACTATGACATGGTTTATTTTTCATGGAATAGGTAGTGAATTTACATCATCTACCCATCCAATAAACTCTATGGTTTTCCTTGTTCTGGGAATTTGAGGTTCCTTCTATTAAAGAAAATTTTAATCAATTAGTGACCTTGGTAGTTCTGAAATTAGGAAGGATTCAAACATTTCTAAAGGGTGCGACTTCAAGGGGACTCAATACTCTTTGTACTCTTTTACTTGCTCGGGTGCTTGAGTGTTTTTCATAGACTTCTTATCTATTCCATTTTAATCACTAATAGGAAGTCAACTAAAGTCTTTACATGGTGTGGTTCCCATCCAAAATTTTAAAAAAAAATTAAAAAAACATGGTGGAAATTTAAAGCACACCCCTTAGACAAATAAATGGGCTACAAGCACTAGTTATGGGACTAGAAATATATGCATCCATGCCTGAAGGTTCCCTCTAACTAAGGCCCTCTCTAACTTTCTACTTATCTCTTTTCTTCTCTTTATGGAATGGTGGTTATTTTGTCAAAGCACTCTTGTGTCTTGTGTGAGTGAACCAATCTTAGAGTGGTGATGTGAAGTCATTGAAACTGGCTGGTTTTGGTTTGGACTAAGGATGAATCTTCTCAGGTCATTTTAAACACAAATTCCACAAGGAAGTCCTTATGACCTCAATTCAAAATTCTATTTCACCTTCTCCATCATCCATCCATGCTACCATAACTCACCTCACTCCCAAGTTCTTTGTTATGTTCTATGTCTTGGTCTGATGTGTTTGAATTATTGGATAGATTCTTTTTGATTGGTCATTAACTTTTCATGACCATTAATCAACTATGGGTTCACTGACTCCTTAGTTGAGGTCATGCAAGGCAACAAGGACATGAGCCTATTATGGGAAGGGCCCACTTGCATAATGCTTGGTTTGGTTATTTAGGTTCCCTACCTTAGACATTGCTACAATCCTATCTTTCCCATATTCCATTATGTATTCTGTTCAGTGCTCCTTAATCCTTTATTTCATTCATCCCTTGAATCATTTTTGTCCATTTTCCAAACTTATGAGCTCCAACACCCTTTTCACATATTTTCATACTAATTCATGGCCTTTTGAGATTTCTTTTCACCCCACTTTCATTCAAAAACTCTTTGTATTTTGTAAATTTGACCACAATCAATGATTGTCTATGATGATCAATAGCTATGTTGATGACGTCTCATTAATGCAGCCCACCACATCGACGAGGCCCCGTTGATGAGGTCTCATTGACATAACTCAAAAATCCTATATCTACTACCTTAAACTTTGAAACTTTTATCATTTTCCTCATAAGACATGGGGAGTTTTTGCCATTTTTCAAAGCCCAAAACCTTCGAGAGCCCTTAACTTCCCAACCATTTGTCCAAATCACTTTGTTCTTTGATCCTACAGTTACTAAAGGTAAGCTCTTTATCATGGGGGCTGCAAACCTTATGGTTTCCAATGAAAATTTTGAAGATTTTTCTAATCTCCCTAAAGGGTTAATGACCTTAACAATATAAAAACATCAATTTTTTTCAAGAGTTAACCCTTTCAAAAACCTCCAGGATTATTTATTAACAATAACACATAAATAAAATAATGATAGAAGTAATTAAATTAATCATAATTACAAATTAGCCAATTGTAACTATACTAAAGAGATAAAGGTATCCTAATTGCTTCATGTTACACAAAAATTGCTAACCCATGGTCTTATTGTGATTATAGATAGCACCATGACCAAAACACCTGTAGGAAGGAGAACCCTCTCAAATAAGGAGGAAATGGTCCAAAGCTGGAAGGGGCCAACAAGAACAAGTACAAGAACCAACAGAGGCAACCCATGCAATGGGACCTCTTCGTGAGAAGCCCGAAGTTAAATCTGTTCAACAGATTCTAGAAGAAGAAGTGCCAATAGAGAAATCACAGCAAGGAAAAGCACCAAGACCTGTGCCAAGGCTTGAAGTCACTTTAACTCAAACTTGCCTTAACATCATCAAGTCCTGAGAGATTCAATGCTCAGTTCTCCAAGAAATAAACTTCAGGCCATTTCTAGAGAAAGCTCTAGTAGAAGTCAAAACACAATTGCAAACCTCTCCCATGTGGCCATTCATCACATCCAGTGGCGAATGGTACATGGGAGAGACATATCTCTTCTAGATTAATAGAAGGCCAAGGTCCATAGTAAAAATTGAGGATGTTTAGGTGTTCTACCCAGCCGAGGCTATTGCATAGGCATTGGGGTTGCTTGATATTGGGACATAGGTGGTAGAGCTATCAACAAAAGGTGATCCTAAGGTCAAAAAGAAGTGTACTTAGCAGTGTTATGAGGTTGACCATAAGGAGTACAATGCACTCACACCAATGGAGTGCATCTATTTCAAAATTGTAGCTTATCACCTCAATCCAACAATGAACCTAGCAAGGTGATCACCTTTTTCACCCAAGCATGTGCTACTATAAGTGAGAGACTTCTTGTAAACCTTCCACAACTAATTTATTTAGAGATCGAGAAGCATTTCAAGGAAAAAAATGTGGAAGGAAAACCCTATGCTTTTTATGTCTCATTCAGAAATTCTACAAAAGGATAGGAATCATTTTCTACACCAGCAACACAATCAAGCATGCTCCTTTGGCCTTATAGTTTGAAATCATGAAAGAAAAGATGCCTACCACACCTTAAGAAGAGGAGCTATTACCACCTCCACTTCCTACTCAAGAAGCAACGCTAGAGGTTCGCACAACCATTGAATGCTTACATGAAATCTGAGAATAGCTCTTGCATGAGCAAGAGATGCATGTAAGAATGCATTATGCAAACCCATATGTGTATTGATCAATGATGAATCACCTTAAATGAGGTGGCTTAAACAATTAGCTAGATGGAGAGGGATGGATCAATATTCTCTATCCAATGAATGCAGGTGCCTGCAAGGTCTAATCCTAATTCTTGAGAGGTGATGGTGTCATTATCACAACACCATTATTTTTAGAAATCTTTGGGAATGCTGCCTCCTTCTCGATGTGTTTGAAGGAAGGTGAAGGGGTCACTGTCCTAGTGATGCAACACTAGGGGCAAGAGATTGCAGCTAAGGTAGTTGTTGATCATGTCACCAAAGAACTCAATTCACCTACAGTGTCTGTACTAGACATATCTACACTTTGAGATGTGCAAATTTTCATTGGCATAGTCAGCGGAAAACTGAATGTAGCCTAGCATGAAGAGTTGTTGGATCGACTAGTGGGGATTGGGCAAATAATTCTAGATATCTTTTCTTTTCTAGATAACATCACCACAACCTAGTAAGAGCTATTGGAAGTAAGGGGAAAATGCATCATCTTGGAGGGGTAACTTGAGATGACTCAAGCACAAAATCAACACTTGACCATGAAGGTTGTTGAATTATGTGCTTGTCTTATTGATTTTGCACTCCTCAACCTAGTAATAACCACAGAATAAGCTTTCCAATAACTTCAAGAATGACTTAGGAAGGCTAAGGAGGAAGCAATGATGGTCATCTTCAACCAGTTTGTAATAGAGATGAAGACATATTTAGTTTAGAAGGACTTAGCTTAGATGTATCAGGAGAATAAAGCACTAACTGTAGAAGATCATCGCCTACGCAATGTTGATGCCTAAAAAGAACAAATGCAAGAATTCATTCATCATTAACAGGAGCAACTAGCTAGGGTGAATATGGAATTAAGGAAATTAGCCATAGAAAATTGAAATTTATTAATGGAAGAAGTTCATGCCTTGCATTAGAAGTCTACTATTGAGATTGCCACTTAGAAAAATGAAGCTTTGAAGTTTGAAAAAATTAAAAATCACTATGGAGACCAAGTTGGCCTGTAGAAGGAAGTAAATGAGAAGCACATCCAAATGACAAAGGCAAAAATAAATGAAGCTCTCTAACAACTCTAACAAGAAAAATAATTTTGGCAACCCATCATTGATGGGATTGATGCCTACAATAAATCGGAGATCCTCCTAAAGGTGTTGCAGATAAAAGAAATGACAGAGTACATGGAGTTGGTCAATCTTCACTATGCGAACCTAGCTATGTTGACTATTAGATGACCATGGTCAAAGTTAGAAAAACAAGTGGATAGCTTCTATTTGGTATATGAGGTAGAGTTCAAACACCATAAAGACACTAAACAAAAGCTTAAGACTACAAATGTTGAACTCGAAGTTCTTAGAGCTAGGAGTTGAAGCTACTGAGAACCTAGCCAAAATGATGAATGATCACTAGGATTTGAAGGATGCATTTAGAGCATTCAACATTAAATGCAAATAATTTGCTACCTAGGTTATCAATGTAAAGGAGTTATTTCTAGCAATCTCATGTCCCTGGGATGTGCCCATTCTAACCCACATTGGTGAAGTTGCATGGATGGTGCACAATCCTAGAAGTAAGGAGGAGAAAATGAAAGCACTACTGGATGCTTTTCACCTCTTTCTAGAATTTGCAGTAGTAGCAGAACAACCACAGTGTCCTTGACTACCGCACGTGCATGAAGCTAATGAAGGTCCCTCAAAACCTCAGGAGCCACCACTGCTTGGGACTATCTGATCCTCTTCACCAAATTTCATGCCATCAAGGAACGTGATATTTAATTTTAAAGAGTCATGTCATGGTGTTCAATTTTTTTCTGAACACCACCATTTTTGTAATGTGTTGATTCATATACTTAGGCACTCAATTTTTGTCAAGTCAGTCTATTTTGTTTGTGAAAGGTCAATCAATAATTCCATACCTTCCCAATTTTGTAAAATAAATTGAGGAAAAGTTTTCATTTAGTTGTTGGGGTATGATGAGTCGTAGTTTTGTCGGCTATGTCAACAAGGCCTCGTTGACAAGGCCCCATTGATGCACCGTATCATGCATTGACGAGGCCCGTTGATGTAGTGTTTGCTTTTTTCCTATAAATACACATTTACCAGCCACATTTATGGCAATGAGATTTTAGTAGTAGTGAAGCTCTTTTTGTTTGTTCATTTGATAGTTAGAATATCTCTCCCAAGTGCCCATAGCAGGAGCCATTGAGTGTATGTATCTTTATTTGAGCATTGTTGTACCTAAGCATGATAGTGTGTGCGGCAATAAAGACAAGCTTTCTGATAAACCTTGCAGCATTTTGGATAGATTAAATATTTCATTTATGCATTTAATGTTTTCAATTATTTATTAAATGTTTATCGGTAATTAAGCTAATGAAGCAATTAGGCAGGATAAGCTAGATAGATTAAACACATAAGTATGACTGCTTCAAGTGTAACACGTATTTGCTTGGTAATCCTAGTAGCGTTATTGCTTGGTATGCCTAGTAGTGTAGCAGTTGGTTGCCTAGCAGTGGATACATGGGTTTAGGACGTGTGTGAAAAGTGGGACCAGATGTTTATGTTAGGACTACTTAGATACTAGTAAATTAGTTAAATTAAATTAGTTAATCCAATTACTTTATCTCTGTTTAAACATCAAACCCATAAAAAACATCAAACTAGAAAAACCATATGCTTCAATTACACTTAATCATACCATGTGCTTCACAAGTGTAACTGGGAAGACAACAAATGATTCTAGGGCAAGGTTCACTACCTAGAAGACTAGTGAACCGAAAACTATAAAGCCTGCAAAATTCAACTGGCTCACGCATGAATGCTTGTGATTTGTATGGTTGGGCATAGGCGTACCTCACCACTCATCACCATGAAAAAAAAAAGAAATAAGAAAAAAAAACAAAAGCAAACACATAAGAAAACCTAAAAACAAAAAACAAGAATTCAAAGTAATCTCTTAGACACAATAATGGGCTACAAGCACTAGTTATGGGACTAGAAAGACATGTTACCCATGCCTAAAGGCACCCCTCTAACTAAGGCCCTTTCTTCCTTCCTTCATCTCTTTTATTTTCTTTTTGGAGTGATGCTCATTCTTTGTGGTTGTTATGGATTCATGATGGTAGGCAAGAAGGGGTACATCAATGTGAGGAAACTATTAATGGTATGGTCTTGATCTGAGACTTTGATGGATAGGTATGATGGCCATTTTAATCACAATTGACATAAGAACTTATTGTAGACATGGTCAAGTACCTCATGTCGCAATCTCTACAATCCCTTCTCATTCCATTATTCACCTCAATAATGTATGCAATTATGAGCATAATGGTTTTGTATAGTATAGTGCAAGATCCTAACCAAGGTGGTTGTGTGTTGTTTGGAATAAAGACATGGTATACATTTAACTTCTAAGGTGCCCATGGACATCTATAGAAGTGGTTATGCAAGGGCATTATGGCATAATCCTGCTTTAGGGAGGATCCACTTACATGACTTTTGTTGATCATGGCTCTAAACTAAAGCATCACATCTTTGAGGACATCATGGAAAACTTCTCAAACTTTATGCATGATTTTTATACTTCTTATCAATTTTGATTAATTGTTACTACTTTTATATTGAAATATCCTTCATATTCAATATTTCTTGGCCATCTTATGAATCAAACCTTTCATTTTAGTTTAAAAAATTATGAGCTTCCGAAGTTAAGCTTATTCATCATGGGGACTAAATATGTAATTTTTGAAATTTTTTATAACACCCCATTTTCAAAAACTATGGTAACTATTAGTAACAATAATCAAAATGAATTGAACAACTTGATGATTTTAGTTACCTTAGAGCCTTGGGAAACATTATTATGACATTACCTCAAGCTTAAATACTAAAAGCTTTTTTATTTTTGAGCTAAGGATTCAAGAAGGTTTAATCATTAAGATAAAATCATCAAAACTAATATTAATCCTTTAGTGATTTCAAATGACTCCAAACAAAATACCTAAGGTTAAAGGTCTTTTACACGATAAAGAAAAGAGGCCAAGAGGAGGATAAAGGAGGATATTCCCATGGACAAATGGGAGCACATACAAGAATTAAAGCTCGAACATTACATGAATGTTGGACCCATGGGACCATGAGGAGAAATTTTATTCCATCCTTCAAAAACATTCTACATAAAAAGAGAAAGACCAACATAATAGTCAAGGTTGAAAAGTTTGCCACCACTAGTCACAACAAGAAGATTCATCTTTAGTGCATTTTTGAAGACCTCTACAATTTTATAAAATTTAATTTATGTCTAGACTTTTTACATTTTGTAATACATCCACTCAAATAAATGTTGTAATGCAGCACTTCAATTTTGTAATGGTAGCCAATCTGGTCTCAGTTACCCCACAATTTTTATAATGGAACTTCATCCATTTATATATAACTTAAGGATGAGTTTTTAGTCAATCATGGGGGTATGATGAGACCTAATATATCACGCAGTTGTGTTGTTGGGACATGATGAAGCATCATTTTGTCAAGTGTATTAGTCGGCTAAGATATCATAGATGCTATGTTGCATCTATGTTGTAACATCCATGTCAATGCATCTCAGTTGGTTGCTACATCGTAAATGCTATATCACATCTACTATATTGTAGATGTTATATCGCATTTGCTATAACTTAGTTTTGTCGATGCATCCTCGTTGATGCAACCTAATGCATTAACACATCTCTGTTAACAAAATACCTATATTTACCTATAAATATGTGAGAACCTACAATGTATTTGATACCATTTGGTCAATAGTGTAGTTGAAATCTTGTAATTTATTTGAAATAGTGTAGCATTTGATTATCCTTGTGACCCTAAGCAAGTCACTCATGGTCGAGTCTTGATCATAGCCTCACTACTAACATCCTCAACAATTGAGGTACATGTATCATCAGAAGGATAGGTCTTAAGTATGCCTCATTGCAACTCCACTACATTTAACTACTCAGTACTATGGTCTAGGCTCAATCCATAGCCTCACATGAACTTACGAATCAAAATCCAGGGTAGGAAATCCATCTAAAAACCCTTGTTCCAATGGAGTAGGTCCCACTAAAGAACACTTCACTGCTACATGCAAATAGGGGCATCTAAAAGATTCGCAACTCCCACTACCAATTAAACAAAATTATTCCCTTAAATATTATTATTTTATTCCAAAAATTCAAAATATTTCCAAAATGGAAAAAAATCCACAAAAGCCCAAATTCCACAAAATTCTTGCAAAATCATGTTTATATCATAAGCTTATCATAAAATATCCAAAAAGTAGGTTGGACAATGTTTCCACAATTCCAGAATTTCACCCAAAGATAGAAAAGAGGTTTGTATAGGATTAAAATATTATTTTTCATAACAACAAACCCAAAATGATGAAAAAAAATTAGCAGAATTTTGGCATAATAATCAAAATTGTAAAAGAACATTAGAAGATCAAAAAGTAGAGAGGAAAAATAGAAAATCCATAAAAATATAGGATAACCACATAAAAATAAATATAAAATGATCTTTATTATTATAAGATCCATAACAAAATAGGATAATCACATGAAAAGGAAACTAAACCAATCTTTCTTACTTGTGTTGGGAGAGCATCTAGAATCTTCTTGGCGTCTTCCTTTTCTACCTAACAATATTAATTTTTTTTGTTTTACTTGTCACACCCGAAACCCTTCTACAAATTATGATGAGATGTATTTAAGGCCACAACCTATTTATAAAAATAACATGCTAAAATTAGCATCAAAATGAAGAAGAAAGTGCAAAAGAACATCTTTCAGGAAAAATATGATGGCACACAATTTCAGAAAATAATGATGAAAACCCCAAACAACAAAAAAAACAAGGGACATAAATAGGTGGCAAAAAAATCCAAGGCAATGTGGAGAAAAAATATATAATATATATATGTTATATAAATTATTACATGTGCACATGGTTTTTACAAGCAATGTTGATTTTTAACCTTTATTTTTAAATTAATTTTTTTCATTTTTATTTTAATAAATCTATTTCTCATTCTTCTCTTTTCCCTAATACCCTCGCACTCAAACACTTGTAACATGTACAATGAGACTCCAAATCAAATTTTGTTTGAACCTAGGAAGTCCTTATCAAGTGCTTTGCCTAATTGTATGCTAAAATCTCATTTAGCTTCACTTATCATAGTCACCCAGTTCAAATTCAAAAAATTTATGGTATTTTAAGCAAACTAGAAGATGTGATATCTAAAAAACTGTAACTTCAATTCTAATAAACTAAGGATTAAAACTAATGTTTTTGAATGTCCCAAACACATTAGTAAGGTTAGATTTTGAGTAGGACATCATCCTAAGCTATGTCTTTAACAAAGATAATTTATGAAATATTTTATTATAATTAAAAATAAACTTTAATTCCTAATTGAATGATAAAAGGTAATAAGAGATACTATTTGGGTAGAGTGAGGGTTCAACATTGCTCTATGAAGAGAGTATTATATAATTACATATGCATAATAAAAAATAAATGTGCATAATAAAGATTAAATATTCATATTTGAATATGCATAAAGAATAAAATATGCATAGCCAAATACATGTAAATGCATAATAACTGATAAAAATAAAAACTTCCTAGGGTGATTGGATTTCAATATTTAATCCTAAAATATTTAGAAGATTTATGACTAGTGATGAGTGGCGAGATATCCCTACACTCAACCATACGAATACGAGCATTTTCACGCGTGATCTGGTCGAACTCTGCAGAAGAACTAGTTGTGGCACCTAGATCGTTAACCTTAGGTCGCAATTCGCTATCTTCCCACCTGGACTAGTATTATCTTTGTCACGTATGGTTTAGTCCAGAGTGAGGTGTATGATGTGTTTCCTAATCTAAATGCTACTCATGAAGGCAATGGAGGGTAATATTAACTAAGCTAGGAGGAAAGAGTAAGAGAATCTAATCTAGCCTAAGTGTGATGAGCATCCATTCCTTGATTATCCGTACACATCTTGGACTTCATGCATGACTACCACTAGGATTACCAAGCATAGATCCTAGGTATGCTACTGGGTTACCAAGTAGTCACACTTAAATGCTTGTAATCAAGTCGTACTCATTCCACATTCTAACATGAGTTTAAGGGTGAGAGAGAGACTAATTAGGAAAGCAATAAATAACAATTAAATAAATAAATAAACAAAGTGAATGTTGTAATGATGAAGTAATCTTGATCTTTATTTCTGGTCATGTGCATGTCCAAGTACGTCACACTCGAATAAAGGATGTCGTACAATTACATTCACCACACTGCAGGCATACACTGGAAAATAATCTATCTCTAGAGGGATCAAACTACCAGAGTTTAGCTACAATCTAAACTATGCTTCAAAAACTAGGAAAGCCACCTCTTATTTATAGACATTATGGGTCGTGATATCGTGTACACGATATCACAGCCCATGTGATATCACGGCTGTGATATCACGACTATGATATCACAGCCACTGCGATATCATGACTGTGATATCATGGTAGTGATATCACAGCCAGAAAATTCATGACTCATCATACCCCCATGACTGAATGAAAACTCATCCTCAAGTTACAGAGAGAATAAGCTCCATTGATTACACAGTGGATAGGTATGGGATTATTGACTGACTAGGATGGATTCATGCCACAGTGTGGGGTCAGAACAAAATTGAGACACAACACAAAAGAAAATCCTATGATTACAAAATGGTGGAACTCATGTAGTTCCTGGTGGCGATGGCTCCTCCATAGGTGTCCTTCCCTTTTCTTGTGCTCCAGGTCTTGGGATATGATGGCATTGAAGTATGGCTTGGAGTTTCTCCTCTTGTAAGGCCTTGAGTGCCTTTGCGCGCATGTAAGTTTGTGCTTGTGCCATAGAGGCATCCTTTTGAACCTTCTCTTTTTCTTCCGCCACCCTTTTATTCTCTATCAACAGTTTATTAAGTTGCTCAGTTCTGAAAGTGTCTAGCTGGATCTGAGCAACTTTTGGCCCTATATTCGGAAGGTTTAATACTTCCAAAATGGCTTGAACAGAGAAGTCAACATTCACACCATAATTGTTAACTATGGTGCCTTTTTCTAAATTATGCCAAAATTGGTATGTTTCCCCTAAGTACCAGGCACCACTTTTAGAGAGGGTAGGCCTTGATTGTATAGTAGCAAGGTCTTCTTGGTGGATACTAAATGATTGTTCCTCCTGCTTTGCATGTTTTTCAGCAGGAACTTGTCCTTCACCTCTCCCAGGTTGTTTGATCACACCTTGAGCAAGACCTTCTTGTTGTCCACGTTTCAGGGCCATCTGCAATCACATGGGACCAATTATTAGTAAGGTTGTTACCAAAGTTAGGTTATACCTTACTACTTGCCTTAATAGATTTACTTTATTTTCGTGTGATGTTAATTATTGGAAGGACATGTCCCTAGAAGATTATAATGTTGAGTCCTCTTTGCTTAGGCAGTTTACAAATTTAATTTTCTGGTATAGCTAAGGGGATGAAATTGTTTTTGACACATTTTATTCTTAATTTTACAACTAATTACCCTTAAATATGTCCTTTGGGCGATGATGAATTTCAAAAAAAATTTATGCACTATTCGACATGTGCCCTCCCCCACGACTAAGCTGAACACTCCAAGTTCAAGTAGGTTTAGACGAAATGAAAATCGGAGTACCAGCGAGCAAGATATAGGTATAAAAGCAAGGGTCTCACAATCGCAAGTCATAAAGAAAAAATTTGAAAAACTTCCCCGCGTGAATAGTGGAAAATGATGGTAAGTGTTGTGGGGAGGTCACATTTATATATTTTCATCAAAGTTAGGGCACTTAGAGAATGTATCAAATTTTTAATATTTCTTTTGAAATTAAATGATGTAAACTAAGGACATCTGGATGATTGTTAAAAGATTCCAGGGTAATTAAACTAGTTCGAAAGGCACAATTAATGATGATGGTGTGGATTTTATCAATAAAACCTTAGGTGGTAAGAAAAAGCATATGTAATAGTACATCAGAACGTTGAAATTCAGAGGGATAATAGTAGGGAAAGAAAATTATTTAAAAATTATGTTGAGGGTAAGAAATGGTGTGTGTGAGCTATGTCATAAGTGAAGATTACAAAAAATTACACAAGTGGATCCTCCCCAAAGCAAGTTTCAACCTGTAATGCCCTTGTGTAACCACACTTAAAGTGTCCGTGGGCACTAGAAGGGTTAAATGTAATCTGCAGTAACTCCACAAAGCACACATATGTAAATATCACTGGAATGAGATGAAAATTCTATGCTATATGGGACATGAGCTACAATTACATGAACAGTGAGATGAGACGAACTAGAGAAAGGGATTGCAGAGATTGGGGCATGAGGTAACTGACCCAGGGCATAGTGAATCCTATGTGAAGAGCATGATTAATGTGTCATTAACCTGTCGTTCCAAGATCAGGACCAAGTCCATCCTTCTAATCAGTGACATCGCATTGTTTCATCCCATGATGAACAACTACAAGAGTACCATGACAACAAGGCGTACGATCACTTGGCGTTTCATTCAAGGGAGGAGTGATTTTTGTTTTGTGGCACTCTTCATTTCATTTTCTTTTCTCTTTCTTCTTTTTTTTCTTTTTGAATACTAAATCTAGAGAAATCGCCAACCTTCAGGCATGGGTGTATGTCTTTCCAGTGGGACCAACTAGCACAACATTAATTTTTGAGTGCCCTTTTGATTACTCTTACTCCCATTTTTCGTTAGATCTACAAGGATCTTAGTATAACCACGTTGCATGATAACTCTCACAGACCTCACCAACGAGAATCTGCAAGTACCCTTGATGTCACACCCTAGTCATTCCCTCTTGGTCCATACTTCTTCATTCTAGGTACAATGAACACAAAATTAATTTTAAGTTTTAAAAATGTCAAGAATATCACTGTACCCCCGAATAGACCCTCTTATTTGTAGTGGATGAGTGGATGTAATGGGCTCACTATTCCAAATAATTGATCACTTGAAACTTAATAAAATAGAACACACCTCAACTGATGATCCACATGAGTGTTTTATTCGTAGATGAGATTACTTACAAAAAAGTAGAAAGACAAAAACACAAAAAGATAAAAAGATAAAACAAAAAGTTGAAAAATGAAAAACTGGAAAACAAAAACTGAAAAATTAAAGAAAAATGAAAAATATTTGTTAATCCTGCTTGCTATTAGAAGGGGGGATATCCTTCATAGCTAAAAGATTGAGGACGGCACGGATTAATAAGTCATGATGGAGATCCTTGCATTTTGAAAGTATTCTGGCTTGGTCATATTTACTCCATCGGGTTTCACACACTGGGTTATAATAAGCATAGTGGGGCAATTTGTGCGATGTAGTTCCTGGATAACAAGTTGACCCACTATAATGTTTGTGACAGGAAGATGGTATGCAAGGATCAGGTTTTCGCTCTCCATGTCTATGTTCATTGGGCTGGATTGTTGTTGGAGTGTGAGTTGGTGGCCTTGATGAAGTTACATGAGGCATTGGGTTTGAAGATAAGGGTGCACCACAGTGTGGGACTTGTGCTGTGTTGTAGGATGCAGTGGCCTCGGAATTTTGTTGTCCCCTCTTACGACCATGCTTAAAGAAGGGATGCTTTGGATGTTGAGGAGGCCTCTCACTACTGTTGGTAGGATTAGCACAAGTAACATTCGTGGGTTGTTGTTACGGTGCAGGCACCTTAGAAATAGTTGGTGGCAATGTATAAGGAGGGAAAGGATGATAATGTTGAAAGTTAAGAGGAGTATAGGGGCACAATGTGGTGGTTGTGTTGAAGGTATGGGGTGATAGTACTGAGGAGAATGGTACTATGGTGAGATAGAGTATGTTGGCTCATTTGGAGAAATAGGATGTTGAACAGGATAAGAATTTGGATTTGGGTGATATGAAGGGTGTCTCCAGTCTAGTGGTAGTCTCCCCCATGACTGGGATGGTTGCCACTATGATCGAACACAGTATCTCTATACGAACTCTGGATGTAACGTGTTTTCCCAATGCTCATGTAAATGTAACAATATTGGGCATTGGCCCTTGGGGTGATCGTACAGGCATATGTTGCATTCATACGTATGATTGGCAATTGATCTCTTATTTTCCTTATCCCTTCTTTCCGATTGTCTAATGTTTTGTCCTGCTTCTTGGGTTGTCAAAAATTTATCTCCAATAATGTTGATAAATTCTCCACACTTTTGATATGTACACTTCAACATCTTATTGATCTTTTCCTCGACTTCTTCTAATGCTTGTTGTATTGGTAAAGATGATGTTTTCACCTTGAGATTGGTTGATTTCTCCTTTTTATGATCATGGACCTTTGTTAAGTTGAGATTCTGGTCCCATTGATGTTTTTCAACACTCTCCCATCTAGCCATTTCTCCTTCTTCTTTTGCTACCCGCTTAACAAGCTCTTGGATTTGATGGGTTCGTAGTTCGTATAGTTGACCTTGGGCGTACATTCCTAGGGTCTCTCTTGTTTCATTACGTAGCCCATTAATGATATCGTACATTAGCCTTTCCTCGGAAAACCCATGGCCTGGATATTTTTTTAACAATGCATAATATCTTTTTAAGGCTGATGAGACGTGATATCGCATGGGCCGTGATATCGCGTACGTGATATAGCGGCCGTCGCGATATCGCGTACGTGATATAGCGGCCGTCGCGATATCGCGTACGTGATATAGCGGCCATCGCGATATCGCATCCCATGCAATATCGCGTATGTGATATCACGTCATCCCCTGCGATATCGTGGTCTACCGCCAAATCTATAAATAAGAGGTGGCACTCCCCTCATTTCTCATCCTTGGCAAAAAGTAGGGAAACTTTGGCAGTTTGATCACTCTAGAGATAGAATATTTTCCATGTGCCCGCAGTAGGAGTCCCCAAGTGAACAGATCTTTATTCGAGCAGCTTTGTACCTGAACGCAAGTTGTGTACAATAATAAAGACAAGCTTTGTGGATAAACCTAGAAGTGCATGGAATAGGATTTATTACCTGTTATTTATTACATGTTATTTATTACCTGTTGTTAGTGTGGTACGAGTACGACCTGATTACGAGAATCTACGGATGTGTACGGCTAGTCAAGAAATCGGCTACTCATCGCGATTAGGTTCTCTACCCTCAACTCCTAGAACATGGGATAAGTACGACTTAGCTACGAGCATCCATGGATGTGTACAGTTAGCCAAGGAATGGATGCTTATCATACTTAGGCTAGTTAAGTGCCTTAGTACGACCACTTTGAGCACATGCGTTACGTGTGGTGATCCCAGTAACGATTACCATTTGGTAGCCACAGTTGCATAGTTCAGGGTGTGTACGGTAACTGGGAATGGATGTTGACGCTAGTTAATTTAGAATTAGATCCTTAGTTAGAGTTAGTTAGCTTTCTCAACCCTTCACCTCATAGCATAGGAGAAAAATCATAAAAGACCAAAAAAATCATCTACCTCAGACTTACTTAACCATACACCGTGACAACAACAAGTAAGTTTGGGAAGACAACGAATGATTAACCCCAAGTGTTCCATGGGGCGTTTAGGCATTTAGTCTGTGGAGTTCAACCGAATCGTGCATGCTATGCTTGTTTCGTATAGTTGAGTGTAGGGGTACCTCGTCACTCATCATTGGTGTCGTTGCTAGGGACTAAGTGTTTGTGTGCCAAATAGAACATAAGGGATATCACTCACATCATTGTGAGCCTTAACGAACCTTTGGGTTAATCAAGATAAAAATTTATCTAACGGTGAAATTAGCACACCGATAAAAATTCCTTCTTCTCATAAGAGCAACTCACCACCTAAGGACCATACTAGAGACAGTCGGCAAGATAAAAAACATAACCAAAATCAGCCAAATCCTAAACAATATAAGATGACATATACTCATCCCGATGAGTATATTCCTAACTTTACTTTTATTCTCCATCAAGATGAACAACTACGGTGGAGAGATTTGCAAGGTAACATTGTGTTACCCCCAGATCGATCAATCTCTCGTATGCTTTTCAATGCCTTGGCACAGATTGGCATGTAAGAACATTACGCTGAATATGTTGCAGAAGATTTTGACATGAGGGATTATTATCCCACAGATGCCCAACGTATGAGAGACTTAAGGCAAGAGAGTCAACATACTTTTCTGAAGGGCAAAGCCCCACACGTCCTTAGCGAGATAGGAGACGAGGAACCCCTTATCATGGGTTCTTTAACAAATGATGTTCCCCCTCCTAACGATGGTGAGGAGGTTGGGTATCAGAACCTATGATCAATGATACATATCCCTGGTTTTGATGCCTGTGAACACCAGCTGTTCACAGAAGGAACAACCACTCACGCTAAGGATGGGCACTTTGATCGTCACCACGATCAGGGCCGTAGCAGCCGAAGAGAAGGAAAGAATCATCGTCATGACGATGGTTCCCCTTCTTCTTCCCCTTCTTCACATCACTCACCCTCTCCTTCCACATCTGGGCATAGCCACCATGAACATAAAGGTGACGATAAAAGTAAGAAAGATGAAAGACCTCGATGGGAAAGTCGAGAGAGAGGATAAGGGTAAGGACGTAGGGAGAGTAGGGAACAACGCAGACATCACAGGTGTCATGAAAGAGACGATCATGATGAGCCCCTACTCGCAACTTGAAGTATGCTTGACATAACGGAGGCAGTTAGGATTCCCACAAGGAATTTAAAGGATAGTCAGATCAAACGATTAGACATGAACAATATCCCACGATTTGAAGGGGGATACAATGCTGATCTACAAAATCATTTACAGGCATTCCACGATGCCTGTGCCTTGCAAAATATAGACAGTGAGTGGAAAAAACTTAAGTTTTTCCCAAGGAGACTCACTAAGGAAGCAGAGAGCTGGTACCGGTCCTTAGAATTGAAAACCATCAGGAGGTGGAGTACGATGCTAGAACTATTCAACGAAAAGTATCAAACGTACTCCAGAGTGTCCAATTTGCGTAAGCAGATCCAAGGCTGGAAGCAAGGTCATCACAAACCCTTGGATGCTACCATGGCCCGCTACTACACATTGTTACATCGTTGCCCGGGCCATGGGTACGCTCAGCGGGATCAACTTCACCACATCGTGGATGGGCTAAGGCATGAAACTAGAAGAACCCTTGGAACTTATGCCCAAGGGAGACTCTCACAACTTAGAGTCCATGAAGTGCAAAGCTTGTTGGAGCAAGTAGCAAATGAAGAAGGTGAGCTATGCAAAAGGGAAAGTGCGGAGGAGTACAACCGTGATCCCTCCCTTCGAAAGAAGGGAGTGAAATTTTGTGATGAAGAGGATGAGTCACCAATCGAAGAGTTGGTGAACC
>MNCI01025684.1:240573-320315 GCA_015680685.1 Gnetum montanum
GGATGTGAGATCTACCATTATGACCATCCTAAGGGATGTTATCCTATTATCTCACATCTACAGGAGTCTAGGGTGTATGCACTAAATCCAAGACTCAATCAACAGCAAACACCCTAAAGGTTACCTTATCCATAGGGTAACCCAAGGCAGTTCCACCAACCACTAACGTATTATCCAAGTGGAACTCCACCACAGCCCATCGGATAGCATTAGCAATTGCAATACCCACAGTCATGGGGGATGCCATCTCCGAAACATCAGTACCCTTACCAGCAGCCTAATCCTTATGGTTATTATGAGCAGCATACGATTTCCCCAGGTGACTCTATGGGTCACATAAACCCTCCACGTTACTACCAAGTTCAGGAGTATTTTAGGACTCCTTCTCTTTCAGGAAACGCTCCATACCCACACTATCCTCCAAATCCATCCGCATCTCTTGCGCCAGTAGCCTCACCACTAACTGCTCTAACAAAGCCTAGAGTAAATCTCACTCAACCGTGACAAGTCAACACTACGAGAGCTCACAATCCTCTAATATCAGTTGGTTCTAACAATCATACACCAAAAAGACCCTTCCTTAGGACCAACAATCCAACCAAGCCTTCGCCTTCACAAGCGGTTGAGCATCCTAACACCCCCGTACCAAATACAGCTTTGGGAAATCCTTCGATAGAAAAATCGCATCCAATGCATACAGTTATGTTAACACATACAGTAACTGACTGGATCAAAGTCAACCACCTTCCAAAGAAATTATTGGATCTGAGAGTCCTCCTAGTTTACCTCCAAGTCGCTGGGAATGAACCCCATAAGGCTCTCCTCGACTCAGGTTCTGGGGTCAACTTAATCTCACAAGAACTGTATAAAACCTGGAACCTNGATTTCCCAATTATAATGAGAAGGGCATGGCTAAATACAATCGACGCACGCTTAGGAATTCACAACCTTTCCCTAGAAATATCCAAGACAAATAATTTTGGGAAAACTGAGAGGAAAAGAGTTCCATGCATCACATATAGTGACATAGGGTGTCATTGCATGCAGAAATCATGGGTGATGCAAAGTTTAACATTGCCTGCATGCGATCAGTGTGCATGGGATATTGATATACAAAAGTGCCTATATGTGATAGCCACACAACAAGAAAACACCCAGTGGCTGATGGCTGATAAAGAGAACAACTCAACCGCCTGCATGGAACTAGCTGAGGGAATAACTAGTGCTTACATTGAAAGCACAGACATATTAGAGCAAGTCCATTGCCAACTTCTAGCCCTTAACTCTGAAAATATTAATTGGGGAAAGTTGGAGATTCCTGAGGAGTTTAAACAAGAGCCCCTAAATTTAAAATTTTTGCCCACCAGTCTGGAATACGTGACCCTTAAAAATGGAAAATCGGTGATCATCAACGCAAAGCTCATACCCAAGAAAAAAGAAAGTTTGCTAAAGGTGATAAACAAGTGGTCAACAGCCTTTGCTTGGTCATACCCTAAACTAACTGGAATAGATCCTCGGATATGCCAGCATAGGATTTATACAGATCCCTCTATGAAGCCTCGCAAGCAACCCCAGAGGCGATTGAACCTGAAACTAAAACAAATAGTGAAAGAGAAGCTAGAGCAGCTTCTCAAAGCAGGGTTCATTTACCCTATTGCTAATAGCGAATGGGTTAGCACTCTTGTCATTGTACCAAAAAAAGAAGGTAAATGGAGGGTATGTATAGATTTTAGGATATTAAATATGGCAACATTCAAAGATCGCTTCCCACTGCCATTTGTTGACCAAGTCTTAGACACTATAGTAGGACATCGCTATTACAGTTTTCTGGATGGATATAGTGGGTACAACCAAATACGAATTGCGCCAGAAGACCAAGCCAAAACAATGTTCACCAGTCCTTGGGGAACGTTTGCGTACAAACAAATGCCTTTTGGCTTGTGTAATGCACCTGCCACATTTCAACGATTAGTTCTAAGCATCTTTCAACAGCAAATAGGTAACAGAGTAGAAGTCTTCATGGACGACTTCTCCACTTATGGGACGAGTTTTGATCAAGCCCTCAACCGGTTAGAGCAAGTATTAAAACGATGTGTTGAAACCAACCTCAAGCTCAACTGGCAGAAGAGCCATTTGATGGTTCAAGAAGGCGTCGTACTGGGGCACAAAATTTTGCAATCAGGAATTAAGGTGGATCCAGAAAAAATTAAATTCATCCAAGGAATTACCCGACAACCAGAAACCGTTCAAGATATTAGGTCATTCCTTGGACACACTAGCTACTACAGGAGGTTTATTGCGAACTTCTCCAAAGTTGCCAAACTGTTGGTAGAATTAACAAAAAAAGATGCACCATTCGAATGGACCAGGGAATGTGAACAAGCATTCCAAACTCTCAAACAAAGGCTTGTGGAAACTCCCATTCTACAAGCCCTTGACTGGTCCAGGTCATTCCATATCATGACCGATGCATCTAATTATGCCTTAGGAGCTGTATTGACACAACTAGATGAACAAAAACAACCTTATTACATCCATTGTGCCAGTAAGAGTATCACCGGTGCACAACTTAACTACACGACTACGGAAAAGGAATTAATGGTTGTAGTGTTTGCACTGGATAAATTTAAGCACTATGTATTGGGTTACAAGGTATATATCCATACATATCATAGTGCAATGAGGTTCCTTATGAACAAGCCAATAGTTAGCCCACGTATCATACGTTGGCTGGTGATTCTTCAGGAGTTCGATTTAACTATTGTAGACTACAAAGGCACCGAGAACGTAGTCACCGATCACCTATCTCGGTTGCGTTGGAACAACAAAGAGGATGAATATGTTGTATCTGACCATTTTCCTGATGAAACCCTCTTTGCTGGTGTAATAAATAATCAACCCATGGAAGTAAATTGGTATAGTAGCATTCTCACTTATCTCACTTCACAACAAATACCACAAGGGTTGGACTTTAGGAAGAAACAACAGTTTCTTCACAAAACCAAGTACTTCATAGAAATCAAGGGACAACTTTATAAAGTCTGTCCTGATGGCTTAGTTTGATGGTGTGTACCCGATCAAGATCAATTGAAAGTTCTCCAGGATGCTCACGAGGGCCCCTGTGGGGATCATTATGCTGGGAGATGAATGGCCACTAAGGTCTTGCTTATGGGATATTATTGGCCAACATTATTTCGGGACGCCCATCATTTCACCCAATCCTGTGAGCACTGCCAATGTGATGGTGGAATGACTACTAGAATGGAGGGTCCGCAACAATGGATTCAACCTTTAAAACCCTTCGATATCTGGGGAATATATTTTATGGGGCCGATTACACCGATGTCCAACGGAAAGGCATATATAATCGTTGTTGTTGATTACTTAACCAAATGGGCTGAAGCAGTAGCTGTAATAGACTGCACATCATCTTCAGCTGCATGATTTGTACAACAAAAAATTGTTAACAGGTTTGATGTTCCACATGTACTCATTTCTGATAATGGAACATACTTTAGGGGTGCAACCTTTCGCAAACTGATGCAACGCTTAGGGGTTAAGCACAAATTGACCACACCTTACCATCCCCAAGCCAATGGTCAGGCCGAGGTTACTAATAGGGAGATTACAAGAATACTAACATGAACAATTAGCAAATTTAGGTGCAACTGGAGCACGAAACTGAACGACGCTCTTTGGGCATATCGCTCTACTTGGAAGCTCCCTACAGGGTATTCTCCCTATGAGCTAGTGTACGGGAAACTTCCAAAACTCCCCATACATAATGAGCTCCGTACACTATTTATGGCTTGCGAACTTCGCCTAGATCTCGACCTAGCACAAAAATAATGGTTAGCAACTTTAAACGTGTTAGACGAGAATATATTGGTTGCGCTATCGTTAAACGAGTTGCACAAGGCACACAGTAAACAACGTCATGACTTAAGGATCCAAAGGTTTAGGTACCAACCAGGAGATAAGGTCCTTTACTGGAACCCCACACATGTACCCCAACGTACAAAGTTTCAAACCTTGTGGGAAGGACCTTATATTATTCATACTACCTTCCCCTCTAGAGCCATGATGATCTATAAACCTAACAGCCCAGACAAAAGGTTATTGGTTAATGTGCAACAAACAAAATCTTTCCGTGAATCTGCAACAGCCAGTACAAGTTACACTTCCACCAGCGGTCAACCTCGCTCGTTATTTCGAATCTCTCCCTTTCCACTTAGTCATGGGGGAGATGGCCGCCTATGCTGATCATATGGGGCCCTCAGTTCTTTTTCGATTTTTTTTTACACGTTTTTGTTTTACAACATTGTTATACTTTTCCATTTTTTGTGTGAGTGTGTGTGTGTATCCACCCTGTAAGTTTGTCCCATAATAAGTGTTCATAATAATGGTATGAACTTTTTTCATATTGATTGCTAATGTTTTGTTTTTACCTTTAAGTCACAATGTTGATACTAAGGTATGTTCCTTTTGATATGGCAGGCAATGAGATCACTTCATCCACCCATCCATCAAATTCTATGGTTCCTCTCTGCTTGGAAATGTACAGTCCCTTTCTAATAAGAACCTAAACGAATCGGTGACTAGGTATTCCTCAAACTAAGGAAGAACTCAAGGATTGAAAAGGATGTGACTTCAAGGGAACTTGATGCTTTTGTGTTGGTTATTCTCTTGGGTGCTTGGATGTTTTCTTCTTGAGTTTTCTTATCATTCCGTTGTTACCCAATTATCGGAAGCTGAGACAATAAAAATAAGAAGTCTTTGCATGGTGTGGTTCTCACGCATAAAAATACAAAACACAAAAAAAAACAAAGTGAGAATTCAAAGCACACCCCTTAGATGAAATAAAATTTGGGCTACAAGCATTGGTTATGGAACCAAAAGTGTTCTCTCTAACTAAGGCCCTTCTCGCTTCCCATTCTCTCCTTTCTTTCGTCGGAATGGTGATGGCTCTTTGGAGATGCATCCTCGTTATCTCAGTGGATGGTTTAGCCGAATGCATTAATGCGAAGTCACTGGACGTGGTTTGTTTGAGGCCAGGGTTGGAATGAGACTTGCCAAGTCACATTAATCATGAACCACACAAGGGGCTATACGCCACCTTGTCCTTGGGATTCCATTCCATTCTACTCTCTCCATCCTTCTCTCTGTTATTCACCTCATTGCCGGTTGTATCATTAGTGTATATATTTTGGTTGATACATTGGTTTCTTTTTGGTAAACACTTGTGGTTAAGACTTTAACTCTTGTTCCAAAACGATGTTCCCAGAGCCTACGGACTCTTTGAATGTGGGTTTGTCAAGGCATTAAGGGCATGAGCCTACTTTGGGAAGGACCCATTAACATTCCTATTTGGTGCATCCATTAGCTTCTTTTCCCTAACATTTTTGCAATTAATTTCATTTTGTTCATTTCCATATTGACATCCATTTCACTGATGTTTTCAATTTTCCCTTTTTATCTATCTTTCTTACTCACTTCCTTTCTCCATTCTAACGCTACTAGAGGTTCGTGATTAGTCATGGGGGTATGGGGTCCGATTTTCTCCTAGCCCCAAAATTTTTGATTTTCTTCCTAACCCCTACACCTTCGATAGTCATCACTACATCTCCCGATCCATATCAGCCATACCACAACTTAGCCAATGGACCTACACCGAAGCAAGGTATTAATTACATGATGATTCATTTACCCTTGCTAATATATGATTGTGTTGTGTGTGTAGATGGTGATCATACAACAATGGATTGGATCTGGAGCAAACACTTGGAATGGAGCAGCGCTAAAGCAGCCATGCAAGGAGAAAGATGGATAGCACGCTTATCAAGGGAAAACAAAAGGTGCAATCTTGGCGTTGGCAGCAGCAACACTTCTTTCTCTCTCTCTTTCTCAACTGCCAAAAAAGGCCTGATGTCATTGTAATAAGGTGTTCACCCTTGTTGTCATGAACACCAGTTTTGTCAAGTCTTGTAATAATGATCCATTCACATGTCATCCCATTAGTTTCATTTCCCTCAATAATTCCATACCTTCCCGATATTATTGTAAGGAACTCGAGGAAAAGTTTTCATTTAGTCATGGGGGTATGATGAGACGCAATATCGCATGGGTCGCAATATTGCATACGCGATATCGTCGTCGCGATATCGCATCTCATGGGATATCGCGTACGCGATATCGCATCGTCCCCTGCGATATCGCGTACACGATATCGCGGTCCGCCACCAAATCTATAAATAAGAGGTGGCACTCCCCTCATTTCTCATCCTACACAAAAATTAGGGAAACTCTGGCAGTTTGATCGCTCCAGAGATAGAATATTTTCCATGTGCCCACAGTAGGAGTCCCCAAGTGAACGGATCTTTATTCAAGCAGATTTGTACCTGAACGCAAGTTGTGTACAGCAATAAAGATAAGCTTTGTGGATAAACCTTGCAGTGCATGGAATAGGATTTATTACCTATTATTTATTGCATGTTATTTATTACCTATTGTTAGTGTGGTACGAGTATGACTTGATTACGAGCATCTACGAATGTGTATGGCTAGTCAAGGAATCGGCTGCTCGTCGCAATGCAGTATGAGTACGACTTGATTACTAGCATCTACGGATGTGTACGGCTAGTCAAGGAATCAGTTGCTCATCACGATTAGGTTCTTTCACCCTCAACTCCTAGAACATGGGGTAAGTACAACTTGGCTACGAGCATCCACAGATGTGTACGGTTAGCCAAGGAATGGATGCTTATCACACTTAGGCTAGTTAAGTGCCTCAGTACGACCACTTCGAGCATGTGTGTTACGTGTGGTGATCCCAGTAACGATTAGCATTTGGTAGCCACAGTTGCATAGTTCAGGGTGTGTACAATAAGTGGGAACGGATGCTGACGCTAGTTAATTTAGACTTAGGTCATTAGTTAGAGTTAGTTAGCTTTCTCAACCCTTCACCTCATAGCATAGGAGAAAAATCATAAAAGACCAAAAAAATCATATACCTCGGACTTACTTAACCATACATCGTGAAAATAACAAGTAAGTCTGGGAAGACAATGAATGATTAACCCCAAGTGTTCCATGGGGCATTTAGGCATTTAGTCTGCGGAGTTCAACTGGATCGTGTGTGCTACGCTCGTTTCGTATGGTTGAGTGTAGGGGTACCTCGCCACTCATCAAAGGCCATGTCCAAGGGTTCATGTTGTGCTTTTTTCCATCCTTGGATTTGTTTCCTCAAGGCTGACACTCTTGCATAGGTTTGATATTTTTCATTAAAGACTTCTACCATTGTTGACCAACGTTGTATTGAATTTGGTTTTAATGATCTATACCATACTTTTGCTTGGCCAATGAGTGTCATGGGAAAGAGCTTAAGTTTTTTCCACCCATTATCAATGTTATTCCTTGTGCAGGCATTATAGAAGGCTTGTAAATGTTGATACGGGTCTAAATCATAGCCTCCTGAGAGGTTAGGGAAGTTGTTTAAATCAAGCCTGGGTAGACAACTCTCTTTACAATGCCTATGGGAGATTCGAATATCCTCTTGTATTGGCATTAGGCTCTTAGTAGCCAGTAAGGGTTCATCATCACTAAGTAGGTTGTGAGTTTGTAAGTTGGAATGATGTTGCCTTTGTTTATGTTGGCGTTCTTGATTTTCTTTGTGAGCTCGATTTTTAGTTCTATGCTGATCCCTTGAAAGATAGTCATTCATGTCACAACCTGATGTTGAAGGAGTAGAGGAAGAGAAGGAACTGTAAAACTTGTTATGACTTTTGTAAGTATTCCAATAATCCCCAAGTAAGTTCTTGTTAGTTATTGATAAGGTCCTAGGCCTTTCAGGCCTCCTCGTTCTATGGGATGTCTCATCCTCACTAGAGATTTTAGAGTTGGATGACGAGAGTCTTTGAGTATCGTTGGGGTGTTCATAAATGTAGGGGACTCCTGCATAAGGTTGAGTACTCCAATCTTCATTGTCATCTAGTTCGTTGGTTCTCCAATGAACTTCCTCACTAAGTGTGGCATTATCGTGATCTTGAGGAGAGGCATTGTTGTAAAGTTGTGTGTGAATTTGTATGTGAATTTTTATAATTATTTCTTCTTCCTAAGAGATATATCATTAAGTCCTATATAGTGACCTTGTATGATATAACTAATCTAGATAACTAGCACCATCCCCGGAAATGGTGCCAATAATGAGTGGCGAGATATCCCTACACTCAACCATACGAATACAAGAATTTTCACGTGTGATCCGGTCAAACTCCACAGATGGGCTAGTTGTGGCACCTAGATCATTAACCTTAGGTCGTAGTTTGCTATCTTCCCACCTGGACTAGTATTATCTTTGTCACGTATGGTTTAGTCTAGAGTGAGGTGTATGATGTGTTTCCTAATCTAAATGCTACTCCTGAAGGAAATGGAAGGTAATATTAACTAAGCTAGGATGAAAGAGTAAGAGAATCTAATCTAGCCTAACTGCAATGAGCATCCATTCCTTGATCATTCATACACATCTTGGACTTCATGCATGACTACCACTGGGAGTACCAAGCGTAGATCCTAGGTACGCTACTGGGTTACCAAGTAGTCACACTTAAATGCTCGTAATCAAGTCGTACTCATTCTGTGTTCTAACATGAGTTTAAGGGTGAGAGAGAGACTAATTAGGAAAGCAGTAAATAACAATTAAATAAATAAATAAACAAAGTGAATGCTACAATGATGAAGTAATCTCAATCTTTATTTCCGGTCATGTGCATGTCCAAGTACGTCACCCTCGAATAAAGGATGTTGTACAATTACATTCACCACACTGCGGGCATACACTGGAAAATAATCTATCTCTGGAGGGATCAAACTGCTAGAGTTTAGCTACAATATAAACTATGCTCCGAAAACTAGGAAATCCACCTCTTATTTATAGACATTGTGGCCGTGATATCACGGCTATGATATCGCGTACGTGATATCGCAGCCCATGTGATATCACCGTTGTGATATCATAGCCACTACGATATCACGACTGTGATATCACGATAGTGATGTCACAGCCAGCAAATTCATGACTCATCAACTAGGCTACAATATTAGTAAAATAAATGATACAAAATTTTAACAAAATACCATAGTAAGTAGATTGCATTCACTTATGTAGGAAATTAGCAACAACAATAACAATAAGCTAATCTATTGAAACACATCTGATAGCATTAAAGAATTAATCATATACATTAAATTAAATAATTAAATTTATGCAAATTTCTAGGTTATGACAGGTAACCTCCTTAACCTTTGTGACTTCATGATGCACTTCCATGAAAAAATCCTTTCATAGTTAGGCTTTCATAGGTTGGTGAGACCTAAACATTGTGTCAACCACTTTGGAGTCACTATTCATCACTTCTAGTCTAACTTTCATTATTGCTATCATGAGCATTGATGGAATTGATCAATCACGTAGTAACACAATATTTCCTTACATGCTCCTTCATCACAAATGATCATATTGGTGGAGGATAAAAGTGAAATTCATATAATAAGGGATTTAAATGTAAGTAGACCACTTTAATTTATTCTGTCAAATCATCCTTATTGTTTACTCTTCTATTGCATCTCCATGTGGAATCGTCAACAAGTGAAAAATTAACACTATGAGAAGAAAACATCTTTTAATTACTTAAGTGTGTTTGATTAGAATAAAAATAATATTTTTTTATATAATAAATCATTAGGGCTCTAACACCAATCCTTATATGATTATAGTTATTTAAATCATTAGCACTAGTCCCCAGCAATAGTACCAATGATGAGCAGTAGAGTAGACCATGTGCCTAACCATATAGATCACAAGTGTTTACATTCAACCTAGTCAAATTCCATGGACTAGACTAGTGTGGGTACCTAGATAGCTAGGTGATTGATTGTGGGTCAATGTTTTCCCAATCACACTTGTGTGGGCAAAGTTGTATGATAAAGTATGACTAAAGCATATGATGTTGATGTTAAAGCACATATGTCTAAAATATTATTAAACCATTAAAAAATTAAAAATATAAATCATCTATGCTAAGTGTGAAGAATAAATCTAGTATAACCTTAACATTGAACATCCATTCCCACCATACTATACACATTCTGAACTTACGCTAATGTTGCTGGGTAACCAAGTCTTCATTACTAGGTTACCAAGTGATCCATGTTAGCTAGCTAGAGGGAAAAGATTGGAAATATAGAACTTGTATAAAAAGATACTGTCAATATAGAAGTTGCATGCCACACAATACATGCTAAAAAGGTATTCAATGTATTTTGTATTCCATGCTGAAAATATATATAATCAATATGTATATATACTAACTTTTAAAAAAACAAGAATGAACATTATCTAAAATGACAAATAGTGACTTTTAGAAGATGGATATAAAGCATCAAAATCCAAATTTCAATCATTAAATGATATTTTGCAAAATATTACTGGAAATACATAAGCTATACAAAAAGATACTACAAATATAGAAGTTGTACAACACACGACACCTACTAAAAAGGTATTCAAGGTATTCCATATTGAACATTTGTATAATCAATCTGTATATACACTAACGTTCTTTTTTTCTTGAATACAACAACCAACATTATCTAAGCTGATAGAAACCAAAAATTAAGAACTAGCTCTAGTACATAAGGTAATTTGTAATACCAATATTTGAAATTTTTTAGCATTTTTTCCAATTGATATGAAAATTTCAAAATTTATTTTCCTATTTCCTCTTTATATTAATCTAATCATGTTTTTATATATGATAGAAAGTGAATGTATCAACTCCAAGAGTGCAAAAACATCATTTGAACAAAAAATTAATGATACAACAGAGTGCAAATGATAACCATGTAGCCTTCACTAAGAAAGAGGTAAATATAAATTACATTATTTCATTTTGATAAATTCTTAATAAAAGCAATACAATAATATTTTCATGATAACAAAGACTAATCATTGCTAACATTGGCTTCTACAAGTGTTGCAACATTTATCATATCTTGTCAAATGATACACAATGCATGGAAAACTCTAATAGAAAACATTACAAAAATCAAAGGACAAAAGATCATCAAGGTTTAGGAACTATGAAATAAAAAACACATACTTTTTGGTGAAATCAATTTTGTAGGAGGAAAACTTTTAGAAACCATTGATGCAATGCTACAATAAATTTTTCCAAAACATTAAATACTATTCATTCAAAAAAAATTACATTATAATCTTAAATGAACATCATTATTGTAATTCAAGTATTGAAAATAAATAAATTGATTTTAGAGGATCCTTTTGGAGAGAGATCTATCATTTTGATAGGTGATCTTGCATAATAGGAAGAAAAGACTAAACCACAAAAATAGCTACTGAAAAAAGCTAGCAAGAAAAATCAAGAACATCTACAACAAACCACTATATCTAGAAATTACCAAACAAAAGGTTAAGATAGCATGAACAAAACTTTTGTAGAAAAAAACAATGAAAGCAACTACAGAGAAGAGGCAAAAGAGAAACAAAAAAGAAGAGAGGCTTTTATACGAGGGTAGAGATAGCATCTTATTATAGAACACTAAACATTCCTCATGCCATTCTTATCAAAAATCACCTATATTAATCAACATAAATAGTTCTACATCCAAAATTCTAAAATTACAAACTAAGAAACTACTGAATTCAACAAATAACCTATCAAAAAAAATCACAACAATATATATCCATTATAACAACACTAATATAATACCCATATATTAATTCCTAAACATAAAATGTATGTGCCCTTTAAGAAACTATTCTACAATTCTATCTATAAATAATAAAACAAATTAACACTACATACGCTCTTATAACAACAAAAATATATAACTCACACCCCCAACCAATTTACTAAATTTAACAATAACCTATTGAAACAAAAAGATGGATGGTTGTTAAAACACTGCAATCATCATAATACAATTACACTCCAAGACATATAGTCTAATTTCACCTTTCTAACCTAGCATTCCCTATTAGAATTGAACATATGAGTTGAAGTTTCATTGTTTAAAAAACCCTATATTATATACCCATTTTTGCAAGAACAATATAATAGCAACACATACATCTCTAAACATACACTATATACACCCTCTAAATAATTATTCTACAAACCTCTCACACATTAAACAATTGCTAAATTGAATACATTACATAAAAAAACCAAGAAAAATTATCACTACAATATATATCTATTATAATATCACCAAATAATACCCACATATAAAAGTCTAAGATAATGAGTTGTTACCCTAGCAATAAGACACTTGATTTAGAAACTCCAAGTCATAGATTTGATTTCAATTAGAAATGTTGAATTATATAAATTTTTAATTGTACTATATATTCATGTATTAGCTAGGACTAATGCATGAATAAAATCAATCACTTTGGGCAAGGATAATGGCCTTTGAGATCCAACTTCAGAGATTTTACATTTCCATACCCAGCTCTTCTAGCTTCGATCCACATCAAGCAAGCATGTCAAAGGACTTTTTTCTTAGCCACTACCCCTTGGCACTTCTTAGTTAGGTGGCTTGTATTGTATTATAGTCATGGTCTCTATATTTGTGCAGCTATATTCCTCCACATTGATAATGTCATGTGTCTAGTCCCAATTTTGTATCTTGATTGTTAAAATTATGGAATTAGCTTTACTTAGTCATGGGGAAATGATGAGTCATCCAATGACATTTTGTATATCAATTGTAATCCTTGGACTTAAGTATTTCACACCCAATGTTTGTGATTTTTGCATGCATTATTGAGGTTTCTACCTCCTAGGTTTGTATCTTAGCCTTTCATATCACACTTCCACATTTGATGTATGTTTTAAGCTTCCTAGGATGTTTCTACCTTTATTCAAGAACCTTTCAACATGTGCATCTTAATATGCACTAACTACCTATGTCAATGCACATCCTATATTAGCATAGGAGCACTAACGCATCCTTTGGTAGGTTTAGTTTACACCCCTTACTCCCAAGTTACTTTTGGTGTGTTTTTGAGTTGCCTAAGCTACACTGATGGACATCTGTTGATGCATGGGTGCTAGAAAACCTTTTTCATGTGTTGCAAAAACTATAAATACCCAGGATAATCTTTCACATAAAACAATTCATTGATAACATTTTCATTTGGCTTTTAATGTGTGGTTTTATGTGTAGAGCTTTTCCTCCCTTAGGTAAGTTGATTTTCTTACTTCTTTGTCTTTTTTATTTTGAGTTGCTTTCACAAGTGCAACTAGAATCTATTAGAGTGCTACTTTGCTTATGTAGCCTAGAACCATTTGGTCAATGCAAAGTGCAGTGTTTGCCTAGTGAATAAAGCTCATGATTTTTCCTTATTCTACCATTGATGCCTTAAACATTAAAAGCACTAAAAATATTTGTTTAAATTTTGTATGATTAAGATGCAATGATTCAATCCTTATCCAAGGAGATCATAACTATATAACATAATGTTGGACAATAGAGGTTGTGACTACAAGCCATGGTATTGTATTTTGTGTGTGGTGTTACATTTGTCCCTAAGAGAAATTGCAACACAAGCATTGCACCTATTCCAAAAAGGGATTGTGATGCATGTATATTTATGTTTATTTTTTATAAATATAAAATTCATAAAAATTATAAACATAAAATTATAAAATTATAAACATGGATTACAATCCACACAATAAGTATAATAATATCTTTAATATTTCTTGAATGTAATGATATACATGAGTGTTCTTGGCAATCCACTACATTGTCTTTCAAGCTTATTATCATATTACACTACATTTTGGATGATAAACCCTATTGGTCCAAAACCAAGAGGTACACTATCACTCAATATTTACTTTTGAAAAATAAAGAAGATGTTCATGTATTAATTTACTACTAATCACTCTTCAAAATGCACTACGAATCATTATTTTTCAAGTTGGAAGTAAATTACTAGAATCTTCACCATTTTCTACAATTTTTCTTTAAAGAAATACATTCTAACTATAAGCATTGCTAGAAAATAAAAAAACATATTACACTTAGAGATACAAAATATTTCCAATAAGAGATATAAAATTTGATGAAAAAGCATATAAAGATCAATTAGAAGACATATTATTAGATACTACAAAAAATTATGATGCAAAAGTAGTTTATGATTGAAAAGAGGTTTTTTGATGAAGAATGTCTTCAAATAAGATTAACTCTTAAAAATTCCCATCATAAAAAATATTTAAATAATGATTATATGAAATTGCTTCAATAATGAAAAAAGAGAATTTCTAAAAGAGCTTCAAAACAATATAGTGAAAGTGATAAAACAAGATCCATGAAATTCTTAAAAAATATTTAACAATAAAGTTTCTCCAAGTAATGNGCTTCCTTATATTTTACAACTTATGTATGATGAAGTGGTAGTGGGAATTATGAAATTAGATTTTGGAAAAGTTATAGATGCAGAAGGATTATATGTTAAATTGTTAAAATGTAGTGGAGAGGTAGTGTGAAAAGAGACTTAAAAAATGCTTAATGAAGCACATCAAAATGGTTTAACTAGACAATGAATGATTAGTAAAGTTGTGCTTTTCAAAAAAATGAGAAAAATCATATTTAAATAGTTACGAGATTGATCATGATCAGTAACTTGTTTGCCAAATTTTTGGTACCATTTTGGAGAAAAAAATGGGATTGTGAACAAAAGGAAATAATTTACGTGTTGTTTCATAAGCAAGATTCACAACAAAATGTTTCATACTAGATCATTTGGTTACACTTAGATATTGCATTAAACAAGCGAAGGGAAAACAAGGTAAAAAAACTATTTTCTTTGTGAATTTTACCAAAGCATTTAACTTTGTTGTAAGAGAACAATTATAAATAGACTTATCAAACTTAAAGTTGATTTTGGTTTACTTAATGATATCAAAAATTTATATTGAGAAATAATTTTTGAATTAAAAGAGAAACAAATTATACAATATTTTCAGTTTTACTGTAATATAGGAGTAAGGCAAGGTTGTCATCTTTCACCAATTTTGTTTGGCATTTTTATTGATGAACTAGAAGAGTGAATTGTAAAAGGTACCTCCGAATCATGCTACTAAAGTGAAGCAATCATGTATACGACTTTTAATCTTTGCAGGTTATGTAGTAATAATAGTGAATTCAAATTCAAAGTTAAAAACAATGTTGCATCAACTATAACAATTTTGTGAATGTATAAAAATAAGGTGAATATTGAAAAATAAAAGTGCTAATTTGTGAAACTAGTAACAAATATTACACTATTCAACTAAATAATAAAAAACATGATATTGTGGATACTTATAGATATTTGAAAGTAGAATGCTCTCAAAATTATAAGTGAAAACACTATATATTAGGAGTTGCAAACGGATGGAAGGTCTTTTATACAATAAAGAATAAACGTACTAATCATAGTATTTGGACATGAGTTCTAAAATATCTTTTTCAAACGACTTCTCAAACTATAGTGCTTTAAAATGTGTGACCTAGTTTTGATCAAGAATCATAAAAAAGAATTGAAAAACTTAAAAAAAATAGTTCTTGTTGGATGAATTCAAGGTAAAAACTTAAGTTATGTATGCAATAATTTTATTACAAGCTAATTTGTTGCCACTGGAAGTTGAAGCAATGTATTACTTCTTAACTTTCTATTTGAGAAATAAAAATAGCAATAAGATCTTAGAAGTGATTATCCAAAAATCTCAACTTTTTATGGACATTATGTAATCTTGAATTGGACATGTATCTTCTGTAATTTGAATTTTAGACCTTTATATGGTGGAATCTGATCATTAAGTTTCTACTACAACTTTAATAGATAAGTTATATTTTATTTAAAGCATGGTTTAAGAATATTTTGTATTTAATTAATTGAGATCTAAAATGAACTTATGATTTCTTATGCTCTATAATTTGATTTTGGTTGAAAATTTTATGTTGAAGTTACCAAGGTGTGACATTTGGTTACCTATAAGACATACATTTGATGCTTCTAACATTCTTTGAGCTAGAAAGAAGGAAATTAATACTTGAAGCTATTTTATGAAAGTGATCTTATTTTCAATATTTATTAATTCTACTTAGAATCTATAGCGACCAAAAATGTTGGTGGCTGGAAAAACTGAGAGGTTATTGGGCGAATAGTCTTAACCCTGAACCTGTGCGAGCGCCATGCTGGATTAAAAACAAAAATGGGGTGCCCTGAACGGTCTAGTTGATCAGACAGAGACTTAGTTGGTGTCACTTAACCTTATGTAAACATCATTTTAAGCGCAAAATATGTGAAATCTCATCGATAACTAATAAATACAATGATAATGAAAATGATGCTAAACAGTGGTAATAATGTAGAAACAACAAAGTAGCTGGGATGAGAAAATGAACCATCGCAAAGTCACGAGTTCGATTCTCTTCTCTGCTTGAAAATGTATAACAAATGATATAGTGCTGAAGGGGCATGGGGAGTCCAAGAATGACCGGAACACTCAAGATACCTCAACTATGTTCTCGAGTACAAGCTTAAGAGCCAACAGTATAGAGCGCCAACAAGCAAAAAGCTAATGCTAAATGCCAATGCTAAAAGTGTCAACTTGCTTTGAATTGCTAAAATGCCAAACAATGCCAACAATGGTCAAAACTGCCAACCAACAGAATTTTTCCCAACCAATGCCTAATTTTTTGCCAACCCTTTGAGCGTTGCTCATCGGGGTATTTATAGGGCCAGGATCATGTGAGAAATGCAGCTTGGATGCCACATGTCCTGGACCTACGAGACGCTGACGTGTCCATACTACATGGACATGCAAAGCTAACTGTGAACCTGCCACATTGCAATCACACTGTTGAAACTAGAGATGTTGGGGTCAAATATGCCAAAAAATGCAGATAAGGGATGGGGCATACTGAAGTAGCGTAGCTTCCTGCTACGCTATGCTATGCAATGTAGCGTAGCATGTTGGCATAGTGTAGTAGCTTGCTATGTTGTGCTATGCTATGTAGCGTAGCATAGGGTAGCCACTAGTTTGAAGAAAAATTTATGTTGAGGTCAATTGCATGTGCTTGAAGCTTCGCTGCACGTCAAGTCAACTTTTGCAACATTTGATTTGATATGCATCTTTTGCTATGCTACGCTACGCTACGTAGTGTAGCATAGCGTAGCAGTTGGATTCATTCATGATCCTTTTTGAAGTCACAAATGCTTGCTTGGAGCTCTAATTTATGCTAACAGTTGCAACTTTTTCCTTCTAGAAAGGGAAGAATTCAAACTTGCTGAACTTGCATTTGAGACACCTTTTGCTATTCTTGCATCATCGCTATGTCGTGCTATGCTGTGTAGTGTAGCACAGCGTAGCAACCAGCGTATCCTACTTTCTGTTCAATCCGTCACTTTCTGATGAGAAACTTTGCTAGGGGCTTGATGCTAAGGACTTGAAGTCGAACAAGGCAACTAGTTTTAAAAGCTGGAGTGATTACCAAGTGCAACTGGAATCGCTAGGTAATTTGGGCCTTTCTGTCTTGCCTTTGCTATGCTGTGCTATGCTGCATAGCGTAACAGTCTACTCTGCAACAATTTGTACTTGATCGCTTTAGCAACTATCTTCTAAGGCCTGCTACCCTACATAGCATAGCATAGTGTAGCAAACTTCTTCACTAGAAAATTTGCTGAATTATTTTGCACATCCTGAGCACCGCCGACAACCCTAAGCATGGTTTCTAAATAGATTGTCAGTTGGGTGAAACACCCAGGTGGGCAGGCCGAAGAGTCCATCAGGCCTGTCAGCATTGAAAGTAGAAAATTTTCCAAATTGGACAGTCTAAACTCAGAGCATTCATTTCCTGCCAAACTTCCATGACACTTCACTTATGGAAATCCCCTGCCTAAATTCCAAGACCCTGGTGAAGCAAGAGGGTTTCAAAATTTTAGGGTGTTTCATTGGCCCCTCTTTGTCAACGTCTAGAGGATGGACCCAAGAGACGCCAACAAAGAATACGAAACACCGTGAAACACAAGATGCTAACATCGCTCTTCAATAATCGTCAAGATGTCGCTTAGCTATGCTTGAGAGTGTTGGATTGGTCATGTGGGGAAAGAGGAAGGGTTAAACTGAGGGGAGAAGGAGGTTTAGGAAAATGGTAAAGATGAGACTTAGCAAGGTCCCTCGCTGGAGTTCTTGTAAGGGAGTTTTTTGCGTGGTCATCTTTGCTTTTGCTGACCTTTGACATCTCATGGGAATGCTTAGAGAGGGTTACTACGAAACAGCTAATGTGCCATTTGTTTTAGGCACATTTTTTTTTGCACGAGCTTTTTCTCTTTTATGCTTTTTTCTTTTTGCTATTCTGCCATTTACATTTGCAAACAACCTTGTCACAGGACAGGCCTTTCTTTCCCATGATGAGTTGTGTTACATCCACGTGGGACTTTAACCTACCTACATATGCTTCCCATCTGGTGAGTTGCGTTACGCATGTCATGGACTTTGCGGTTGGGCATATGGAAGGGCATTACAAGCATCAGGAAAATTCATAAAAGAGGTAAGAGTGAGAGTTGCGAGTGTAAGGAACAAGGTAAAGGAGATTGAAGGGAAGGGCAAGATATGCACTTCGAAGTAGCTAAGCTAATTAGGACAACCACCTTGGAATGATGGAGTGTCTTGCTTCCATGGTGAAATGCACATTTGAATGACACCTCTCTGATACATACCCTACAAACACAATAGAGAGTAAACCAAAAGAAACAACCATGATGCAAAATGAAGGCAAAGGTCTTGCCTGCTTTGAATGCTACTGGAACAATGGACATTGTTGCTGAGCCATTTAGTGTCCAAATGTAGAAAGGCCAGCAATAGTTTAGGCAACATTTGCGTGAAGAGGTTGGCACTGAGGTTGCTAGGAATTGCAGTGATGCGAGTGCTCAAGGATCCCCGCTGAAGACAAACATCATGCAGTTTAGCCGTGAGATGGACCACCCAGCAGCTGAATGTCTTTTGGACTCGAGAGACGGCTGGGGCTGGAGGATAGCAACATTGTGGCTAGGCCACAATACTACTGAAACTCTAGCAGTAGGCATTGACCAAGGAAGTTGCTGCCAGGGCAATGAGCCATGGCAGCAGTAGCTCCAGAGAGTCAGCAAGATGTCATAAGACATCTTCGGAGGATCAGCAAGATGCTAGGGACAGTGGCGTTACATATGTTCCCAAGGGTGTTTTCTTAGCATCGTGAACTACGTTCGGGAACTGCAACGTCCCACCCCATGTTAGCGGTGTGCACACTCGCTTGTTTGATGATTGTGGATGTATGCTAGGGACATGTCGCGAACCCATTTTAAGGTCCTGGTAGACCATCTGATGCACTAGTTTAAGGTCCCAGCAAACTGTGGTATACTAGTTTAAGGTCCTAGTAGACCATTGTGCTAGTTTAGCATCATAGTGGACAGTCGTTGTGCTAGCTTAAGGTCCTAGCAGACTGTAGTGCTAGTTTAACGTTGTAGCGGACGTTGGATCAGCCAGTTTAACATCATAGCGAACATGCTTTGACAGTTTTATGTCATGGAAAATGGTCCATACTAGTTTATAGTCATAGTGGACTGTCTGTACCATTTTTATGTCGTAGCAGATGAGCTTTGCTAGTTTTACGTCGTAGCAAACAAACTTTGCAAGTTTAACACTACGGTGGCAAGGGCATTTGCTACGGTATTTTCGTTGAGTGACATGTGTTGAATGTCAGTTGTTGGAAACTGTTTGAGTAGGCTTTTCACTAGGTCATAGTAAGGTTGCAGGTGTGTAGCCTTGCAGGTGTAGAGCTCAGTGATTTTATTCACAACAATTTGTGAATCTCAACGAAACGCCAAGTGTTGTATGCTTAATGCTTGGGCTGCTAAGAGGCCCTTGAGTAATCCTTCGTACTCTACCATGTTGTTTGTACAAGGAAATGTAAATCGATAAGCAAAAGGTTGCATTTCCCCAGAGGGGAATGTGATGATGGTAGTTGCACTACCTCCTCGAGTGATCGATGCACCATCAAAATGCAAAGTAGCTTCAAGATGCGACAGGATGGCATTGATAGTGCTGACGTGCTTGTCAGGGAATTTGGGATCTATGATTTCCTGATTGTCGATGGGTGAGGTCGTAAGTTATGTAGCTATAGCTTGACCTTTTGTCGACGATTGGCTCACATAATGCAAATCAAATTCCACTCTTATAGCTTTCCACTGGGCTATCCTGCTGCTTTCATACAGATTGTTCATGATAGCCCGGAGTACATTACTCTTGCAAACAATGTTAACCTTGCTACAAAACAGATAGTGCCTCCATTTCTTTAATGCAAAGACTAGAACAAGGCAGTTTCTCTCCACCTCATTGTATTTTGCTTCATATGCTATCAATGCATGACTTAGATAATACATGGGAATGTTAGAGCCATCATCTCATCTCTAACATAACAATTCCACAATAGACATGTCTAAGGTGGCAAGGTAGACGAAGAAAGACTTATTCCTCTACGGTGGGTACATAGTCAAGATGTGTAAAAGCTCTTTCTTCAAATCATCAAAGGCTTGTTGGCACTATGTTGTCCATTCAAAGTTAACCCCCTTCTTCAGTAGATGTTGCATGGGGTGTAACTTGTCAGTCAACTTCGCTATAAACCTTCTGATGAACTGTACCCTACCTTGTAACCCGCACAATTCCTTAAGGTTTGTAGGTGGCGCTAGATTAACTATGGCCTTGACTTTATCAAGGTCCACTCGTATTCCAGCCTCCGATACTACAAACCCTAACATACATCCGGTTCTCACCCCGAAGACACACCTTTTTGGGTTAAGACGTAAATCATGCATCTGGCAACACTTGAGGACTACACCTACATTGTTGGAATGATCAGTAGCCTCTTTAGATTTGACTGTTATGTCATCCACGTAATTGTTCAGTGTTTCTAGGATGTAGTCGCTAAAAATATAAGTCATGGCCCTTTGGTAAGTTGCTCCGATGTTCTTGATCCTGAACGGCATCATAGGATAACAGAAAGTACCCCATGGGGTCATGAAGGTTGTTGCTTACTGATGCTTTGGGTTGATGCAAATTTGGTTGTAGCCAGAGAAACCATCCATGAAAGATAATAGAGCATGACCAACCATAGTGTCGATGATTTGATCAATGCTCGGTAGTGGAAAATCGTCCTTGATCGTGGCTTTGTTAAGATCCTGAAATTCTATGCAGATATGTATTCCTCTCATCTTCTTAGAGACCACCACAATGTTTGACACCCACTTCGAGTAATCAATTGCCCGGATGAAGCTAGCTTGATAGAGATTGGTGATTTCATCCTGTACGGCTAGTGCGATCTCTGGTTTAATCTTGCAAGCCTTCTGCTTAATTGCTTTCATCTACAGATCTAAGACAATGTTGTGTTGTATAAGCCTCGGGTCTAAACCTGGCATGTCGTTGTAAGACCACACGAATACTTCGATGTTGTTCTGTAGTACTTTGGCTACATCTTTGTGCATTTGCAAGTCTAGGAGGGAGCTAAGCTTTAATTTTTTTATCTCCCCCCTAGATGTGGTCATAGGCATCTCAATGAGAGGGTCCTTAGTTATGTCCCCGACCTCTAAATCTAGGGCTTGGACCAAACTTTCAGGATAGTCTGGGGATGTTTCTAAGGATGCTACAGTGCTTTCTGTTAGTGAATCCCAGTCTATTGACTCTGGGTTCAGTTGTCTTGCAAGCTCGCCATGTGGACCTATCAATGCTAAAGGTGAAGAGATATCATGGTGCATTTCCATTCTTCCTCAACTTGCTATAATGGGATGGATGCCTAGTTAAGGGATACCTATTCGTAGCAATAGTGCACGATAAGCATTTGTAAAGAAACAATGAGACATGAATAGTTGAAAATAATTGTAAAGTATGACATGAAGTTTGCAACCTACCAGTTTAAAGTCATAGCGGACTGCCCAAATGCAAAAGTGTAAAACTGTTAGTTTAAGGTCTTTGCAAACCGCTAACAGGCTACTCTAGAGAAACTACGAAGTATTAGTTCAAGGTCTTTATAGACCGCTAACAAGATCGAAGCTATGTGTTAGAACTGCTAGTTTAAGATCTTTATAGACCATTAACAAGATTGAAGCTAGGGGTTAGAATTTGCTAGTTTAAGGTCTTTGCGGACCGTCTGAATGCAAAAGTTCAAAGCTGCTAGTTTAAGGTCTGTGCGGACCGTCTAGCTAGTTATTTTTGTGGAGGCCAACGGCTAGTTTAGAGTGGGTCGAAGCTTTCGGTTGGGCCCACCTACCATAATGCAAACAATGTCGCTACGCTATGGGGGAGTTCTACGCCGTACGGGGCATTCCTCATTAATCAAGGAGAGAAAATGATAGGTTTCTTTTCACTGTTTTGGCTATAAATAGGGGTTTACCCCCGTTAAACTTGTCATTTTCATCGTAACAGCATAGAGCTTTCATTCAGAGCATAGAGTGATTGTGCTATCTAAGAGCAAGGTAATTCAGCGTAGTGAGCAAGAAAGAATTGGCAATCAAAACGATGGCTCCCAAGAAGGAACGCAAACACCTAGCACTCGCCAAGGTGGATGAAGTGAAGGAGACCTTGGGACGCGTATCACAGGTGAGCATTGTGGTGCGAGAGGAGACCCCATCGACCCGATAAGTTGCTATGCTCTTTTTTTTTCTATGTTGTGGTTATTACTTCTACTTTTTCTGTTTTTGTTTTCTATAATTTTTGTCATGTAATCTGCATCTTTCTATCATCGTTTTGTCACTATTTTGGCCATTACACCATCACTGTTGCTGCTTTGGCCATGACAGATGTATGGGTGCTATGCTAGGGTTACATGCAATGTTGTCTAAACTACCATTGTTGCGGCTGGCTTGCCACAAAAGTTTAGGCAACTTTAGTAACTCCGCATGCAAATAGCATAGCGTACAACCCTTAGGAGGATTTGGCCATGTGTGTGATTGTACAACGTAACACGTGTCTATCACAAGGCATTACAAATCATGTTGTCAGGTAGAAGATTTGTTGAAATTAGTGCAGCACATCGAATTCTTTCTTGTCAAAAAAAATTTGTGCTCAGCTTTTTGTTGCTACGTTAGGCTAATTCTGCTATGCTATTGCCTTCATGTTCTTTTTTTACTATGCTACATGCATGGTGTAAATCATGTTACGCTATCTGCTAACTACTAATCCTGGTACGCTATATGCGGATCCCACTCGAACATGACGTTAACATTTGCATTTGTGTTGTGCAGGGTGGTGCTAAGGCCAATCTTAATTATCCTAGAAATTGTAGGGATCTTATGCTACCTAATCAAACTGGTGGCCAACGTTCCTCCACCCCATGCGCGTGCAGGGAAGAAGGCAGTCTAGTTCCAGGAAGGCACACGTGACTTCCTACAATTTCTTCTCCATCACTTCAGTGTGATCATTTAGTCTCACTTGTCAGAGGAGGTAGCAGCCGTAGTAACAAAAACCCTCTTGCCTAGGGTGAATCAGGGTATTCTAAGGTTTTTGATGGACACAGCAATTAGGAGCGGGCAGGGAGAAAGATTCAGCCAGTGTCCAAAAAATTTGGGACGTCGAGCTTGGATCTAGGAGATGCCTGAATACAATTGCTACCATATGTACAACACTTTGTTTATTACATGCCACATGGGGACTTGTTTTCAAAACCCACCAGGAATTGTTTACTGTGCCGGTGGGTGAGTTCTGTAAACATATCCTACTACGCTATGCAATACCTGCTACGCTAGGCAAATGTTAACCATGTGTTTTTGTTACCAAGTTTTTTATCAACAAGGATGGACTTCACGATGACACGGATGCATTGAACTTGGCACAGATGGTGCTGCAGGAGTTTTCTTCTGCTGAGAATCTGCGCACATGTGTGATAGGCCAATGTGGGGGTGAATATAAAACCTACCCAACACGGTACTCCCAAATTTACAACAGATGTAAGGAGTTTGATTGGTTGGATGAGGGTTGATCACCCTTCAAACTGATCATCGTTGAAGATGTATTGGTGGATCTTCCACCATTTCCATCGTCGTTTAACCCTAGTAAGCTAAACAGTGGGTTGCTTGCATGTTCGAGTGCCGATCCTATTTTCATGTTATTTTCTGCTTCTCTAAGTCTTATATTTTTCTTTTTGCGTGTGCAAACTGCTACAGCAGTGAAGAAGTCTAAGGAGGTAACGGTGATCACCACTGGGCATCATGAAGCCAACATCTACTTCAAGGACGGGGAGGTAGATGAGACTCAACACTAGCTTTGCAGCAGGGTTTCGGAATCGCTAACCAAGAATCTTAAGAACGCTGGACTCATGGATCTATTCCTAGCCATGAATCTGAGCGTCCCTACTATTGAGATGTTGGCCCTAGCTGACTCATTCTTTGAAAAGGTAGACTGCTTCTACACACGTGTGCACGGTGTGTAGGTGGTTCTAAAAATCAATGACCAACTATTTGCGGACCTCTTTGGTGTCCCTGCTGATGGTCTTCTCGTAAAAGCAAAAACCAAAAATGAGGCAAACCATCAGGAGGACATTGAGGAGTGGCTAGGGGTTGCCAAAGGGTAAAAGGGGATCCTTATGGCAAAAGCAAGGTTGAAGGCAACCAAAGACATTTACCCTGTCTTCCATGCCCGTGTTTTCCCCCAGCTACTTTCCAAAGGAAAGATCATTGGGATTAAGCAAGCCTGGGTGATGAGGGAGGTCATGGAAGAGGGGGCTCGTTACAACTAGGCTAGGCATCTCTGCAAAGGCCTACAAGCCGAAATAGTCAAGCTTCATAAGAAACATGAGTCACGTTTCAACATGCACCATGCCTTTTACATAGCTTACTTACGACGTTTCGTGAAATTTTTGGTGGTCTGTGAGAATAGAGTCTAGGTTATGCAAGATCGTAACTAGATTTCCAAGCCATGGATCTTCCAAGTCTTCTGGACCACCCAAGCCTAGGATCCCCCAGAAGCAATCGAGGACTCATATTCCATGATGACTAGGGATTGGGTGGCCCGCAAATTTTGTGGCCACGACAGCGTGGGAGAAGCACCCCCTGCTACTACAGGTAGCATATCATAGGGAAAACACCTCATCACATAGACGGTGGCCACCAAGTTGTGGCAAAATAAGTCTCATCCAACTGAGGAGCTATCCCTGTACAGAAGAAGAAGAGGGGCAGAAATTGTGGTCCAAGCTACACAGGGTGCAGCCCCCCATTGGTAAATGCTTTTATTGTTTTTCTTGTCTCTTCACTTATTTGGTTAATGCTTGTTATGTTGTGCTATGCTAGGTAGCGTAGCATAGCGTAGCGTCGATTTTAAGTTAATATGCTAAGCCTAATGTGAACTTGCCTTGTTTCTAGAGGAAGAAGAAGAAGAAGAAAGGCAATGAAGAGACGTTGGTCCTTGAAATGGGGGTAGCTAATAAAGATGCAGGGGCCCCGGCTACAGAGGAAAGGGCCCTGGTCAAGAGAGAAGGAACCTCTGCCACAAAGGAAGGGGCTCTCGTTATCGAGGAAAGCACTCCTGTAGACAAGGAGGACATTTTTGACAATGAGGAGGATGCTAGTGCCATAAAAAGAAAGGCCCCAGTTAATAAAGAGGATGCCTATGTCAACAAAGCAAGAACTTCTGCTGATAATCCTTTCACTGAGGACATTTCAGCACCAGAACAACAGATGAACGTAGAGGTTGCTGCTATAGTGTTAAGCCAGCACAGAGGGGAGCTACAAAAAGATGCCGGTGAGTTTGATAGTATATTCAACAGTATTTCGATGGGCGACCCCCCTGCTATCACCCTTGAGGATTTGCTGGGTAGGAGCCTTTATATTGTCATTTGCGTNTACAAGACGTTCCTTGATTTGGCTGGAACCATGGATCGAGACCCCTAACAAGCTTACGTTCATGCAGGGGGTCATCAATGACATGATCGACCATCTCAAACAGGTCGATCCAGAAGTGGGTAAGTAAAGTGGCCACACTAGACTTTCAGTTTGCTATGCTAGACTTCTTGAGTTGCAAAAATTTGCTACGCTACTGTGACTAATGTGCTTTTACATGTGATAACAGCTTCTCACCTCAAGTGGGACAAAAAACGAGCAATGAAGGTGGATTCTGTGCCTACATTCCCACCTGAAGTGACCGAGGTGCCTCATCGCATATACGACGAGGCTAGAAAATGTGCGTTGCACTCAGCATGCTCCTTATGGGAGTGTAGGCACGTGAATGAAGACCTATGGAAACAAGTCCAAAGACAAGAGAGAGAAATGGCAGATCTGACCACCAAGGTGGGAGACCTCCATTCCAGGAACGAGTTCCTCCTAGCCCATGATAACAACTATGGCAATTGGTGCATGGCCATCATAGATTATGCAAGGTATTGGACAGCTGTGTGATGCAATAAAGAGGTCACCTAGGAAATAATTGAATAGCAGATGTAGATGGATTTGTTGGCCTAGAAGAACCAAGATTGGAAAGATTATAGCACCAAATTTTATGAATGAGGGCAGTCCCAGAAAAATCATAAGCACATATATAAACTGGAACGTGCCACATATTGTAAACAATATTAGGATGCTTCAGTAACGTTGTTTACTCATGAAGCATTCCTAGATGCTATTGGTGCTTATGAAGCTTACAACAAGTTTATGGAGCAAGTGACGATCACTGAGTCACCTGAGTGAGAAGTGAATCTTCCCATAGGTGAGACCACCACTACCTCCTTTTCTCTGGAGCCACCAAGATGGATGGTAATCAAAAAGGAAAAAGCTACAGCAAACGTTGAACCGAGCAAAAAGCATTTGGCAGATATCATGGAGGAGGAGGTCTGGCACCACCTCGGGATCGGATTGGATCGCATACCTCTCGAGATAGAGGTAGGGCTGTCTCGGGTTAGCCACTTTCCGCGATGTAACAGTTTATGTTTTTCTAGCTTTTGTGTGCAACTCTAGCTGACTACTTCATTTCTATGATGCAAGTTATAGATGAAGAAGCAGGGTCCCTAGAGGGTGGAAATGATGATGCAATAGAAGAGGACGATGCAGAGGGAAATAATGAAGGAGAAGATGATGCCTGATAACAGGGCTTTTGACTTTTTCATATTTTTATATTTTTGTAAAACTGTTGCGAAACTATTGTAAACATTATCTAAGTAAAGTTTTGAATGACAAATGGATTATCGCAAGATTGATGCTACTTTAGTTTATGCATTACATATGTTATTTATGCAACTGATTCCTCTATTTTTTCGTTTTAGTTTTAAGCCATTTCGGGTCATGGCATAGTATAGTTTTAGGCCAGTTCGGGCCATGGCTAGTTTTAGGCCATTTTGGGCCATGGGATAATAGTGTAGTTTTAGGCCATTTCGGGCCATGGCGCAATATAGTTTTAGGCCATTTTTGGCAATGGGGTAATATAGTTTTAAGCCATTCTGGGCCATGGCTAGTTTTAGGCCTTTTCGGGCCATAGCTAGTTTTAGGCCATTTCGGGCCATGGCAGTAAATAGAGGATATGCTAATGGTTTAGACAAAATCTAAATGGTGTCCCTAATGTAGAAGGATGGATGCAAAAAAAAATGGTGGTAAATACACAAAGAATGCCAACTGGGCAGGAAGCAGTGGGGTTGCTACACTATGCATAAATGCTTTTTGACCCATCCTGGATTAGGTGAGGTGTAAGGCCGAGCCGCTCTACTAGGGCATTCGTCTATATCGTTGTCCTCCGCTTGGAAGGGCAACTCAGCCCACGCATTTTCATTTTCTGAGCCAACGCGCTGGACCGACTCCTTTGCTAAGTAGTCAATGTTGATAGAGAGAGGTGCCTCATTCTCAGAGGTGATAACCTATGAATCATTCTCCATGTTCACGTTATTTATAGCTTGAGTTGCCACCTCATTGCCATGGATTACCACCTCCCTGCTTGCATAGGGTAGATGGATCTCCTAATGTATGGGCGAAGAAACTACCCTAAGTTGTGCTAACCATGACCTCCCCAAGATCAGGTTAAACTTGGGCATCTCTTCCACCACAATGAACATTGCATTCGTGGGGAACTGGTCCCCTGCCACAAAGGCAATGTGGACCGTGCCTTTCACCATGACCCATGCACCGTTGAACTACTTTAAGCATGACGTTGTTGTGGGTATGATCTGGTCGACCAAATCCTTATCCACTATAGGGAATGGGATGACGTTTGTAGTAGCCCCGTCATTAACATGTACCCTTCAGATCTTATGTTGACTGACCCAAATTGTGATTAAGAGGGGTGTTGTAGTCACCTGATCCTTTTCGGGATCTTCCCTGATGGTATCTTCGCAAAACGTCAGTTGGAATGGCTTTGGTTCCGCAAGCACAGAAGGAAGCATCATTGAGTGGATTGCTTTTTCCTCTACTGGCATGTTTTCGTCAACTGGTATTGACGTTAACATGCAAACCAGAGCCTCACGGTGTGCGATAGAAGTCATAATCAGGTCATACAGGCTCATCGTTGTGTTTTTCTATTTTAGAGCCTGCTTGACCTAAGTAAGAGTGCTTAAAAGGTCAGGGCCACCTTTCTGTTTAGTGTTTTTCTCCTCTTCCATTCATCCCAAGAGACAAATTTCGCGAGGGACAGTTTTAGGTCTAGGATCAGATCCTTTCGGGCGAGGTGATGACTACTTTGCACATGTAGCAATGTCATCTTTCAGCAACGAGAACGTAGATGCAAAGGATGAGGGCGTAGGCTTAAAAGTACTTGGAGTGGTATGTTCTGTTGACGCCTCACCTGTCAAACATTCTTCTCATCTCTTTAGATGAGAAGGCTATGGTGCTATCTTATGCGGGATGAGGGCAGTTGAGTGACTTGGCCCCCTAATGACAAATGTTGCTAACGATGTTAATGGGCACAACAGTGATGCGGTCTTACTAACAGGTGGTGCAAGGGTGGATGTCCGAGTAGGGACTCTTAAGACAAACAGTTGTTGTGGAGTTTTTTAGCCATTGGTGGTGCTAGTGCACTACGCTGAGGCACACGGACCACAAATGGTTGCTGGGACAGTTTAGAGTTACTGTCAACGCCGATGGTGTTGATGATATAACTGGTGTTGTTGGCGTTAAGAGGATCCGTGTAAACATGTAGAGATTGATTTTCAAGGCGTACTGGGTTTCTCCCGTCGAGAACCAGTTTCCCTTGGTCAATCATTCTTTGGATATCATCTTTTAACACCATGCAGTAATCCATGTCGTGACCACACTGTTGATGGTAGTCATAGAACTGTTCCAGTCTGAAATTCTTAGGAACTGGTGGCTCATTGGGCAAGGCCAAGGAGGGGTTCCTACGAAGTTCATAGTACTGTTGATTTTTTTAATTCCCTCCTCTGACATCTGCTTGTGTTGGATGTACCCCGCTGCCAGTAATTGCTTTAGGAGTTCTAAAGGCTTAACGGGCAATGGGGTATACTTGGAGCAATCTTTACACTCAAAGATTGGCTTAGGGGATGCGGATGCTTCGGATGTAGATGCGGAGGGTTGAGGTGCGTTGCCTTGTTTGGGTGTGGGGTTAGGCGTTGGTGCAACCACCTTCTTGTTGTTCTTGTTGGGCTTGGCTTCATTCACCACAGTGGCCACTATGGCTGTTGTAGCCTTGCCCTTGTCTTTCTTTGCAAACGTGTTCTTGTATGCAACATAAGCTGGGTCTTTACTTGCCTCAGCCACATCTTGTATGCTCTTTGTTTGGGCAAAAGCCTGACTAAGAGTCTGGGAAACAAGGTAGTACAGCTTGGACTTGATGAAGTCGTTCACTGCACCCTTAAATATCGTCAGCAAATGGGCTTCTACGATGGGCTCGTAGATCTCATTAAGGGTAGCACTCCACCATTGGATGAACTTTTGGACTGGCTCCAGTGGATCTTGCTTCACATTCATTAGTTGATCCAGAGTAACTTCCGGTCTCAAGTTGTACTTGAAACATGTTACAAACTGGGTCAAGAGCTCCTTTAGGGTTGAGATGGAAAAGCGTGGAAGTATGCGATACTAGTCCAAGGCTTTCCCCATCAAAGACATAGCAAAGACGCGGATGATTGTATGTGGTCATTCTTGCAGAAGAAGAGATTTAGATCTAAATGTGACAAGATGAGCATTGGGATCACCTTCCTTGTTGTATTTTGTGAAATGGGGAAGTGGCATCCCGGGGGTAAAGTCAATGTGGGGATTGCCGGGCTGATGGAATCGTCTTGGTAAAAGTCCATGACTTGTACTGTGTCAGAACCAGTAGCCTTGAGACGTTTAATTTTCTCAGTAAGAGTCTGGATAAGCTGGAATGCTTGATCCAGACCCGAAGATGATGCAAATAGTTGAGGAGTTGCCGAGGCAGCTCCTATCTGTGGTGTGGCAAGGGCAGTGACATGACCCATAGGCGGTGCTGTTGGGGTGGCCCCTATGAAAGGTGCTGCTTGTGCTGTCCACCACCCAGTAGGTGGTGCTGTGGGAGCAACAGCTGCTGATTGTGCTACGGGGTAAGCCATTTGTGCGGCCGGTGGGACAAACCATAGTCCCATGCTTGGTTGTACCGTTTACAGGACCTGGTATGTTTGGTGGTGAATATAGCGAACCATCTGCAATGACTGCAAAACAGGAGGAGAGGCAAATGGTGTCCACCATGTGGATTGGCCTGGGCCCGTCGTTGATGATGGAACAGGTGTAGACACAACGATGGAGGCGGAAACTACATGTAATTGCAAGGTAGGTACAGTGTGAACGTATGGCAGGGTAGCTATGACAGATGCGTGATACGTTGAGGGAATAGGTTGGGGAACAATTTACGGTGGGGTATTGGCTGAGAATGAGATAGGGGAGTAGGCATCTTGATATGCCGAGGGCATGGCATGGCTACTCGTTGCCGATGTAATCGTGGGTTGCGATGGTACGAACATGATCATGAAGGAAGCAGCGATAGAGAGCGGGTTTGTCCAAAAGAAAGGGGTGGGAGGAATGGTGGCAGGGTTAGTTTGACCCCCACCCTCAGATTGGGAGTCCAACTCCTCTTGCCCATCTTGGAATGTCTCATCATGGTGAGACGTCGTGTCTCACAATTCCCTAGGCCTAATGGTCGCTATTAGCTGATCTATGAGCCACTAATGTGTCTGTGTCAAAGGAATGGAAACGCCAAGAGTGGGAACAAATTCCCTCCCATTACAGTAAGCGAACTCGAAGGCGTGTTTATCCTTGAGTTCTTGTGCATCTAAGGGTAGGTTTGCCTGAACCTTAGCACAAAGGAAGTTATACTGCTCGTATTGTTGGGTCAAGCCTTCAAGTCCTTAGTTTTATATCCTGAGAGATTGGCGTGGCCCCAGCACTGGGCTGGGTGGCTACTCAACACCTGTGATGCCTTGAACAGAGAGGGGGACCTCAACGTTAGAGGTAGTAGCTACTGTGCTCAAGGAAATCATTTTCGTAAGGCTAAAAGGGGTTGGCAAACAAAGAAAACAGGGAGATCAAAAGGCGATCGGAGGCTTTCTGTCTTGCAAGATTCCAGAGGAACCGTTGGAGCAACCGATCTACACCACACGATGCGTAAACAACCACGAGAGGGTGTCATGTTTACACTAGTGCGTGACCGGGTACATAACGCATGCAAGACTACCATGAAACACGGAAAAGGCACCAAAATGCCCTTTTTCTAGCGGCAGAAAACTGTAGCGACCGAAACGTCGGTGGCTGGAAACACTGAGAGGTTATCCAGCAAACAGTCTTAATCCCGAACCCGTGCAAGGGCCGTGCTAGATTAAAAATGGAAACGGGGCACCCTGAACAGTCTAGTTGATCAAACAGGGACTTAGTCGGTGTCACTTAACCTTATGTAAACGTCGTTTTAAGTGCGAAATATGTGAAATCTCATCGATAACTAATAAATGCAATGATAATGATAATGATGCTAAACAATGGTAATAATGTAGAAACAACAAAGTAGCTCGGATGAGAAAATGCACCACCGCAAAGTTGCGGGTTCAATTCTCTTCTCTAGTTGAAAATGTATAACAAATTTTACAGTGCTAAAGGGGCACAGGGAGTTCAGGAATGATCGGAACACTCAAGATACCTCAACTATGTTCTCGAGTACAACCTTAAGAGCCAACAGTACAAAGCGCCAACAAGAAAAATGCTAATGCTAAATGCCAATACTAAAAGTGTCAACTTGCTTTGAATTGCTAAAATGCCAATCAATGCCAACAATGCTCAAAACTGCCAACCAACAAAATTTTTGCCAACCCTTTAAGCGTTGCTCGTTGGGGTATTTATAGGGCCAAGAGCAAGCAAGAAATGCGGCCTGGATGCCATGTGTCCTGGACCTGCGAGACGCTAACGTGTCCATACTACATGGACATGTAAAGCTGACTATGAACCTGCCACACTGCAATCACGCTGTCGAAACTGGAGATGCTGGGGTCAAATATGCCAAAAAATGCAGACGAGGGATGGGGCATACTGAAGTAGCGTAGCTGCCTACTACGTTGTGCTACGCAATGTAGCGTAGCATGTTAGCATAGCGTAGCAGCTTGCTACGTTGTGCTACGCTATGTAGCGTAGCATAGCATAGCCACCAGTTTGAAGAAAAATTTGCATTGAGGTCAATTGCATGTGCTTGAAACTTCGCCGCATGTCAAGTCAACTTTTGCAACATTTGATTTGATATGCATCTTTTGCTATGCTATGTAGCATAGCATAGCGTAGTAGTTGGCTTCATTCATGATCCTTGTTGAAGTCACAAATGCTTGCTTGGAGCTCTGATTTATGCTAACAGTTGTAACTTTTTCCTTCTGCAAAGGGAAGAATTCGAACTTGCTAAACTTGCATTTGAGACACCTTCTGCTATTCTTGCATCGTTGCTACGCCGTGCTACGCTGTGTAGCGTAGCACAACATAGCAGCCAGCGTATCCTTCTTTCTGTTCAATCTGCACTTTTTGATGAGAAACTTTGCTAGGGGCCTGATGCTAAGGACTTGAAGCTGAACAAGGCAACTAGTTTTGAAAGTCGGAGTGCTTGCTGAGTGCAATTGGAATCACTAGGTAAGTTGGGCCTTTCTGTCTTGCCTTTGCTACGCTATGCTACGCTGCGTAGCGTAGTAGTCTGTTCTGCAACAATTTGTACTTGATCGCTTTAGCAACTGTCTTCTGAGGCCTGCTACGCTACATACATAGCATAGCATAGCAAACTTCTTCACTAGAAAACTTGTTGAACTATTTTGCGCATCCTGAGCACCGTCGACAACCCCAAGCATGGTTTCTGAATAGACTGTCAGTTGGGTGAAACACCCAGGTGGGCAGGCCAGAGAGTCCATCGGGCTTGTCAACACTGAAAGTAGAAAATTTGCCGAACTGGACAATCTAAACTCAGAGCATTCATTTCCTACCAAACTGCCATAACGCTTCACTTGTGGAAATCGCCTACCTGAATTCCAAGACCCTAGTGAAGCAAGAGAGTCTCGAAATTTTAGGGTGTTTCATAATCAGTAAATCTATTCCCTCTCCTCAATCTAATAAATGCCTTACCCTATGTTTGAATTGCTTATCTTCAAAGAATTAATTATATTCTACACTTTTCTTATATTCTAAAAAGTTCTAAAAATTCCAATTAAATAACCTGCGTTTTACAACCTATAAAAAAACCCACACTGCAATCTAATCTCTCAATCTCTGCAAGGACCTCATAAAATGTTTTGCTCATCTTGTTGAAGTAAATACATTTATTATTCATCCTATTATGTTACGTGGATACAAAGTTTGGAACCAGGCCTTAGGCCTTAGGCCTTAGTGCTAAAAACAGGAAAGATCTTTGAGAACTTTAGGCTCTTAAAACATAATAAAAGCTCATTTTCAATTTCATTAGTTATGTATAAACTAATTTCTATTCTGCAGTCTACAGTTATTTCTTTTGAGCTTTTGGGTTTTCGAATTTTGGGGATGTCAAAAGTTTCTGAGGACTTTTTAAAAATTTTGTTGAGATCTTTTAAGGTTATTTTATGATTTTCCGGCGTTTAAAAGGTGTTTGGCATGTTTTCGATGTGCAGGGACTTTGAAATTTCTTGAAACTGTCAGTCCCTCATTTTCAAACATTATCTGCTCGAGGATCTATGAAAACTTATCTGCAGCGACTCATACGTTGGCAGTACGGAAACTTGTCAAACTTAGCTGCAGGAGATCAGATAGATAAGTGCCTGTGTTCCATCCCAATTTGGCAATACGAAGCAAAGCTACTCACTAAATCTCCATATGGTGGAATGCTGCTTTCCATGGCAGTTGTGGAATTTGCCATGCAATTTTCATGTGAAAAGAAATGCAGTGATGGTTACTTGACCACCGTAATTATTGACGGTGCCATTCTACGAAAGTCAGCAGAGCCCTCCAGTAGATTTGTACAGATTGATGATTAATAATAATAATAAAGTGGATTACTTAAAAAAAAGGATTACTACAAAGAAAAGATTACTAACTAACAGCATCCGCTCTTGATAGTGTGAAATTCACTCCTCTAACATTGTAAAGGCATTTGCTGATCTGGCTATTGTGATTTCACTGGTAGGCAGTGATGGTGTGCCAAAAGGAATTCAGAAAAATTGCCTCCAAATTCTAAGCAGTTTGTTATCCAACTTGCACATAACTTTCTCATGCCTTTTGCTTGAAAATCGTTTTGAGACCAGGGAAAAACATGGGTAACACGAAATACCGAGAGATTTATTTTAAACGTTTTTGATTTGCAAGTTTAAAAGCTATCGTCGCAAAGTAGTTTGATGAAAGCTATTCAAATTTGGTGTTAAAACGTTGCTGCGCTGACTTCTAATTTTAGGTAGGATGATGAAAAAGCGCATTGCAATGGACTGCATCACTCTTGGCTTGTGGCGTGTGATATGGCTTTCATGCTTCTGTGCCTCATTTGGTTTTCCACGGCTGAAAACAAAACCGCGTTAATTATAGGTTGATAATGAATGGAAGTTTTTCTGTGGTTCGGTAGGTGGTGGAGGATTTGTGGATTATTTGTGGTTTACCTTCCTTAATCTTTAATTCTTTTTCTCAGTTGATTTCCCCTGCCGGATGATCTTCAAATTATGAAATCAATTAAGACATGTCGTCAATTATGGTAACATATCGGAATATCCTATTAACATTTTCAACAAAGGACATAGCATTGCAAATTTGGTTCAAGTATTTGCCAAATATTCATTTGTTTTCTCACTTGCAATGTATTGCAAAGTGTTATTTTAAAAAAACAAAAACATTGCAGATAAAAAATGTTTAGAACACCAAAATAATGGATACTTTCCTTCACAGTTACATAGCATTGCATTAGGATTCAAGCTTATTTGATATTGAAATGTGACTATTAAAGAACATCCTTTGAAGAGTATTAAGTAGAATAGAAATGTACACATGTAGCCTAAATTTAAAAGCAGTAAGTAGCACAGTAGTGCATCTCAGTGACAATACAGTGCTATTGTTGCCCCATAAGATAAACCAAATCTAATCCAAAAGCTACTAATGATACATGGTCTTCTATCTTATCGCACCAATCCTTCAAAGGGTTGGGTTGCATGTTTTGCTTTTCTTTCACCTTAGGACAATAATCATGGGGGAAAACTCTACATAAACAATCTTTTCCAGCAAATGCACTATCATCAAATGTAGTAAACTGGGTAGACCTGGGGATTTTACCACACAGATGATTATGGGAAACATTGAAAACTCTCAGTGATGTTAAGGCACGTAGTTGCTCTGGAATTGCACCAGTCCATCTGTTTGAAGACAAATCAATTTGTTCCAACATAACCAACTTTCCTATGCCTTGAGGTATATGGCCACTGATCATGTTGTGAGATAAGTTAAGTAGCCTTAGTTTACCCGGTTCTCCAATGCTCTCTGGAATATTGCCTGTGAGATTATTACATGACAAGTCTACGAGATTGTTATACGATATCATATATTGATTCATGCCTAAAAATCATTTCATGCTGTAACGAAAGTATTGCACCGGTGGGATAAAAGAGATACCGGACCCTGGATGTATCCTGCTGTCCTTTCAAACGTGGCCAAATCCCTCAGTTTTTCCATATGTAACGGAATATGGCCAGAAAAATGGTTGCTAGATAAATCCAGCACCTGCAGCTCAGTCAAATTCACCATCCATTTAGGAATCTGTCCTTCCAGTTGATTATAACCTAAATTTAGGGTCTTGATCATTTTCATTTCTCTTAAATATTCTGGAAGAGTACCGGTTAACCTGTTTTTCCTAAAATCCAGCCATATCAGGTTTTTGCAACCAGACAAGGATTTGGATATGGTACCCGAAAATGCATTAGAAAATGCAGACATGATCCTTAATGAAGGTGGGAAGGTCAAAGATAGCTCTCCACTGAGACTATTATTGGAAACTATCAGGTATACAGCTGTGTATTCTTGCTCAAACTCCTTGGAAGTTTTCCGGAGAGCCTGTTTCCGGACACATCTAAATAGCCCAGTTTGCTGCAATTGCAAAAACTCTGGGGATATTTTCCAGTCAATCTGTTCCCAGATACATTTAAATATTGCAATCGGCTGAGCATCCCAATTCTTTCCGGAATTGAACCGTTTAATCCACTGCCACCCAAATCCAGAACAGATAACTCTTTCATGTCCACAATGCAATCCGGAATGTGGCCTCTTAGATTAGCATTCACTTGCACTTCAAATCTACTGAGGCTACACATCTCTGTGGGCAACACTCCCGTTGTTCTTGCTGCTGTTAACTTCTTGACAACAAGATTTCGGAGCTTCCAAATAGCCATGGGGATTTCTCCTTGCAAGCCATCTCCCAACAAAACCAGTGATTCCAAATTCTGCGTGCATTTAAAGCACTTCCGTATGCAGCCCTCAAATTTGCCCCTCAAACTGAGGGCCTAGCGTTGCTAGCCCGCACATTTCTCCTGGTATTCTTCCCCTAAGATTGTTTCCCTCGAAGAGAGACTAGATTCTTGAAGCTTTTGATTTGGGGAGGTATAGCTCCGGAAAGTATTCCACCTTCTAGATTCAGCGTTTGCAACTGCGGCAAGTTCCCAGATGCTGTGGAAAATTGCATGACGTAAGCACTTCCATTGTACGGAGACTCAGTAACGACAGCTGCTTCAAATCCCCAGATTGCATTGGAACACATCCAGCTATCCCATCTCCTACAAGGTACAGCTCAGTAACCTTTGAAAAATTTCCCCACTGCCAAGGTATGTGTCCGTCCAGACTACCAGTACTCTCCATGGATTTTATATCTCCGTCTGGAGATGAGAGAGACTTGACAGCCATGGCGGTACAGAGCCAGTCAGTGCATTTCCGTCCAGCTCCAGCAGCTCAAGCAACGAACAGTTCATTAATGACAAGGGAATGGGACCATGGAATTCATTCCAGCTTAAAAAGAGTTCTTCCAGATGCTTCAATGCACTGATTCTTGTGGTAATTGCACCAGAAAGTTCATTTCCTGCTAATGTTACGCTCTGCAAAGCCGAACAATTCAATATGGAAAGAGGAATCTCCCCATTTAATGGGTTAGAAAAGAGATTCAACACTTGCAAGTACTGCATGTGACCAATCTTGGGAGGTATGGAACCTGCAACAATCAAGAAGAACAATAATCATCTTTTGACCAGTATATATGCTTCTCAAGATTGAGATGTGTACAAGTGTGGAATTGCAAGGACTGGTTCAAGGAGACTGAATCGCGTAGCCAATAAAAGAAAAATTGGGGGGATTACAAAGAAATCATCATAAGCAAAATTATAATGCTACATCAATACTGCAATTAAAATTTAAAAAAAAAACTTTGTCGTTATTTCTGAGTAAGCATCTCTGGAGAATATATATATAACCTTCTTTGCAATGGGATATAAAATAAACAGAGATGTAAGTTGAAGCTGGATAGTGCATATAACCATGGGAACCAGATTCTGAAACCTTCTTCGGTAATGAAATTTTATGAAAAATGTTGATTCCAGAATCTGAAACCTTAGTTGGTACTGAGAATTTATGGAAAACGGTGATTCCGATTAAGCATACAAGTAAATTAAATGCAATAATGTACCTATGAGAATCAGAGATGAGAATACAAACTAAGGATAAAGTGCAACAGAACCAGGGAAAAACAAAAACTAAACCAAACCAAACCAAACCTTTCAAGTAGTTATACCTGAGATCTAGTTGTAGCAGCAGCGTTAAGCGAGCCATCTCTGCGGGAATGGTGCCATGAAGATAATTGTCCGACAAATCCAATGAAGTCAGGGAGCTGAGATTGCCTATAAAAGTGCTAAATTACTGAGTTCCAGCGATACCGCCCTCTTTGTACGGTTGGAGCCTCTGCAAGTGACTCCGAACCAGTCATAACAGAGTCTACCAGAATTAGCGCGGCTCCAATTGCTAAGACGGTTTTGAGGAATATATGTGAATCCTTCCTTGACCTTCAGCAATGCTTCAATTTTTATCTCAAATGTTTCAAGATATAGACAAGAAGTTTACTACGTGCAGGGTGCCTAAAATGCATCTAAGGTTTCAGCTACAATCCTATTCTTTGTTTTAAAGGACTTACAAAATACCTTAAGAATAAGGAATCTTTTCCTAATCTTTATTAGCCTGGAACCTAATCACTCCTTATGTCCCGATTGCGTTTCCATGACATTCTCAAAAACTATCTCATCGTCAAATATGTCTAGGATGCTTCTATACATCCTCATGTCCTTATATTCCACAAACGCCTTCATGTCCTCACATTTCACAAACTTGTGAAACACTCAACAATATAAAATTGAAACTGAAACTAAGATTTTATCAAGTATCCATAAACCAAAGGATGGGTAAGACAAATTAACTTACGCAACATACATTAATCGCAATAAATTTGTATACAACAAATGTGTGCCGGAGTTATGTAAGTTTAAATACATTTTCTCCATAACTCTGTAACATCAATACTAGTAGCTTGAATAGATAAAATAAAATGAAATAAAGCTTGATTACATCATGTCTTCACATTTCGCAAACTTGTGAAACACTCAACAGCATAAAATTGAAATTGAAACTAAGATTTTATTAACTATCCATATACCAAAGGATGGGTAAGACAAATTAACTTATGCAACATACATTAATAGCAATAAATTCGTATATAGCAAATGTGTGATGGAGTTATGTAAGTTGAAATACATTTTCTCCATAACTCTATATCATCAATACTAGTAGCTTGAATAGCTTGAATTAAAAATTTGTTATTTACTTCTAAAAAAATAAAATAAAATGAAATAAAGCTTTATTACACCTGAAGACCCATAAGATCTATTGGACAAATATTAAATTTTCATGAAAATAAAGATAGACTCTACAAATTGACCAAGCACTAATGGAGGCATCAAAAACAAATCAAACCTATAACATTATAATGTTGTCTTAAATGAGTAGTCATAGCATAGGAAGAAACACATGTAATTCGTCTTCAAAGGCTCTTGATTTGCACAACCTATACATGTGCTCTTCTGGGGGGAGTTGAATCTATCTTCCACTTTCAATTCTAAAATAATGAGAACTTAAGCAAAGCTTGCTGATAGCATTTTGATACTTAAGGATAATAGCAAATAAGAGATAGTGAGCTTCTACATCTAGTTTATTATATTTAATGTAGTGTAAATAAAATTACCTATTGCCTTCCACATTATCTCATGTGTGTGTTAAAACCTTCTATGTGACTAGTTGGCAAATATACTTAAGATTTTGTTACACATCCTCCCAAGAGATATTCATTTTCTCAACCATTGCATCCTGATGAGTGGCTAGGTACCCCTACACTCAACCATACAAATATGAGCGTTCATGCATGATCTAGTTGAACTCCGCAGACAAACTAGTTATGATATTTAGATAGTTACATGTTGATCGCAGTTTGCTGTCTTCCCACCTGGACTAGTATTTGCTTTGTCACGTATGGTTTAGTCCAGAGTGAGGTGTATGATGTGGTCCTAACTAGTGCTACTCCTAGAGACAATGGAAATACCTTTGTTTAAGCTAAAAGGGAATGAGAAGAGAGAGTCTAAGCTAGCCTAAGTGCGATGAGCATTCATCCTTAATCATCCGTACACATCTTGGACCTCGTGTACTACTACTAGGATTACCAAGTGCATGTTACTTAAGCACTCCTAGATACGCTACTAGGATACCAAGTAGTTACACTTAAATGCTTGTGATTAAGTCGTACTCATTCCACATTACTAACAGGGATAGTAAAGGAGGGTAAAGAGATGTTAATTAAGAAAACAATAAATAACAATTAACAATTAAAGTAATTAAGAGCTAAGTAGATGCTGCAATGATGAAGTAATCTCGATCTTTATTGCCGGTCATGTGCGTGTCCAAGTACATCACACTCGAATAAAGGTTCCGTACAATTACAATCATCACACTATGGACATGCATTGGGGAAAGAATAGAAATGAACAAAAACTCTACTTCTACACTACTAACTCTCGACTCCCTTTTTCCTATGGGCCCAAATGTGTATTTATAGGCTCACACAGGAATCACGATATCATGTATCCGATATCATTATTTAGGTCATGATATCGCGTACCTGATATCGTGGATCCAATATCATGGGTCTGATATCAGAGCTTGACAAATCATGGTTCATCATACCCCCACAACTAAATAAAAACTCGTCCTTGAGTTGAACAAAATGAGAATAAGCCCAATTGATTACAGAGTGGATAGGTATGGGATTATTGACAGACTAGGAATTTATTCATGCCATAGTGGAGAATTGAATACAACAAAATTGGGACACTGACACAAAATTGCAAAATTACAAAATTTATTGGAACTCATGTGGTTCCTGGTGGCAATGGTTCCTTCATGGGTCGCTTCCCCTTATTTTGTGCTCTAGGTTTTGGAATTTGATGTCTCTGAAGAAGTGTCTGGAGCTTTTCCTCTTTAGTTCAGGGGTCCTGTGCCATCCATGCTGATGCTCTAATGTTTGATAGAGTTGGCACCTCCCATGGACATGGCAATTGTAGGAACCTCTAATTTGCCTTGACATACCATGTCGTAAATAGCCATCATTCCTCCTCATAGGCTCTAGCTTTGTCCTTGTATTCCTGGTAATTTGTAAGCCATTGAGCCAAGTCTACCATGACATCTTTTTATCCCTAGTAGCTAGCCTTGACCACCTCTAACTCAGAATTTTCCACCTCTAGTTTCTGCTACGTCTTCTTATGCTCAGACAATTCTTTTTCTTACTTCGCGTAGGTGGTTGCTACTTGCTTCTCTAGCTCTATTCTCGTGCATCCTACAACATGGCCAAGTTGGCATATCGCAGGTTTGCCAACCCCATGTACTTCGTAAGATCTTGTATCTATAGGTCTTAGCTTTTGAGCTCTGCTTGGTGGACGAATGCATAGGTATCCAATATGGCCCGCCAATCAGTGTTTTGAGCACTGAGAGTGTTGATATGGGCCTTGGCCATATGGATTTCTTTTTCAATTACTTGCTTGTACATCCCCACCTAGTCCCTGAAGTGTTCTTTCAGCTTTTCATGTCGTTTGGCCTCATTTTGCCACATGCTTATTTCAATTGTCATCTTTTGACAGATTGTGTGCACCTCCTCCATTGTAAGGGTTCAATTTTCCTTAGCCAAGTGATTCATGTCCTGGTTAACCCTGACTAATTATTCTCATAATTGTTGAATATTTTCTTTGAGAACATTCTTTTGTTTTTCCACAATGGTCAATCGGAGATTGTCTATGGCAAGCTATTTATTCTCCTCTTGCAAGGCCTTGAGTGCTTTGGCATGCACATATGTCTGAGCTTGTGCCTTGGAAGCATCTCAATCGACCTTCTCTTCTCCTCCACCACTCTTTTATTATTTGCCAACAATTTATTAAGTTGCTCTATCCTGAAGGACTCTAGCTGGTCTGTGGGAATGAATTGAGATGCATCCTGCTATGTAGCTTGCAAGGTGACGAGCCTCTCTTGGAGTTTTTCCAACTCTGCCTCTGCATGCTCGGCCTTGATCTATGTCATGACCAGCTTCCCTTTGGTGGAGATGAGGTCTAATTAAATTGCTATTACATCTTGAGGGATGTCAAATAGTGACGTCATCACTTATCCTATCTACAACAACTGATCAAGGACATCCTCATGCTCCGCAGGAGTCATTGAGGGATTGGCCAAAGTTTGAGTATCGTGTGCTCCTATAAGGTCTACCAGTGGCACAACAAGGACATTGAATGATTTTTTTATGTGGTCCATAACCACTTCTGCGGCTCCCACTACATCTTGGTGCTGCATGACCACTACTGTGGCCCCTTCACCATTTTGTAGTTGTAATTGAAAGGATGCAGCGTTCCTTGAAATCTATTGTGACCAATGTGATTCCCCACCTCTTATTTGAATCGACACTTCACCCTGTGTGTGATCGATGGAAACCATGGATTGTACAGTATCATCTATGACTCGGAAGAGGTTGGTCTCATCATAGCTTCCCTAGTTAACTATCTCAGGGATGGCCCTAAGATGGCTCATCAATGGTTGATAATCCTATGACGGTGACAGCGGTTGGTCTTGCTAGCTTGTGTTGGGCCTCACTTCTTGTTGTTGACTAGGCCTTGTGCTTGAGAGTTGGCTAGGTCCTACAGTTTAAGTTGCAGTGAGCCCCACCGTCTGTTCTTGTTATGGCTCTAGTATCCCACTAGCACTTTTCCTTGGGGCTGGTGGCTTCAGTAATTTAGCAAATGAAGCATTTTGGGCCCTTCTGGGGACATCATTGGTGTACCCTAGAATTCCATCATGCTGACACAACTTCCTGATGAGATAGGAAAAGGGCAATGCGAACTTCCCTGTCTTGCATTCCTCAAACCACCTCAAAATCTCTGTTAGATATATATGGGATAGGTTGGCATTAACCTTACCCATCAATATCACACTTCCTCTAGCCACATACGTCGAGATTCTAGATTAAGCATTCTAAAAAAAGAAGAGAGAAGAAGAAAGAAAAAAGAAAGAAAGAAGAGTGTGCCAAAGCAGCCACACAAAAAGAAAAAGAAAAGATCAAAACAAAAGTGCCGCAAAGCAATCCTGAATCACTCCTCTCTTAAACGAAACTCCAAGTGATTGTACGCCTTGCTGTCCTGGTACTCTTATGGTTGTCCATCATGGGATGAAATAATGTGATGTCACTGATCGGAAGAATGGACTTGACCTTGATTTTGGAGTGATGGGCTAATGACACATTAATCACATCCTGCACTCACGATTCATTGTGCCCCAGGTCAGTCACCTCATGTCCCAATCTCTACAATCCCTTCTACAATTCACCTCATCTGACTATTTATGAATTTGTGACTCGTGTCTTGTGTTGCATAGAATTCATCCCTCATTATGGTGGTATCTACATGTGTGTGTTTGTGGGATTGTTGTGGATTACATTTCACCCTTTTAGTGCCTATGGACATTTTTAGGGTGGTTACGTAAGGGCATCATAGGTTGGAACCTGCTTTGGGGAGGACCCACTTGTGTAACCTTTGTAATTTATACTCATTACACATCATCAACACATCATCTTATATCATCCTTCTAATTCAAACGTTCTTATGCACCAAAACATGTTCCTTTTCCTCATCCTATCCATGAATTTCCTTGAAAAATCCCACTTCATGATACTTTTGGTGCCTTTTGGTCTATTCAATGTTACCCTGGACCTTTTAAATTAACCTCACATCCTTCATTTTTGGCCTTGGAAATTTATAAATTCATTAATTTTACTAAGTACCCTATTTTCAATGGGCTGCGATATCATGTACCCGATATTGGGTCTGACGCGATATCGGGTTCGCACTATCGGGTACACAATATCATGTCCATAAAAACTATATATATGGACCCCCCCCCTACACATGTCAACATCATTTTACATTATTCATGCGAGGGGAGTTGTTCAAATTTTCTTCCACGAACTTGCTAGCTTACACACCTATTGTTCAAATAGCCATAACTTGCTCGTTAATGCTCTGATTCCCATTCCGATTGAACCTGTCCGAACTTGGAGTCTTTAGCTTAGTCATGGGGGAAGGGTACACTCCAAGTTGCACATAATTTTTTCAAAATTCATCATCACCCGAAGGATATCATAAAGGGTGAATGATCATAAAATGTTAAACATGTTGTCAAAATCAATTTTATCTCTTCACCCACACCATGAGAATTAAATTTTGGAGCCACCTAATCAAATTGGGCCTAATATCAAAAATTTTAGGGGATATTTTCATAAAATTTCCTAACTCTGGATCACACTAAACAAGAAACTAATTCATTAAAGGCAAGAAGTAAGGTATAAACCAAATTTTGTAAGCAACCTTACTAATGGTTGGCCCCGTGTGATTGCAAATGGCACCTAAACATGGACATCAAGGAGGACCCTCTCAAGGTGTGCCCAAATGACCAAGGAGAGGTAGAGGCTAGGTGTCTCTCGAGGAACATGCAGAACAGGAGGCACAATCATTCAACGTCCATCAAGAGCCTCCTATTACTATGTAATCGAGATAGGCTGAAGGAGGAGTCGCTGAAGCACCTAAATAGGGACAACATCTCACGTTGTCCCCAGAATGTGTTTAGGCGATTCATGAAAGGTCCACGTCAACAACCATGATCGTAGAACTCAACTTTGGACCTTTCACTGAATTCACTCCTGAGGTAGTTAGGGACCAACTCAAAGGGTCCCCATTATGGCCTATCCTCTTTGAAAGTGGTGCTTGGTACCTGGGAGAGACATACCAATTTTGGCACAATAAAGAAGAAGGCATCACAGTTGATATTGGTGGTGTTTCTATAGATTTCTCTACCAAGGCCATTTTGAAAGTGTTGAATCTTTCGAATACATGGCCAAAAGTTACTCACTTGTCGACTTACTTCGATGCTGATGCACGAAAGATTTGGTTGAAAAGGGAGTATGGTAAGGAGGACAAAACGTATGGGGATCTGACACTAGAAGAGAGAATATATTTCAAGATTAGTACTTATCATATCTTCCCCACAAAAGGGTTGAACAGAGAAGCTGCCTACCTTCAAGCATGGGTGCATGTCTTTTCAATGGGACCCCCTAGAATAGAATTGGATTTCTTTTATTGAGTGCCTTTATTACTCTTACTCCTAGTTTTTGTTAGATCTACAAAGATCTTAGTACAACCAAGTTGCATGATAACTCTTACGGATGTCACCAAAGGGAATCCACAAGTTCCCTTGATGTCATGCCCTGGTCATCCTTGCTTAATCCATCCTTCTTCGCTCTGGTCATAATGAGCATAACATTACTTTAAGTTTTAATAATGTCAAGAATATCATTGTACCCAGAGTAGGACCTCTTATTAATGAAATGGATGAGTGGATGTTGTGGGCTCGCTAGCCAAATAATTAGTTACTCAAGACTTGATAGCATAGAACAATACCTTAACCAACTAGTTACATGAGTGTTTTATTCATAGATGAGATTACCCGTAAAAAGATAAAAAAATGAAACAATAAACAAAAAGATGAAACAACAAATAAAAGTTAAAAAACAACAAATTGAAAGATGAAAAATTGGAAAACAAAAAATTATAAAATTAAGGAAAAAGAAAAACATTTATAAATTCTATTTTTTAGAATGGGGGGTATCCCCATATCTAGACTTTTGATCTTGATGAGAATTAATAAATGGAAGGTTTGGATCCATGCATGTTGAAAATATTGGGACTCAGTCATATCCCAACCACTAGGTGTCTTTTGATGTGGTGGTTGGAATGTACCCAAACTAGGGTTCACACACTTGATTAATGTTGACATAGTGGGGCAAGTTATAAGATGTGGTTAATTGATAAAGAGTTGACCCACTATGGCACCCGTGACCATAAGATGGTATGCAAGGATCGATATGTCTTCCTACGTGGCTATATTCTTTAGGCTGCATGGTTGTTGGAGTATTGATTGGTGGCCCTGATAAAATAACACGAGGTGTTGTATTTAAGGAAAAAGATGCACCACAGTGTTGGACTTATGTTGAGTGGAAGGATGCAGTGGTCTTGGAACTATGCTATTCCTTTCTACGATCATGTCTAAAGAAGGGATGCCTTCAATGTTGTGGAGGATTGCCACTGCAGTTGATAGCAGTAGCACAAGTAATGTTCGTGGATCAATGCTGTGGTGCAAATCCTTTGAGTACAATTGGTGGCGATGTAGAAGCAGGTGAAGGATGAGAATATTGAAATTAAGGAAAAGTGTAAGACACATGAGGGGGTGATTTTTTTGTAGGGGATATGGGTTGATAGTATTTAGGAGAATGATAACAATGTGGCAAGATAGAGGATGTTGACCTAGTTGGGGAAACAGGATGTTGAACCTAATAAGTGCTTGGGTTCAGATGATATGAAGGGTGTGACCAGTTTGAGGGTGGCCTCCCCCATGACTAGGATTTTTGGCATTGTGATTCAACACAGTATTTTTGTACAAACTCTGGATGTAACATTCTTCCCCAATGCTCATGTAAATATGACAAGATGGGGCATTGACCCTTGGGGTGATCATACAGGAAAATGTTACATTGATACATACGATTAGCAGTTGAGTCTTTATCCTAATTTTCTCAAACCCTTCTTTTCGATTGTCTAAAGGTTTTCTATCCTGACTCTTGGTTCATCATGGTTCTACCTCCAATAGTGTTGGCATATTCTCCACATTTTTCGTGTACCCATTCCACCATCTTATTGATCCTTGCCTCAATTTCATCTAGTGATTGTAGTATTGGCTAAGATGATTCCACCTCCTTGAGGTGCGTTGATTGCTCCTCTTCATGATTATGGACCTTTGTTAAATTGAGATTTTGGTCTCATTGAGATTTTTCAACATTCTCCCATCTAGCCATTTCTTCTTCTTCTTTTGCTACCCACTTGATAAGCTCTTGGAATTGGTGGGTTCGTAGCTCATATAGTTGACCTGGGGCATACATCCCTAGGGTTTCCCTTGTTTCATTACAGAGCCCATCTATGATATGGTACATTAGCCTTTCCTTGGAGAACCCATGGCCTGGGCAATTGTTTAACAATGCATAATATCTTTCTAAGGCCATGTCCAAGGGTTCATGTTGTGCTTGTTTCCACTCTTGGATTTATTTCCTCAAGGTTGACACTCTTGCGTAGGTTTGATATCTTTCATTAAAGAGTTCTACCATTGTTGGCCAATGTTGAATTGATTTTGATCTTAAGGACCTATACCATACTTTTTCTTGGCCAATGAGTGTTGTAGGAAAGAGCTTAAGTTTTTTCCATCCATTATCAATATTGTTCCATATATAGGCATCATGGAAGGCTTGTACATGATGTTGCAAATCTAAATCATAGCCTCCTGAAAATTTGGGAAACCTATTCAAATCAAGCCTGGGTAGATGGCTTTCCTTATGATGCCTACAGGATATTAGAATAGCCTCCTGTATATGCATTAAGCTCTTAGTGGCCAGCAGGGATTCATCATCACTAGGTAGGTTATGAATTTGTGAGTTAGGACGATGTTGTCTTTGTTTATGTACATAGGGGATCCCTGCATCAGATTGAGTACTTCAAACTTCATCTTCATCATTGTATAATTCGTTGGTTCTCCAATGAATTGCCCTACTAGTTGTTGCATTATCGTAGTCTTGTGAGAGAGACATTGTTGTGAACTTGTGTGTGACTGAGTTGAAATTAAGTTCTTTTCTCAGAGATATATCATGAATAATTTGTTACAGTGATCTTATATGATGTAAATAATCTAAATAACTAGCACCGTCCCCAACAATGGCGCCAATGATGAGTGGCTAGATACCTCTACACTCAACCATACGAATACGAGTGTTCACACATGATCTGGTTGAACTCTGCAAACAGACTAGTTGTGGTATTTAGATAGTTACACATTGCTTGCATTTTTTTTGTCTTCCCACCTAGACTAGTGTTGGATTTGTCATGTATGGTTTAGCCCACAGTGAGATGTATGATGTGGTCCTAACTAGTGCTACTCCTAGAGACAATGGAAATAACTTTGTTTAAGCTAATAGGAAATGAGAAGAGAGAATCTAAGCTAGCCTAAGTGTGATGATCATCCATCCTTAATCATCCATACACATCTTGAACCTTGTGTACTAATACTGGGATTACCAAGCACATGTTACTTAAGCACTCCTAGATACGCTACTAGGATACCAAGTAGTTACACTTAAATGCTCATGATTAAGTTGTACTCATTCCGCGTTACTAACAGGGATAGTAAAGGAGGGTAAATAGATGTTAATTAAGAAAAAAATAAATAACAATTAACAATTAAATTAATTAATAGCTAAGTGGATGCTGCAATGATGAAGTAATCTCGATCTTTATTGCCAGTCATGTATGCATCCAAGTACATCACACTTGAATAAAGGCTCCGTACAATTACAATCATCACACTGTGGGCATGCACTAGGAAAGGAATAGAAATGAACAAAAAGTCTACTTCTACACTACTGACTCCCGACTTCCTTTTTCCTGTGCATCCAAATTTGTATTTATTGGCTCACACAAGAATCACGATATTATGTATCTGATATCGTTATTTAGGTCACGATATCATGCACCCGATATTGTGGATCCAATATCACGGGTCCAATATTGGAGCCTAACAAATCATGGTTCATCACATCCCTTGGAAATACCAACCATGGTCTCACAAATCTTCAATAACTACTTTAGAGAATTTGTCTTACCTTGGAAATGCAAGCTATGAATATATGTAATGAATTGGCACAAGACTTCTACTTCTAAAGGTAATAAATCATATTCACATAATAACATCGAGTAAGGTGTTGCATCTTCACCTTTAACTCATTAAGAAGAAAATTATTTTCTACTCTTTCAATATCTTTTCAAAGTTTAGCATTGAGTTCAAGTCCCTAAACAACACATCCATGCAATACAATAGGATAGATAATAGTCTAAAAATTTATTTTTTGTCTTTCCAAGCCTAGAGGCATAAATCCTTAAAATTATTTTTGAAAGCATACAAAGCCTTGAAACTTCATGCTATTTTTTATTTGATGCATTTTTCCTACATGTAATTCTTCATATAAATAAAACCTAAATATTTAAAGGAATGTACTATTTACACATTGGTACCTCCAAAATGGAAGTTACAATAGTTATTCTTGTACCCCAAATCATTAATTTGGTTTTATTTACATTCACTTGAAGACCAAATGATTTGTAACATATTTTGCATGCTTTCTACAATAGTAGAGATCAAGGCAACATCATTTTCATATAAAAGAAAATTCACTACTTGGGATCCAATTTTGATAACATGACTATCTTGCCTATTGCACAACCATTCCTACATTTCATCAATAAAGATACCAAAAAGAGTTAAAGAAAGTGGACAAACTTGCCTAACCTCAATTTTTTTTTGGAATTTACATTTTCTCTAAATTGTTATCTATAACTTCAGGAATCACTTCGTCAAACTATCTTTGAGTTGTTGCAATCAAATCTCAAGGGAGGTCAATTTTATGCAAGCACAACCATAATTTTATATAGATCATTGATTCATATGCTTTTACAAAATTAATAAAACAAACAAAAACATTTTTTATTATGTGTTTTTACAAACTCTATCCAATGTCTAAGAGTAACTAAGTAATCAATATTAGATTGATTTTGTTTGAGACCTGCTTGACATCTTACGTTGACCTTGATACTTTTAGCACAATAATTGGTTCTCTTTTGTAATAGAGTGTCTAACAAGTTAGCAAAAATATTACTCATAACAGCCATTTGATAATTATTTAAATTATTTTTATCCTCCTTTTATATAATAAGATATCTTTACTAATTTTCCAATGTTGATCTAAACCTTGCTTCATTGTTAAATTTAATTTGTGCCAAATTTTTTATGAATAGTAGATCCTACCCACTTTAATAATTCTACATATGAACTATTTGAATATATATCTTTGTGAGATGCTAGCTTTTTAATACCCTCTATGACTTCATGATGAGTAAATTAGATATGTGCTTGTTATGTAATAGTATTGGAATTATCATCTTGTCCTATAAATAGATTTTTGTAAAATTAGCAAATATCTTGAAAAGAAAAATTAAATGATGAATAGGCTTTATAATGAAGACATTGTCAAAATTGTCTAGGTCCTTTTTTAATGATGTAGGCAAAATATTCTTATTATTCTATGATAAATTTCTTTCTTTTAGTTCTAATCAAGTATTTATATGCCTTAAATAATAAAGTAGGTCCACTGTAATGGAAAATAACCTTCAAACCCACTAAATCCAAATATTATGAAAAGACAAATCAATATGCTAAAAAATAAAAAAAATAACTATCTTCAATTATTGAAAAGGAAATTACAATAGGGTTTCATAACCCACACCATCATCCAAACACACTCATAAAACTCTACCGATGATGTAGAGAATGAGGCTCTATAACCACACAATGATTATTCTCATTGTGAAACACAATCAAATGAGATCTCTCCCACAACTTAGGACCAAGACCTCACCTCACGAGCAAGACATAAGAATACACAAGTCAATACATCACACAATTCAACTTGGAGCTACGACCACACATGCACTCACTCTATGTGTTCTTCCACTCCCTTTCCACATACATCAATTCTCTCATTGATGATATCACCCATCTCCTAAAATCTCATGAAGAATTACCTAAATATTTATTGACAAAGAGAAGACAATAAACCTAGAAACTTTTTCCCAACTCAACTTGAGGATATTTAGCTATTTTCATCTTCTCCCTCTTGTTTCCCAAATTGGAACAACAATTTCAGAAGTTTCTCTACTCATTTAGGTCATCTCTAGCCTTTCTAGATCATTTCATTGTCAATCCAAACTTGTAGGTTGGATGTCTCACTCATGCATGAGACATCTCCACTATAGCTAGGATGTCTTAGCCAAACTTGGGACATCTCAGCTAAGATATCTTCCCATTCTATGGGATGTCTCATAAAAATCTAGGATGCCTCACTCACATGTGAGACATCTCACTTGAGATGACTGTTATGTAGCCATGACATGTCCCTTAAATTTAGGATGTCTCCTACAAGGTCTGCACTCAACCTAGACATCTCTCTAATCTCTAATATGTCTCTCTAGCCTTCCAAAACTTGTAAAAACCGTCTATAGACCAAAGGAAGGGGATCGGAATAGGTGTCCCTACACCAACCAAACTTTGTCTATGACTCTTATTTGCATTCTTAATATTCTGGCTAGCCTGATACAATCCTCATCAAACCAGGTCTCCTGAGCATCTTGTTGTTGTGAATGCACAACTTGCTTAGCTATTGTAAGCAAAATTTATTCAAGCTCCTTATGTCATCTTTCAAAAGCCCATTTATTATATGCTACATTCATGTATTTTTCCTTGACTACTAGGACCAATCTATACTGATTTTTTTCCTATTCGTTTTTTTTTTTTTTTTGTTATATAAGGAATAATTGGAATTTGCAATAAAAACTCAACATGATGATAGTTAGAATTATCTAAATCTTCTCCAAATTTCAACTTCTTAATAAAATCAATATCATTATAAAAACATAAAAAGAAAATCAACGTAAGAGTTACCTTGAGGTCCTATGAAAGTAAATGTTGAAGATTGAGGAAATCTAGCAAGTTCATGAAAATCATAAGATCATAAATTTTTGTCCATTCTAATAGATATTAACCCATATTATTAATAGTGCCATCTACATAATGTTTAGTCCAGTTGTGATCTTTAACAATGTCTAAATTACAAACATTATATTATCACTAAATAATTTTTGTTTATTGTGAACCTATTTTTATGTTAAAATCTTCACAAATAAATACTAAGCCTTTTGCTACAAATCCTAAAATATCATGAAACAACTCTATAGAATCATACAATGTAGCATCTATAGGAGCACAATATCATATAATAAAAAAAGTACAACCATGCTAACATAAAATTTTTAACAAAAGATATTCTTTATGATCATCAATTTTTTTCTAAAAGTACACAATTTTCAAGAGATTTCTTTACTAACACTGCAATACCCTCAAAAGGTCTACCTTTTCATCCTACTCTTGCATTTCTTGTAAAAAGTTTAATAAATCTAAGAACTACAAATTCTATAGAACCAACATCTTCCCAAGTTTGAAATCCAAAAGTATCAAATCTATCAAAGAAGCTAATACTATTTAAAGAAATAACTTTATTTTTAATTCCATCATCAATGTTAACAAATCCACACCTTAAAGGGCTTGTATGTTTTCTTTTTTCTTTTGAATAATTTTTGGAATACTACTTTTTTGTAATAAGTACCAAGTTGCTAGCATTTAGGTATGCTACAAAACTCTATTCATGAGCAAGGTTAACCTTTTTTCATTAATCAACTCTTTCTGCAATTTGTTTTCAAGGAAGATCCTCATTTATCCAAACATTTTTCCCATTCTTAGTTTACTTCATGTGGCTTCAATGTCTCCAAACATGCACTCTATCTTCTACATTATGAAACTTAACAATTACATGTCAGGGCTTTTTACATTATTCACCTTGAACCTTAAAAACTTTAGCAAATTTTGGATAAGTAAGATGCATATCATCTATAAATTTTCAACTTTTTTAAATAAAGTTTCATTTATTTCTATTAATGTATAAATTTTGAACACATCAACACCCAAAAAAACTCATTTAGGGAGACTATTGCCTAAGGCACCTCTTGTATGGGTACGGAAACCCAAGAATAGTCTTAGTTGGTTGAGCAATGTGGTGTTTCGTGACATATAAAGATGCTAGTAAGTTAAACAATTTCAATAAGGAAATATAAAGGGTAGTTCAAGATAACTTTGATAGAAAGACAACCATTTTCTTTAAAGTTTTCAATAATAAAACTTGTGAATCAATAAAATGTGAAATTAAAGCAAAAAATAGCTGACAACCTAGACAGGATTAATCTAGGTTCAAAAGTAAAACAAGTTCTATGTTTAAACCATAGCACATAGACCTCAGTTCATAAAAAAAACAAGATGGGACAATAACTTACCTCAAAATAAGCACAAATGTAACAACTTCTAGTGGCTCTGACTAAGCTAAGGCTACCTCTGCCGGTTGGTCTACATGTGTTTTCTCGTCACCGTTAGAGGGGGAGGTAACCATGGTGATGGCTCTGTTCAGTGTCACTACTCATAGCATCATTCAAACCATCACCGTGTGGGAGGAATAGAGAGGAGACGATGCAAAGGGATAGAATCTCTTATGGTTGTCGCCACCCACTACAGCTATTTTCACTGATTGTAGACACACACTATTGTCTACCATCGTCTGCCACATGTCACTGTTATTGGACTACTGGCATCACATGCACCTCCATTACTGCTAATGTGTGCTATTATTTTCTGCCACTATTCATACCATACACTACCACTAATGTTTCATGTTGCTTGCTGCCCACTACCATGTGCCTGTTGCTCACTATTTGATGCTTGCTGCATGCCACCAATTGCTAATGCATGCTAGCTCCTATTGACACAACTTGCAACCATCATCACATGTTGTTGTTTGCACCTTTAATGCTTGCCACCATTTGCGCCTCTAATGCACACCACAATTTACCACCAACATTTGTATCGTGCACCACCACTAATGCCTCTTGCTGCTTGTTGCCCATCGCCATGTGCCTGCTGCTTGCTGCACGCTACCAATTGTTGACACACGCTGGCTGTTGACTACTATCTCTACCACTGCTAGTTGTTGATGCACGCCAAATGCCACACACATGCTACTACCTACCACTAATGCATGTGCACAACTGCCATCACCACATGCACATCGACAGCTATCTACAACCCCCGCCATGTCATGCACAACATCTATTTTTGCTCTTACACATTACTAACACACTTGCTTGCTGATGCTGACATCAACTCTTGTCGCTACTGCTGACATTAGGATAGACGGAGGCCCAGAGATGTTACTCCTTTTATTGTAGCTCCCTACACTGACACTCACAATCACCACCTCTGCCATGTTGTCAATGTCGACCACCATTGCCACATTGCCCACGTCTGCCAACATCATTTTTTGGAAAAGATCATTAAAATTCAATAATGTAAAAGTAATGTTGAGGTGGTGCATTGGTGCTAACACTGCTGACTTACTTGGAGGGAAAGGTCAAACCAGTGGAAAGTAGGTGATAGGCTTATCTTGGTGAATCATGATGATTTGCTTTTATTGACAAATTATAACAATGAGATGTGACCATCATGACCTCCATGTAAAAGTTTACGATTAAAGAACTTTATTTTATGACATCTTTATAGCATGTAAACATAATGTATGGGTGATATTTTTTATAAAAAGGAAGAACATTTTTTAAAATAAATGAAAAATACATTACATATATGTAAAAGACACTATATCATGTTGTGATCATTAAGATCACTAAGTAGGTAAGTGTTTTTTGATGGGGTTGGAAGAGAGATGCTGCTCTTCCTTCCTTTGTTTTTTTAGTTTTTATGTGTCCCACTCTTCACCCAATGGTAGGTGGCTAGCTAGCATTGGATTCACCTAATCTTGCATTCAGGGTGCTGATGTGGAGCCTTGCTACACTATTTCTGTTTTCAATTTTACTAACACTTATTCCACCGTGAACCGTTTCTAAATTTTTAAATAAACCTTTGTTTTCCTTCTAAGGTTCTCATGTTAGCTTACAAAATTTTCCATCATTTCATGTATTTTAAAAAGGGCATTTTTTTATAATGAGCATCAAAGTGTCACATCGATAGGCCCCCATTAACGTGGCCTCTTCGATGGGGTCCCATTTATGTGGTGTTGCCCCATCGACAAGGATTCATCGACGTAGCATTTGCTATGTCTATGGGGTATCATCAACATAATCCTATAGCAAGAACTATAAATATGAGCTCCCAAATATGTTTATATATGATTAAAGTCATAGTAGTAGCAAATCTCTTTCAGTTTATCCATTTGAAAGTTAGAATATTTTTCTGAGTGCCCGCAACAAGAGTCAAAAAGTGTATGGATCTTTACCTAAACCACACCAATGTGTATAGCAATAAAGACAATTCTTTTGATCAAACCTTGTAGCACTTAGAATAGATTAATGATTTATTTATGCTTTTATTACTTTCATCAATTATACCATTAATTAAGCTAAATTAGACTTCAACCAATTAGCTAATTAATTAAGCTAGATAGATTAAACACATAAGTATGACCACTTCAAGCATAAACATGTATTCACTTGGTAATCCTAGCAACATTATTGCTTAGTAAGCCCAGTAGCGTAGCACTTGATAACCCAATAGTGGATACGTGGGTTTAGGACATGTATGGAAAGTGGAATTGGATGGTTATGTTAGGACTAGTTAGAGATTAGTTAGTTAAGTTAAGTTAAGTTAGTTATTAAATTACTTCATCTCTCTCTTTAAGAACCAAAGAACATAAAACATAAAACAATAAAAATTATATGCCTCAATTACACTTAACCATACCATGTGCATCACAAGTGTAATTGGGAAGACAACAAATGACCATTAGAGCAAGGTTCACTTCCTAGAAAACTAGTGTACTAGAAACTATAGAGCCCACAAAATTTGACCAGATCGCATGTGAATGCTTTTTAATTCATATGGTTGGGTGTAGGGGTACCTCACCACTCATCATTGGCATCATTTCCAAGAACTTTGTTTGTTGAAACATGTGCTATCTAGGACTAGTGAATATCATTAATATCATTGGATGAACCCCAAGGTCGATATCATTCTCAATTATATAATTACAAAAGCACATTGATTATTTTGTTTATTGCAAAATGTCTTCTTCTTCTCATAGGCATGAAGATGTTAAACTGTCAATCCCACAAGAGTGCAAAGTGATATATACTCATCCTGATGAGTATGTACCTGACTTTACCTTCATCCTACATTACGATGAGTAACTGCGATGGCGTGATATGGAGGGTAACATCATAATGCCTCATGATCAATCTATGGCTGGGATGCTATTGTGCATGGTTATGACACTTGGGACTATCATCCCACTGAAACACAACATAGGAGAGATTGACACCAAGAGAAGCACTATGAGTTTGCAAAGGGAAAAAGCTTCACCAATCCCTTGTTCCTGCTATACCCAACCAACAATGAGGTTCCTCCCTCTAGGGATTCTCAACATGAAGATTCTCCACCCCTTGTTATTAGTGATGAGGGTGTGACCTTGAACCTATGGTCCACTATCAACAAACCAAGTTTAGAAAAAATTGACAGTCAAGGTAGGGACTTGGGAAAACATCGCGATGGTAAGGGATCTAAGGATGGTGGTCATGACAAGTGAGGACGTGATGGCAGAAACTACGGTGGTGGTGATTTTTTACCTTATTCTTCATCCTTTTCATCCAATTCCTAGCATTCCTTTTCATCTTCTATTTCTAATAGAAATTGCCAGAGAAATAATCATGATGAAGGTGATCAACGAGACAACAATGATCATAGATCTCACCAAGAGCGACAAGGTAACAAAGGACATCATTAGTGACAATGAAATCATGATGATGATGAGCCTTTGTTAACAACTCGAGGCATGCTTAACATTGCAAAGGTAATCAAGATCCCAAATAGGCATGTGAAAGATAGTTGGATCAAGTGCTTAGATGTGAATAATATCCCAAGATATGAGGGGGATATAACTTTGATCCGCAAACACTTTTACAAGTTTTCCATGATGCTTGTGCCTTGTAGAACATTGAAAATGATTAGCAGAAACTTAAGTTATTCCCTAGGACACTCATCAAGAAAGCAGAAAGCTAGTACCGTTCCTTGGAGCTAGAATCCATTTGCAAATGGAGTACCATGTTGGAACTAATTAATGACAAATACTAGACATACTCCAAAGTGTCCAACCTGAGAAGGAAAATCCAAGGCTGGAAATAGGGAATACATGAACCCTCGGATGCCACCATGGGTAGATATTATTCTCTCTTACATCGATGCCCTGGCTATGATTATTCTCAGAGGGAACAACTTCACCACATCATAGATGGGCTCAAAGTAGAAACCAGAAGGACTCTTGGGGTTTATGCCCAAGGGAGATTATCCAAACTAAGAGCTCATCAAATACAAAGGCTGATAGAGCAAGTAGCAAAAGAAGAAGATGAGTTGCACAAAAGGGATAGTGCAAAAGAATATAATAAGGATCCTTCTATCAAGAAAAGGAAGGTCCAATTTTGTGATGAATAAGAAGACCTCGCCCATCCAAAAATCTATTTTTGATATTTTGACAAAGTTTGATAAATTATGGGACTCTTTAGATGAGAAGTTCCAAATTGCTATGAAGATTGTTGAAGAATCCAAAGAGTAGAATAGTGACCACAACCATAGGAGATGGAAAGAAGTTGAATGTGCCTACCAAAGAGGTAAGGGCAAAGTTGCTACAATAGAAGAAGTTGTGGAGATAGGCTCCAAAGATTAGTGTAGATGTGAAATTTGTCAATATGAACATCCAAAGGGATGTTACCTTGTTGTGTCACACTTATAAGATTCTGGGGTGTATGTGTTGAATCTACGATGAGCAAGATGACAAGCACCCAAACAATTACCTTATCCTCAAGGCAATTTTAGGTAGTTCCACTAGCAACAATAAGCTTGCTATCCAAGTGAAGCTCCACCACAGCTGTATGAGCAATACCAACAATGGCACCAAACCATAGTCATGGGGAATGCCACCGCCAAGATAGTAGTACTATCATAGGCAACTATATCCATATGGATATTATGTTCAGCAACCCATTTCTTCATGAAGCTCTACAAGCCATGCCTAATTATAGCATCTCTATTACCCTCCAAAGTGCCCTCAAACTCATTCACCATCTACTCAAGGAGAGAACCCATATCCATACCACCCTTTGCATTCATCTGCACACATCCCTCCGGCCTCAACCCAATTACCTCTTGCTCCATCCATGCAAAGCAAAATCCCCTCACAACCATAGCAACAAAATGCTACAAGGATTATACATTTACAACTAGCTTCCCAATTAAGTGATTCAAACAATCAACCAAGGAAATGACCTCTTTCTAACCCAACAGTCATCCTAAACCCTCACAACCTAATGCAGCTAGTCACCCTATATTTTTAACACCCTCATGCTCTACATCAAATACATTCAAGAGCCCTTCAAACCAAATGTCACCTCATATCCACACTATAATGCTAACCCATGTTGTTTCTGATTAGATTAAGGCTAGTAACCTTCTAATGAAAAATCTAACTCAGGAAGTCCTATTATTTACTTGCAGATTTCTGCACATGAGCCATGCAAGGCTCTTCTTAATTCTGGTTCCAGTATCAATCTCATCTTCCATAACATGTACAAGACCTGGAACCTACCACCTCTTAAAAAGAGTAACATCCATTTGAAATTGGAAAACCAATCAATCATGGTCCCTTTGGGGCTTATGAAGGACATTATGACCACATTTTGTGGGTGGTCCTACCCTATCGATTTTCTGATGATCAAGGTCGAGAACTGCAAAGGTGACTTTCCCATCATTATGGGAAGGGCTTGGTTAAGCACAGTTGATGCATGAATGAGCATATGGGACCTCTCCTTGGAAATCTCCAAGGAGAATAAATTTGGATGAATAGAGAATAAGTGTGTTCCATGCATCACATATAGTCATAACAGGTGCAATTGTGTGTAGAAAATCTAATCCATCAAAAGCACATACATTAAAGCATGTAGTCAGTGTACTCAAGAAACTAATATCCAAATGTGCCTATACACAATAGCCATAAAAAAGGAAGGCACCCAGTGACTGAAACCTAACTCTAACAACAACACATTATGCATGGAACCTACTTAGTGCTTGACATGTGCCTATGTTGAAAGAATGGATGAACTTAAGCAAGTTCATCACCAAATCTTTACTAATGAGGATGATGATGATACCTATTGGGAAGAGTTTGAAATCCTTGATAATTTCAATGAGGAGTCCCTAGAGTTAAAAAATATACCAGCCATCATGGAATATGCATTTTTAAATAATGGTAAGCTGGCTATAATCAATGTAAATCTTGCATTAAAACAAAAAGACAAGCTATTAAGGGTAGTTAACAAATGGCTAATGGCCTTTGCTTGGTCATATCCCGAACTGACTTGAATCAATCCAAAGATATTCCAACATCGTATCTACATCAACTCAGCCATGAAGCCAAGAAGGCAACCATAGTGATGGTTGAACCCCAAGTTGAAGCAAATCATCAAAGAGGAAATAGAAAAACTCTTCAAGGAGGGGTTTATCTATCCCATCATGGATACTGAGTGGGTTAGCCCATTTGTAATTGTTTTCAAGAAAGGTAACAAGTGACAGGTCTGCATTGACTTTAGGCTGTTGAATATGACAACATTTAAAGATCATTTTCCATTGTCATTTGTGAACCAAGTGTTGGACATCATTTCTAGGCATTGCTATTATAGCTTCTTGGATGGTTATAGTGGTTATAACCAAATTTAGATTACACTAGAAGATCAAGCTAAAACAACATTCACGAGTCCCTAGGGGACTTTTGCATATTGTAAGATGTCGTTCAGTTTGTGCAATGCCCCTGCAACATTTCAACATTTGGTCCTTAGCATTTTTCAATAGTAAATTGGTGGCAAGGTAGATGTCTTTATGGATGACTTCTCCACATACAGGGCTACATTTGAGCAAGCCTTGGATCGCCTTGAGCAGGTACTGAAAAGATGTGTTGAAACAAAGCTTAGGCTTAATTGAAAGAAAAGTCACTTAATGGTTCAGGAGGACATAGTACTGAGGCATAGAATTACTTAGGCAGGGATTGAGTTAGACCTAGAAAAGATAAGGGTCATCCAAGAAATCACATGCCAACCAAAGATAGTTAAAGATGTCTGATCATTCCTTGGACATACTAGCTACTACCTATGGTTTATAGAGAATTTCTCTAACAGCGTAAAGCCACTAGTTGAGCTTACAAAGAAAGATGCTTTGTTCATCTAGACTAAGGAATGTGAACATGCATTCCAACTATTAAAGGAAAAACATGTGAAAAATCCAATTCTATGGGCACCAAACTAGTCCAGATTATTTCATATAATGATGGATGCATCTAATTATGCATTGGGAAACATGCTTAAACAATTAAATCATAAGAAACATCCATATTACATCCATTGTGCAAGCCAAAGCATTATGGGTGCATAATTGAATTACATGAAAACTAAGAAAGAACTAATGGCAGTGGTGTACGCTCTTGACAAGTTCAAGCACTATGTGCTTGGCTACAAGGTGTTTATGCACACAGATCATAGTGCCATCTACTTCCTAATGAATAAGCCAACAGTGAGCCACTGTATCATATGGTGATTGGTGATCTTTTAGAAATTTGATCTCACAATGGTAGATTAGAAAGGAACTAAGAATGTGGTTGCTGATCATCTCTCTTGGTTAAGATGAGATAATAAAGAGGAGGAGAGTCCACTCTCTGATCAATTTCTAGATGAACTTCTCTTTACAAGAGTAATAAATGATCAAGTGCCCATCAAACCAAAATGGTGTGATGTCATCCTCACTTACCTTCTCAATCAGGAGATGCCACAAGATCTAGACATTAAGAAGAAACAATAATTTCTTTATTAGGCAAAGTACTTCATGGAAATTAATAGGCACCTCTACAAGGTGTGCACCAATGGCCTAGTTCATTGGTGTGTCCCTAATGTGGATCAACTATGTGTTCTCTAAGATGCTCACGAAGGCCCTTGCAAAGGCTAGTATGCAAGAAGATGCATAGTCATAAAAATCCTAATGGTAGGGTACTATTGACCTACAATTTTTAGGGATGCCCACCAATTTATTCAATCTTGTGAATGTTGTCAAAGAGATGGTGGGATGACCACACGAATGGAGGATCCACAACAGTGGATTTAACCACTAGAGGCCTTTGACATATGAGGCATTAACTTCATGGGTTCCATCACACCCATGTCCAATGGAAAGGCATAGATCATCGTAGTAGTTGACTACTACATCAAATGGGTAGAAATAGTAGCTGTCACAAACTATACATCTTCTACTATTGCTCGATTCATACAACAAAATGTTGTAAATAAGTTTTGAATGCTACATGCACTAATTTCTAATAATGGAACCTTTTTTATAGGTACCACTTTTTGAAAACTCATGCAACACTTAGGGGTTGAACATAAATTAACAACACCGTATCACCCCAAGCCAATGGTCAAGTAGAGGTAACTAACATGGAGATTACAAAACTTTTAATAAGAACTATTAGTAAAAAAGGAGAGACTAGAGCATAAAACTTAATGATGTTCTTGGGCCTACTACTCAACATGTAAACTCCCTATTGGCTACTCTTCCTATGAGTTAGTGTACGAAAAAGTTCCAGCCATCTCGATTCAATCCGAGCTTTGTACAGTCTCAATAACCTATGAATTGAATCTTGACCTAAGTCTAGCACAAAATAGTATGGGTCCTAGTGCTTTCCTATGCTACAATTATTCTATTTCAACTTCTTCTTTGGAAATCTATTGAATAAATTCCACTTTGGGCTCTTCTCAAAAAGGCCCTATTGCATGGGTTGCTTCTGGTTGTTCCTGGGGCTATTCTTGTTGGTCCTTTCCAGCCTTGGGTTGTTTCTCCCTTGGTTGTGATGGTCCTCCCTCCTACCATATGTAATCACAACATGACCACAAGTTAGCAATTATTTTGTAACATGAAACAATTTGGAATTCCTTCTCTTCTTGTGACAATTACACTTAGCTAAGTTGTGATTGTGGCTGATGTAATCAACTTTAATCATTATTTTATTTATATTTCAATGTTTAGAAGTCATTCTGAAAGGTGTTGGAAGGGCTAACTCATAAGAATTGATGGTTTCATATTTTTTGTATTCATTATCCTATTTGGGGAAGTTAGAAAAATTTTAAAAAATTTGCATTAGAAATCTTAAGGTTTGTGGCCTCCACAATCAAAAGCTTACCTCTGATAGCTACAAGATCAAAGAGTGGAGTGATTTGGACAAATGATTAGCAATTTATGGGCTCTGGAAGGTTTTGGGCTCTAAAAAAAGGCAAAAAAATCCCCTCCTGTTATGAAGAAAATGTCAAAAAATTACAAAGTCTTTATGGTATTTATAGAGTTTTTGGCTTGTGTCAAGTACACCTAGTCAACAGGGCCTAGTCGACAGGGTTGATTACGTCAACTAGGCCTAGTCAACGTAGTTGTTGACCACCATTGACTTGGTCAAACTTCTAAGATACAAGGAATTTTTGAGTGAAATTGGGATCAAATGAAAGCCCAAAAAGCCATGAACATAATGAGAATAGTAGAAGAGGGTTTTGAAGCTCAAAAATTGTGAAAAATGTTTTGGAGAATGAATTTTAATGAAAGTTTTAAGGAGCATAGAGTAGAATACATAATGGAATATGCAAAAGATAGGATTGTAGAAATGTCTAAGGTAAGGGGCTTAACTATCCAAACCAAGAGATATGCAAGTGGGTCCTCCCCATTGCAGGCACATGCCCTTTTTACCCTTGCATAATTTCAACTAAGGAGTCCATGGGTCCCATAGTTGATTTAATGATCATAAAAAGTTAAGGACCAACCCAAAAGAATCTATCCAAGAATTCCAACACATCAAACTAAGACATCAAGCATAACATAGAAACTGGTAGTGAGGTGAGTTGTGGCAACATAGATGGATGATGGAGAGGGTGGAATGGAATCCTAAATTGAGGTCATAAGAAGTCCCTTGTGGAGTTTGTATTTAAAATGACCTAAGAAGATTCATCCTTAGTCTAGACCAAAACCAGCCTCTTTCAGTAACTTTGCATTACCACTCTAAGGCAAATAAACCCCCTCAAGACACAAGAGTGCTCCCACAAAATAACCATTATTCCATTAAAAAAAAGAAGTACAAAGTAAGAGAAGCCTTAGTTAGAGGGGACCTTCAAGCATGGGTAACATGTCTTTCTAGTCCCATAACAAATGCTTGTAGCCTGTGTATTTATCTAAGGGATATGCTTTGAATTCCCATCATGTTTTTTTTCTTCCTTTTGGATGGGAACCACACCATGCAAAGACTTTATTTGACTTCGTATTAGTGGTTGGAATGGAATGGTAAGAAGTCCATGACAAAACCCTCAAGCAAGTAGAAGAGTACAAAGAGTATGGAGTTCCCTTAAAGTCACACCCTATACAAACCTTTGAATCCTTCCCAATTCTAGAAACTACCAAGATCATCAATTGATTAAAATTTTCTTTAATGAAAGGAACCTCAAAATTCTGGAATGAGGAAAACCATAGAGTTTCTTGGATGGGTGGATGACATGGACTTACTACCTATTCCATGAAAAATAAATCATGTCAGACAACCTAGCATCAGCAAAGTCATAACAAGACTACAGATCCCTTTTCTCCTCTCTCTCTCTCTTTTTTGCTAGTGTCTCCTTCAGTGTGTGAACCTCATCCCATAGATACTCAGTCGAATGCCTTAAAGTCCAAACTATCTTGGCATTCTATACGATGCAACTAGAAACTGCATCGTAGATCTTTCTTGGGACTTGCTCAATATCCCCTGGTAACTCAGGGAGAGCATCAATGTGGGTAGCTTCAAATGGATCCCACTGGAGTTTGGCGCTTGCAGGTGCACACATAAATTAGCCATGATCAAAAATAAACACAAAGAAACACAATAAAACTAGACACTTAGCATGACATGTAATGTACATGCACCTAGTTCAGGATGATTCTTGTAAGCAGGTGACCACCTCATTAACAATGCCCATAACAAAATCCATTTTTCTAGGCATCTCAAGCCATGGCCTCAACAAGTCAGTTGATGCGGGACAAGTAGGAGAGGTTTCTTCAATTGGAACCTACGATCCTGATGCCGCTTCTTGGGACATAGGTGCATTAGGAATTTCAGCATCTACCCCAAAATAGTCAAAATAATCAAGAACAACACATAAAAATCAAAAGACGCAGAATATGGATTTAGCTAAAGAGGAACATACCAGAAAGACCTTCGTTGTCTAGCCTAGGTGGATCACCAAGCTACAAAGATCCACAAAGAAACCATCAAGGACATCCCTTTCATTACTTGAATGCCTAAGTGCATCCAAGGCCTCCGCAAGCTTCGTTCCTATATTGCTTGTCCCCTCCTCCTCTTGTGTGGCAATAATTTCTCCTTCCTTGATTGCTTTTTCTTTTTCTTTTTCTTCCTCCTCAGGTATCAGAGCCATGACCTCTCTCTTCTTTTCTAGACTTTCCTATGAGATAACACCAGAATTTTTAAAGTTAGTTGGATATAGCTCATAGGTACACCCAATAGCATATAAACCAAAAAAAGGCAAATATATAGCAATAAAACAAACCAGTTACCCTCAATTGGCAGTATAAACCGAATCTTCTTTGCCCTTGGGGGTCTCACATCTGGGGCAATTTCCTTTACACGTTCCTTCCTTTTCACCTTTTCCTTGGACTTTCCAACAGTCTCACTATTGAAGTGTTCAGCCCTCTTAATAGATGTGTGCAACCTGGGCGGTTCCAATCCCAAGCTGTCATGGGAATGATGAGAACAGCTAGCCACACCTCCACTAGTAACCGATACAGACTCTTCAATGTCTTCCGGCGAGTCCTGGGATCTAGTGGTGCTATATAAGTGGTGAATCCAAGGGCAGGATAATTGCGAACAGTCCCTCAAAATGTAGTGGTTATCCTCATGAAATACTAGGAATTTAGCGAACCTACGTAGGTATCCCGCAAAGAAAACAAAGGTGAAGTGGGATTTTGCATGGATGCTTGAACGTAACCTGCTAATTTCCCCAAGAAGGCTAGATCCTAGAAATTGTGCCCAATTGTATTGCATGCCTGTCTCCAAAACCGCACACATCACACGCGCAAACTCGATCCCAAGATTTCTCCCTTAAGAAAGAGATTTGGGAACGCCCGTGCATGAAAGAGAGGATACAAGAAGTTCACTTCCATTGATTGGGTATCCTCTCGCATGGCAAATCCCTTAGGACCCTTAGACACACCCAACCATTGCTCAAGCTCCCTTATGACCTGTCCATCCTTAGTTGCTTTGTCCATGGCTACCGTGGCGTCATTCATGGGAACGTCAAAAAGATCGGAAAGAAACTCAGTGATTAGGTGGAATGATACCTTTACTCCCCGAACCTGTGTGGTAAAACAAGAAGCATCACCACTAAAAGAGTCAACAATCGTAACCATCTCAACAATTAGAACGCTAGGAGTCAAGGCTATAAACAGGTCCATCAAACTGGCCCGAGTGAGACGACCAATAATCAAATCAAAAGCTCGCTTCTATAACCACTTTTTTGATTGCTCTACCTTTCCATACTTTGTAAAAAGCGTAGCCTCAGTACGGCCTGGAGTAATAGTAACTTCTTCGGGGGGATGGCTGCTATAAAAGAAAAACATAGAGTGAAAAGTTAGAAAAGGGATATGACACACAATGATGCAACAAAAAAGGAAAATAGAGTCTAAGGTGCAGGTCACTTACCATCTGTGACTAGTGAAGGCGAGGTGGGCGCAGGATCAATCCTTTGGGAAAGAATTGTCCCATTAGAAGACCAATCCTTATGTAACCAACCTTGAGCCTGGCGATGCTCAAAGGCTCTTGAAAATTTCCTATGGGAGTCAACAAGGGTCATCTTTGTCTAGTCTAACACTGCGACATGAAGAATGGGGCTCGCCATAAATGTCTCTAGTGCTGTGCGCATTAAAGCAAGTCCACCATCATCATCACGCATCCCATGTTCATCAAAATGGGGCCTACATAGGAAAACAACATTCACATTTAAATGATGACATAAAATTAAAAAGAAATCACAAGTTAAAGTAAGACACAAAGGAGCATACCAGTTCACTTTATATATTGTCCCGGGTGGGTTCTGAAATAAAGTATGCACACGGAGGGCCAGGAAAAGTGTGTTGCTACTGTTGTAATGACTACAAGCAGGTAGCTCCCACACATGACTCAAAGGACGAGTGGATCTAGGACCCTCAGCAAGGCCTCCCTCAACTCTAAAAAGTCCCTCATTGATATCAGTGATAAAGGCTAGTATGTCTTGTGTAGCCCCAGGAAAAACGGTCTCAATAATATCATGAGCCATCTGTTCACTTAGATGATACCATATGACAACACTGAAATTTTGCAGTATAAACAACAAGAACGAACTAGCACCAGGATGGAACCATATTACATGGGGCCCAATTCGCATGTCATAAGGAGGTGTGTCTGGCCCAAAGGGGCCAAACCAAGCAAGTACCCCCAATGAGCTCAATAACGAGGAGAGAAGATTTAGGTTCCCTGCACATAACTGAAATATTGGGTAAGTGAAAAATACAAGAATTAACAATAGATCAACATCACATAAAACCAAAAATTCACATAAAAAATATTGCACCCCATGAGACAAGGACACTAACATCTATTTAGTGTAATCTTATGCTTACTCGGGCACATTGAAATTAGTTTCAGAGCAAATCCATGTTTAAATCATTAATCCCAGAAAAAAAATATAAAATTTAGAAATCATTGAACATCTTGGCAAATCACTTTTTGAAGCAAGACACTCACACCACAACCTCTCAAAGGCAACTCACACCAGAAGGGTATTCCAAAAAAGTAACGCAGTCCTCCCTCCACACTCATGCTAGGTGCTTACAATCGTTGTCTAGAAGCTAACAATCATATAGCAACCAATGGAGAAATAGCAAAGGGAATAGACCTCCTCCAAATGAGTCACCTGGGACCAAGTCAAGCTGGCCTGTAACCAAGTCACATTGGGCTTTTCCACATTCTAACTCATGTTGGAGCTGCTACTTGTTCTAAAAACGTCCTCCTTGAAAAATCCAGGGACAGAAATTTCAAAAATCAAAATCACGCTGCCTTGGGATAAAATCCAAAATTCATGGTCACGCTGCCCAGGGACTAAAATCTAAAAATTGCAAGTCACGCTAGCCTTGCAAGCAAGCCACTAACAGGTCACCCTAGGCATTCCCACTGAAAATAGCCCTAAGTACTTCCACCGATGAAATCTCCAGATTTTGTTTGTAATAGGCAGATCAACACAGTAACGGGGCAATACATAACTTGAAATTTACTGCTGTACTCGTGTATCATCACACGATCTCACCACCCAGAACTCCCACCAACAAATTCGCACTGATCATTTTCCCTGGCAAGCCAAAATTTTCACATGTCACGCTGTCCTAGAGGCCAAAACTTTCATAAGTTACACTACTCAGGACTAAAACCAAAAAATTGCAAGTCACGCTGAGTTCCTCAGAATCGAGAATTTGCACGTCACGCTATCTTGGGGAAAAAACCCAAAATTTACGGGCCGTGTTGCCCTGGAGAAAAAATTCAAAAATTTGCAAAATCGCGCTACCCAGGACTGAAATTTCAAGAGTCAATTTATGCTACCCCCTTCGAAATCAAAAATTTATAGTCATACTAGCCATTCTTGCCCCTCTAAAAATCAAAATTTTGTAATCATGTTGCCCTCCAAAAATCCAAAATCTTTATGGTCACACTACCCTAGCTCCAAGGTCAAAATTTTTAGTCACGTTACGCCCACAAACCCTACGAAAGCCATGCCAAGAAAGCCAAAAACCTACAAAAACTGAAAACGCCATGATTCCAAAAGTCCCAAAGCCCAAAATCACAACACAAAATCTCACCCTAGGTAATGCTATTTGCAGAAATACCAGAGAAAATTGGGGGCAAAGAATTTACCTGTGCAGGGCCTTCTTCCACGTCAGAATCCTGACTTGGGGGAGATGTTGGAGTAGCTCTTCACTCTCCTCCACGAATGTCAAGGCTGCTTGCTTCCTTCCCTTTCCCCCGGTTGCCTTCCCCTTACCCTTGTCTTTCATGGTCACGCTGACATTAATGCTAATGCCTTGGCTCACGTTGCACTCTGGGTAGGTCACGCTGTCCTTCCAAATTTCCAGCAACTCACGTTAACAGAAATGAGGCTTTCTTTTTCAAAATTCCCTTTTCTATCCCTCCCTGGTAATTTAATTTTATTTATTTAATTTTTCACCTTTTTCAGTTCCTCTTCTTTACTTTGGTTACATGTTGTTCAAACCATATTCTCCTGGTGATGGCCTAGCTTTCTTTGTCATTCCAACCCCCGAAATGGGGCCCAAAAATTTCTTATGAAAAGATGAAGAAAGTGCTAAAAATTCAATGATAAATAAATAAACATGTATAAACATTTGGAAAAGGCATAAATTCATAAAACTTTAAAATCCCCACGATCTTATTGTTCACTCAAGAATTCAAAATTTAAAAGTCAAAATTTAAAATTTAAAAATAGTATAAGTCAACATTAATGGCCTGGTATGGCCTTAAACTACCACGACTATGTCGTCACATCTTCTATTTTTGTTGATTACCTTGTGTTCATTTACACTTTGCAGTTCTCTTGCCAAAAGGGTGTCTCTTACTTCGCTCCCGTTTTAAATTGGCAGGAGTGAACACCATGGCCACCAAGAACATCCTCTCAACATTGTCTCTCAGTGGACCATATGGGGAGGTAGAGAAAGCAATCAACCTAGAATCTTTGGATCTAAATCCATCCACCTATACTGATTTTTTAGCCTCCACTCAAGAAACCTCTAACTGGCCTAAAAATGTGACTAAAACTCTAGATCTAAAAGTTGATAATATCACTAAAGATCCTCTGGTTGAGATCCCCATTATCACAATCAATGATGAAACCAAAACATTGAAATTAAGTGCCTTACTAGACTCACAACTTGTAGGTGACATCACCCAGGTGTTAAAAGACAACATAAAAATGTTCGCATGGTCATATACCGACATGCCAGGATTAGATCCCCGAATCGTCCAACACAACATTATCCTTGATGAAAAAAATTAAACCAGTAAAACAAAAAGCATGAAAAGTTAGACCCGAGGTGGCATTAGCAGTCCGTGCTAAAATCACAAAGCTCTACCAAGCTGGTTTCATCTAAGCCGTCGATTATTCCGATTGGATGTCGAACATTATTATAGTTCCTAAGAAGAATGGTAGTATACACATATGCATCGACTTTCGTGATCTCAATGTAGCCACTATAAAGGATGATTTCCCATTACCTAGCATTGATCAACTTATTGACACAATTGCTGGGCATGCGCTATTGTCCTTCATGGACAGATTTTCGGGCTATAACCAAATAAGAATTAAACCAGAACATCAACTTAGAACAACTTTCATGACACCTTGGGGTACATTCTGTTATACGATGATGCCATTTGGTCTTTAAAATGCAAGTGCCACATATCAATGAGCAATGACATACATATTTAGTGATTACATGCTCAATTTGCTCAATGATTATGTTGACGACATTGCAGCAATGGTCAAGCGGAGGCTACAAACAAAACTATCATCATGGTGCTCAAAAAGATGCTAAATCATAGTAAGAAACGATGGCATGAACAATTGGTCTATGCATTGTGGGCATACCAAACAACACATTGAACATCCACAGGTAAAACTCCATATAGTCTTGTGTACCGATTTGAAGCTGTTTTACCTTTAGAATTGCAAGTTCCCTCATTGTGGATAGCCCTCTCCGGCCTCCTCGATGAAAGTCAAAATAATGAATTGCGCATTTCTGACTTCGATTTGGTGGAGGAACGTGTGTGAAAACTTGATCAAATTGAATGGTACCAGAAACAACAGTGGCAATGACACAAAAACGATCTATACAAGCGCCCGATCAAAGAAGGAGATCTAGTTCTTAAGGCCACCCGTGAACACTCAGATAAGTTCTCAGCCAACTAGTAAGGGCCTTACTTAGTCACTAAGTTGTACAATAATGGAGCATTCAAACTTGCTAATATGAATGGGAACGAGTTCGCTAATCCTACAAATCACTTGTACCTGAAATGGTACTATGTTTGATAAACTTGAGGTACGTTAAGTCCTGGCATCATGACTTAAAATTGATACCACAGAGAAGTCCTGGCATCATGACTTAAAACTGATACCACAGAGAAGTCCTGGCATCATGACTTAAAACTGATACCACAAATGATCATGGATTCATGACGATAAACTAACACCACAAAGCTCCATCTGGTATGACACTAAACTACCACATCTGTCTGCCATGACATAAAACTAGCACCCAGAGTCTACTAAGACGATAAACTGGTTTGCCTCTTCATAGTCCGCTATGACTATAAACTAGCAATGCACCGTCCGCTATGATGCTAAACTAGCATTTTCCAAGGGGTTACGATGTGAAACTAACCCGCAACAGTCTACTAAGACTATAAACTGCCGACATTATCAATGATCAGGCAAAAAAGAAAAGATGTATTGCTGCAATTGGCTGTACATGTTCCGCAAAGACTTGCTGCATGATTTGTCTGATGGATCCTAATGAAGTTGATGCTGTTCATGATTCTATCTTCTTTTGAATTTCATGTTGTGACTCCATCTCCTTGTTTAAAGTGTTTAGTTAATCGATTCATTTGTGTTTTTCTTGTCTTCTTGGAGTTGTGTTTGTAGGATGACACTCTTGAGGAGTTTGTACATAGATGCACTTCATTGTGATGACAAGGTATCACATTCTTCCTGATGCACGTAACTGGGTTAATCAATCCGTTCATGAGTACATTCCCAACTCCTGACACATCCCCTATTTCCCCATCATGTCCCAATTATCCTATTCAATTACACCCCTAGATACATTCCACTTAGTTTAGATCTCTTGATACACTGTTGCATACTATGACTCTTTAAGCAGTTGCAATGCTAAACACAGTACTCGATGCATGACACAAAATGCAAGCGCTCGAACATGAGCACGACACAAAAAGCAAGCTCTTTCAAAAAGACCACGAAAAATAAAATAAAAGAAAAAGACAAAAGAAAACAAAAAAATAAAGAAAAAGAAGAAACAAACAAAAAAAAGGAACAAAAGGTCAAAGAGCGAAATGCACGGAAAAGGTCTCCATGACCCCGTTGACATCATAAACAAAAGATTGTTGGCTATTCTCATACAAGCCCCAAGCGAGAAGGCAATTGTCTTAGAAAATAGCTACACGTGTGTGTCAAAGAGACCATGTTGCACATCATTGTGTGGCATTGGCTGTTTACAATGGGCCCCATAAACACTCTATAAGAGTCCCGTTTCTCCAAAGAACGCACCTCCTATGTCTTGGCTCCGAGTCTGCTGAGAATTGGCTATTGGCAAGGACCAAAGATATAACTTGTTCACATGAGAGTATTCCTACCTCTTAATCCCAATAGCAATTATAGCCCTTGATCAACTCTCGATTTCCCCTGGTTACAACCAATCCCCCCTGCATCTCAAGCTGCATTTCCCCAATCCCATGTACTTTTGGACACGATGCGATGACATCCAGCTAAGGGCCAACGGACAATGCTTGGTACTTGGTTGTTCATGGTGTTTTGCACTTCTTTTTTGATGCCTCTTGGGTAGATTCCTCTAGACGTCAACAAAGAGGGGCGAATGAAACACCACCAAATTTGGCCCAGCACTTTCAAATGAGGATGACCCAAGCCTTCCCCGAGATTCCAAAGGCAAAATTTGGCTAAGGCATGGAGCTCACACCCAGCTTGCCCAAGGCAGGTTGCTCACGCTATCAAGCCTAGCTTTCCCCCAGTGTAATCAACTCCAAACAGCATCAAAATCAAGTCAAAAGGTGAAGAGCATGCGGTGGTCATGCTTCAGGTTGAGTCCAGCACGACCAACTCTCAAAGCCTCCAAATCAAGTCAAAATAATCATATTTTCAAAGGAGCAAATCATCCTCGAGCTCACCATCGACAACCTCTAGACTTCAGCCTCTAGAATCTCCAAATTGTAAGTTAAAAAATTGCAAGTTTTCATAGGTGTTTATAGGTCACGTTGCAGGTGACGCTGCAGATCACGCTGTGGTCACGCTGCAGCGTGAGTGCAGCGTGACCTGCCAAAAAGGCTCAAAAATAAGACACATCAACCTTAGTTTTCAACCTCAAGATCACACACAAGTAGGTAGCAGTTGCACTTCAAGAATCAGGCTTTGAAATTTAGAAACCGCTATCAAAACATTTCTTTTTCCCCACTCACGTTGAGGGTCACGTAAGGCGCGAATACAGCGCGAGTGCAGCATATGCACGTTGGATGCTGGGACACACACGCTGAAGACAAACACTAGGCATGAATGTAGCATGAGCACATTGAAGCCCACATCCATTCACACTAGAAGCTCTGGCAGAACAGAACCACCTAAAGTAGCCACGGAACTCCTCAAATCGACATCCTACAACAGTCGATTCAGGGACCAAGAAGTTTCAAGCGAGCCAGAGTCAATCCCTTTTGATTTTCTTTGTAAATTTTCTTCATTTGTGGGCATGTCGAGCCCTCACGGTCTAAATTGTATGTACTCCCATGGGCTTGAGTAACCCACGAGTTGTAAAATGCAATGTACCTAGCCGAGAACGTAGCTTGTCGACACACATCCAACTCATACACAACTATCCATTGGACACGTGTCACAAGATCCACTTTCCTCTCATCTCCCAGCCATTGATTACATTCTAGAATTCTGCACCTGAGCATGGCCCAGCCCTATAAATACCCTGTTGATTCACATGAACTAGGGGATCAGCAATTGGAGACATCAGCAATTCTGAGAACATACAGCAAACCAGCGAATCCTTGGGCACTCAGCACACTTGACTCATGGCATCCAAGCACTTCTCACATTCATCATCACATCATCACATCATCGAGTCACATCACCCCGGGGCTAGGCGGTTAACCTACCATCCACACGTGCAGCTACGCTTTGACTGGTGCACATATTTTCTAAGCAATACAATTCAGTTCATTTTGCTAACCAACCATTATTTATGTTTACTCTGTTTTATATTTAGTTTACGTTCTGTTTACATTCTGCTTATATTCTATTTATGATCCTATTTACGTTTCGTTTGCAATACACTGCATATATTTCTGTTTACATTTTATGCGCACTGTTCACGTTTTAAGACATCGGTTACGATAACCCCAGCGTAAGCCATAGTTTACACTCAAGGAATTTCTTGGTTGATTTGCGTGTAGACCATCCAAGGTACTCTACCTTCGTTCCTTTTCCCAGCTTGCCCTCAAGCAAAGGCAGGGTCAGCTATGTCTATCCAATGATCTTTCAGTGTCTGTTTCCCTTTCAGCCTTACACCGATGATTTCGGTCAATACACTTACCAGTCAATTCTTTAAGAATGTCATGCATCAACCTCATGAATGTAGTAGGTGCATTTGTAAGCCTAAATAACATCATCAACCACTTAAAGAATCCATTTGGTATTTTAAAAGCTATCTTCCATTCATCACCAAGACTAATTCGAATTTGATGGTATCCACTCTTCAAATCATTTTTACTAAAAACCTCCACATTGGTAAGGACATTAAGGATATTATTCATCCTTGGAATAGGAAACCTGTATCTCACTATTATCTAATTTACAACCCTTAAATCAATGCATATTCCTTCTTTGGCACAAGCACTACTAAAACTACACAAGGTGAAATTAATTCCCTTACAAATCCATTTGCATGTAACTCCTCTACTTGCCTAATAAATTAGTACCATCTAGTATTTTCATTCACATGGAATGGTAGCAATAGAGATAAAGTCAATCTTATGTTGGACATTCCTATAATGATGGAAAAAATTGGTGTTGGAAAAGTGAAAAAATGTATGTGAATAGTTTTAATCCTAAGATATACGGGTCTCAAAAAGATCTGGATCATATTAGGGAATCTTATCGATTACCTAAGGACTTATAAAATATATTAGCATGTGTAATAAATAAGAACAGATGAAACATATAAAATTAGGACTTAGCACTAGACCAAGAACACAGACAGAGATGTATGAAATATGCAAAACATATGGCCAATACAACTGCAAAAATTTGTATTAAATGCTATAAAAATATGGCCTAATCATTCAACAATAATGAACAATATAACATTGGTTGTTGCTCCTTCATCCACATGAACATGATGAACCTTGTACCTACCTACACCTATGGTAATGAGGAGAGGAGTAGATAGCACTTTTCCACTTTGTGGATTGAGCTTCATGCTGATTTCACAAAAGGTGAGTTTGGGTTAATGGTTGTTTTCCCTAAATAAAGTTTACTTAATAATAAAGTGAATGGACTCTTTATTAGTAGGCATGTCTCTACTCATAAGGATAGAAGTTAGCATTTAAGCTACCACATCTCTATGAGCAAGAGAATTCATGATTACGTCATATACATTCAATGTTATGTTCTTTTGTTTCATGGACCATTTGGCTTATTCCATTCTTGCAAGGAAATTCTTTTTCTTAGTGTGCAATTTTTCAGCCCTTGTAGTATTAATTTTCTCCATTATTCCTAGAAGTTTTTTCTCATGTCTTGGTGCATGTTTCTAGAACCCCTTACTCATGCTCAATTTGTGATTCTCTCTTGATCAACTAGTTGATGTAGTTTGGGCAATGGAGTTTATGGGTAGGGGCATAGGTTTCTATGGATCAACTTCTTTTCAAGCCTTTTGTTGTTAGCTTCCTTTGCTAGGCTTAGTTGTTAATTTGGTGATAGGTTGTTCTTGTCAACATTGTAGTGGTGATTTCTTATTAAGTTTTGAGTTATTAACCATAATAACTATGCCTTGGTCATGAATTATTATGTGCTTGCTTGTGGATGACAAAGGTATCCTAAAAATAAATGGTTCCCTACCCTTAGAGGAATTGATACTATTTTGTTTGGGTTGTGATGTTGATGCCACTAAAGGTGGAATATGTATGACAAAAGGCTATTTAGGGGTCAAAGGTGGTGATACTCGTATGATGAAGGGTGCTCTAGGATTTAGGTTTTGGGATCTAGGTGGTACCTTGATGACAAATGGTTCTCTGGGAGGAATAAATTGTTTGGTTGTTGTGAACAAGGCTATGGTATAAAAATTATTATTAGTGTTTGGAGATTTGAAGTCATTTAATACCCTCTCTTCATAGTTGATCATCTCTTGGAGATCCTATTTTAATGCTAGGAAAACGTTAGTATCATGGCCAGCTAGTGGATGATAATGGCAAAATCTATCAAGCCTGAAGTACTTTGATATTTTTGGATCATCTTTGGTTTCTACCATTAGGTCTTTAACTATCTAACAAATATAGTCATGCCTCTTACAAGCTTCCTCAGATAGTTTATTATGTTAAATACGATTATCTTTAAGCAACTATTCTAGAAGCTCATAAGGCTTCATAGGCAACTTAGTATATTTAGACCTATCCTTACGCTCAAAGTTTGGTCTTGGCTAGTTAAAAGAATATGAAGTAGATGGCTGAGATGGATCATAAAATGTGTTCTATTGTAGTGATTTTTACCTTTCTTCTTGTTTTAGTTCTTTTGTTACTGCAGCCACAGTTATTTACACTTATTTGATCTTATCCTTGTTGCTCCTTGACTATTAGTTCTTGTAGGCCACATAGGTAGGATCGTTACTAGCTTCAACAACCTCCTTGATGTTCTTAATTTATAAAAAGTCTTGGCTCAGTGATCGAGGCTCTAAGTAGTAAAGCTATAACGTGAAGAAGTTATTAACTACTCCCTTGAAGAAAACCAAGATATGGATTTCAAAGATGGTCTCAAGAATTTCATTAAGGGTCACATTCCATCTCTGAATGAATCTTTGGATAGGTTCAAGTGGCTCCTACCTCACTTTCATGAGTTGGTCCAATGTTCTATCTAGTTTTAAATTATACATGAATCTATTGACACATTGGGCAATCGAGTCATCAAGTGAGGAGATAGATCCTCTTGACAATGTTCTATATTAGTTTAGAGGTTTTCCTATCACAAACATAGGAAAAATACACAGTATCGTATAAGGCCATTCTTGCAATAAAAGGTACTTACACCAAAAGGTAACAAGATGTTTGTTAGGATATCCTTCATCATTGTATTTGGAGAAGTTTGGGATAGGCATGTCTATAGGTAATGTGATTTGGACGACGATAGGGTTGATGGGATCATTCTGGTAGAAGTTCATGACCTTCACCATTTGTATTGTACTAGCATCAAGTTTCTGTAGCTTCTCAGTGAGGTCTTGGATCAGTTGAAAGGCTTGATTTAGGCCTTATAGAGCTCTTGAGGGCTGCACTTGGGGTTTTTGAATGACTAGTGGTTGTGAAATCGACAATCGTATATACTGAAGAGGTTGTGTAACTACCACTATAGAAGGATTGAATAGGGAAAATGATGCTTGTATAAGGACCTGAGCAACAAAAGGAATATTGGGAACAAAGGGATTATGTGAAACATGTGGAATTTGTACTCCAGAAGAAATATCAATGAAGACTATAAAAGGTTAAGGCATGCAGGAAATTACTAGAGGAGTTTAAGGCACTATCATGAAAGATGCAAAGATGAACAGTGAAGTAAACAAGGAAGCTAGTCAAAAAGTTGGTGTTGGCACATTTGGCCATTTCATGGGACAGCAAGAGTGGATACCGGGAAAAGACAAGTTGTAGAATGATGTATGGTTGATAATTTAGAAATAAAGCATGTGGCTTTAAACTTACCGGTTGATGGATGGTTTGGAGAAGTTACTCACCGTTTAAAAAAAATGATGTTAAGACCTTCTCAGGATACAAAATTAAAGTGCTAAATTATTTCTGAGGAATCGTGGTTATATAAAGACAATGGCATGTACAGAGCACTATATTACAAAACAATGCATGATTCAGGGTTAAGCCAACGTTAGCATGATTTTCTCCTAATCTTTTGTACAAGTTACAACTTCCTAACTTGTTGAGCAAGTAAGATCTCCTAACTTGTTGGGCAAGTTATAACTTCCTTACTTGGGAGAGAAGTTAGCTAAGATATTTTGAAATATGTAACTACCTTTTAAACCCTATAAAAAGGGCTTCAAGAGTAAGAAGAACAACACACTAGGGACTACTAGCTATCACTTGGAGACACACTTTGGGAGCATTGTAAAGAAGACATTGTGAAAGATTGCGTGTAAGATGACTTGCTAAAGAAAAGATTTTAGCCTCTTTGTCATAGTCCTGTGAGTTATGCTTATTGTTTTTTATTTTTTTAAAATTTTTTAGCTAGTGGTTTAGATAGTATCATGCTTGGCAAGTAATTTTTGGATTTTTAGATTGCTCTTATTATTCTTGTTGCCCGATAGAAAATTTCTGTTAAAATTTTGTCATAGAAGTGCTTGTGTTTAAAAGCCTTAAGAGCATTTTAGTAGTAAATTTTATTATTGTGCAACGTATAAGAACTACTATTGAGATTGTTGTAAGAGAGCCTCTGTTTGTAGTCAAGCCGTTGAACGACTCAATGGTTAAGAGGGTTCAAAGAATCTTTGGTATTTTGATGGGACCAGAATAGCTTTCTTTTATCTTTAAAGTGAATCTCCGTGGTATTTCAATCAGAAATTGTCAAATCTTTTGAAGGTTCTATTGAATGCAATTTTTGACATCCATTATCTAGCCAAAATGGAGTCTTGTACATGGTAGTTTACGCAGCAATTTTTTTGGGTAGCATAGTAGGATTGTCTTGAAGAAATTGCTTATTTGAGCCTTGGAAATTTGAACAATTCATAGTTATTGAATTTGGGATAGCTTTATTGAGAATTTTTTACTTGTATCATTTTACCTTGTTTAAGCATTTGAGGTCTTAACACAAATCTGCTTTCTTTTCTGTCTATTTCCATTGAATCTTGCTCTATTTCTAATTTTCTTGTGGAACTATCTCTTTCTCTGAGGAAAATTAGAAGTAGATTCGCAGAGTTGTGCTCAAATGTTTTTGCAAAATTTTATTTGTTACAAGTAGGTATTATAAGGACTACGTAGACTAGGTAATTGAACAAAATAGGAACTCTCAACAACTCACAGTATTTAGCAAAGTTAGCTGAATCTCTTTAAGATAAGTCACTTGTAGTTTACACACAATGCAATTGTTTCATTTTTCACAACCGCATACTACAACAGCACACACACATACTCACATTAACTACTAAGTTTATTTGGAGGTACCTGGGCCTTGGTGTTGCCAGAGACCAGCAAGCACCTAAATCCTGTTTGAGGACACTCATTGGAGGTCGCGTCCCAAACAGTCGCCAAAAGTTCTTTTGGCACTAGAAGGAGGGCTGAAAATTTAGCCTCTAAGTTCATAAGCCAGATAATTCTAGCACATCAACAATTCTTTGTTACTATAAAGGCTTAAGAAATTAGATATTTTTACTTCATGACCGAGAAAATTGATAGTTTGAAAAATTTAAAAGTTTCAAAAGATATTCTAGATTCTAAGACTGATTCTTCATCAGAAGCAGAACAAAAGAAAGTTTCTAAATTGGGAACAAGTAGTGGAGTGAAAACTAGAAGATCAAGAAGACCACCCATTATATCTAGTTTATCGATTTATAAGAGAATATCTAGAAAGTCTAAGAGTTCAACTATCCAAAGGAATAGGATGGCAAATCCTTGGCAAAGAGCTACACCATTAGGATTTCAAAATTACAATGATATTCCTAAGGTAGTTTACAAATATTTTCCTGAGCCTTTCATTCCTAGAAAAGCTTATTTAGCTGAAGAATATATTCATATGTTTGAGTTAGCTTTAGCTCATGCAAATATTCAACATCAAGATCAAGCTTGTAGGTTGTTGGTATCAAATTTGAAGGATATGGCTCAGATTTGGTATTCGAACTTACCAAGTAATAGTATTACAAGTTGGGATGACATGAAGAATTTTTTTTTAGCCCAGTTTGGTAATCAATTAGATCAAAAACAACTATATTGTGGGCTGATAGAAGCTAAGCTAGGAGTTAAAGAGTCAATTAGAGATTTTAACATCAAGTTTCAACGAATTTGTGGACTCTTTCAAAGATAATATAGACCATCAGAAGAAATGCTTAAAGAAACTTATCTTAAGGCTGTCAACCCCAACATTTCAATTTGGTTAAGGAGAACTTCAAACTTAACTACACTAAATGACTACTTTAGTGAAGCTATACAGTTAGAAAAATAGTTGAACTTGAATCCTGAAGAAAATATTGCAATTCAAAAAAGAGAAGAAAGAGTTATGATTCCTATGCAATATTTTGCTCAATTTAAAGCTTTACCAGGTCCATCTCATGTTAAGATAGAGAAAGAACATGAAAGAGGAGGATCTGAAAAAGGAAAATTAATGAAAGATATGTCTAGCAAAATAGTGAAGCTTGAAAAAGCCTTGGCAAGAGTTAATATCAAGGAAGAAAGAAAAAATAGAAAGCATAAACATCAAGACACTAAGTTAGTAGAAGATGAGGATGAAAGTGACCTTATTATGTCCAACTTTCTTGATATTGAAACTGATAATGAGTTATCTAGTGTTCATTGTGCAAGTAAATCTTCTAGCACTGGATCTAGCGATACTTCTTCTCTATCAAGTTCTAAAGAAGATATGTCTTCAGATGAAGAATG
>MNCI01025684.1:329730-365871 GCA_015680685.1 Gnetum montanum
TTATAAGGACTACGTAGACTAGGTAATTGAACAAAATAGGAACTCTCAACAACTCAGAGTACTTGGCAAAGTTGGCTGAATCTCTTTAAGATAAGTCATTTATAGTTTACACACAATGCAATCGTTTCATTTTTCACAACCACACACTGCAACAGCACACATACTCACATTAACTACTAAGTTTATTTGGAGGTATCTAGGCCTTGGTGTTTCCAGAGACCAACAAGCACCTAAATCCTATTCGAGGACACTCATTGGCGGTCGCATCCCAAACAGTCACCAACAATTGGGTTTGTAGAGATCATAGTAGGAGTTTCGTTCACAACTAGAGGAGGAGACATAGATTTGAACATGATTACCTCTAGGAAAAATCATTGCAAAAGGTCCACTAAGTACCCTAATCCTCTAAGTAAGACTCTAAACTAACTTTCTCACTCACTCACTATCATCATTTGGACTTACCAACTATGCCAATAGGTGCATGTAGAATTTGGATAATTCAATGTGGTTGTATGGTGAAGGGATGTATTTCTTCCCATCCTTGTGGATCAACTTGTATTAATGCCTGAAGTCAAACTTATTAAGTGGGATGGATAAAAAGACTTGGATTTTTATACATATTAAGCTATAATATTGTTTGTTGATGTTTAATTAAATTGGATTACGTTCTAACCATCTAAGAAATTGCCTACAATACACTATGGATGGGTCCTTAGGGTCATATATGCGAGCAGATTCCTAGTTTGAGGCCATGACTACTATGTTGTGTGGTAGAATGATTAACGCAAAGACATAAACTATACAAGACCAATTGATTGGGTAGATATGGCCAAGGTTTATAAGATTTTAAACAAGTTGTAGCTTGTAGCGTATAAGCTTGCATCGTATAAAGCTATAGCATATGAGAGCTATAATGTATGAGACTGCAACATATGAGGCTACAATGTATAAGACCAAAATGTATGAGACTACAACATATAAAACTAGAGCATATCAGACTATAGGATATAAGACCACAATGTATGAAACTACAACATATAAAACTATGACTTTAATAAAATGTAGTGTATTTGGCTAAAATATGTGTGTAAAAGGAGGAAAAATAAAGCGAACTACAACTACAACGGAAATAATAAGAATTGTTTCTAACATAGCATATTTAAGTAGCACCACTAATAAAAAATTAGAAAAAGCTTTAGCATATGTGAGGAAAATTTTGTGTAATTGCAAATACAAAGAACCAAGGAGAACTTGAAAATTTTCAAATTCAGGAAGCAAGGAAAACGTAGAGCATTGCAATGATAAGAATTTCTTTTAAACTATAAAAATGCAGGAAACAGGGATATGGCTATGCACTACAATGGTAACATAATAAAAAATAATTTAAAATTAATTTTTGCAATTGTAACTGTGAAAGCTAGCTATGATGTAAAACGTTGGGTTGCAAAAAATCTAGAATACTTTTTATTTTACAAATATGCTATGTAAGAAACAAATAGATAGAGAGCTATTTTTGCAAATAGGTTTTTAGATAAAGAATTTAGGCATAGGCCCTCCTTCTAGCATTAGAAAACTATAACAATGGAAAAAATCAATGTTAGAAAACCGAGAAAATTTATGCAAATAGTTTTAAACTCAAGATCTACAGGCCTCAAAAGGATCTAGGGCATCTTACATAGTCTTATCAATTACCTAAAGACTTATAAAATTTGATATCATGTGTAATAAACAAGAACAAATGAAAGCATATAATACAAGGAATAAGCACTGGATTGAGAATAGAGAGTGAGAAATGTATGAAATGTGTAGAAAATATGGCTAAAATAATTGCAAAAATTTGTATTAAATGCTGTAAAAAATTTTGTAAAGAAATAGGTTCAAAGAATATAGATCGGTAAGATTTAAAAGCCCAAGAATACAAAAAAAAACTTTGAAATCTAGTGTAGGAGGTAGGATGTGTTCCGCACTTGGATCTGCACTAGTCTCTTGATTGATTTACACTACAATAAATGTTGTTACAAGGTGTAGGATGTGTTCTGCACTTGGATCTGCACTAGTCTCTTAATTGATTTACACTACAATAAATGTTGTTACAAGGTATCTTCATTCGTAGACACTAAAAAGGCTATATAATTTACACTAATTTCTCCATTCTTTGCTAAAACCAAGTCTCTCTCTTTTCCAAAAAATTCTCTTCTCTATGTGTTAAAAAGATCTGTTAAAAAATTCTTGAAAATGGTGTTGATTTTGGTATAAATAGGTCTTTAATTTACTATTGTGATGTTGGTTATATTCCCATATGCTTCCTAGGCCATTACATAGTGTTTTTAGATCATTTTCATGGCCCAAAATTGTAGTGTATGTGCCACCAGCTGATGAATCGCAGTTTTCTAGGCCTCGATATCAGGTACACAATATCAGGTACACGATATCGTAGCCTGCATATGATATCGTATACAAAATATCATGATTCTTGTGTTAGCCTCTAAATATAGCACCCAGGCACATAGGAAGGAGATCATTAGGGAGTCTTTTTAGTTGGTCTTTAGTTAGTTTTTAGTTCTTAGTTCTTATAGTTAGTTTTAGTGTTCTTTCCAAGTGCATGCCCATAGTTTGATGCTTGTAATTGTATAGAACCTTTGTTCGAGTGTGACGTACTTGGACACGCACACAATTGGCAATAAAGATTGAGATTACTCCATCATTATAGCATTCACTTATCTTTTAATTTGTTTTAATTATTTATTATTTATTGTTGTTTTCTTGGTTAATATTTATTTTATCATCATTTACTATTCCTGTTGTTAATGCAGAATGAGTATGCTTTAATCACAAACCTTTAAGTGTAACTATGTGGTAACCCAGTAGCATATCGAATAGTGCTTGAGTGATGTGCACTTGGTAATCCCAGAAGTAGTACACAAAGTCCAAGATGCATATGAATGATTAAGGACAGATGCTCATCGCACTTAGGCTAGCTTAGATCTTATTTCCTATTGCCCATTAGTTTAATTAAATTACCACTTATTATTCTTAGGAGTAGCATAGTAGTAGGGATCACATCATACACCTGAATCTGGACTAAACCATACATGACAAAGTAAATACTAGTCCAAGTGGGAAGATAACAAATTGCAATCAATGTATAACTATCTAGGTGCTACAACTAGTCCATCTACAGAGTTCAATTGGATCACGTGTACACGCTCATATTTGTATGGTTGAGTGTAGGGATACCTCGCTGCTCATCATTAGCACCATTGTTGAGGATGGTGCTAATTATCTAGATTAGTTATATCATACAAGATCGTTGTAACAAGGTATTAATGATATATCTTTTAGACAAAGAAATTAAATTCAATTAAGTCACACATAATTCATAGCAATGTCTCTTTCAAAAGATAGTGATAACACAACTTCGAGCGAGACAACTCATTAGAGAACCAACGAAATTTATGATGAAGAAGAAGTTTGGAGTACTCAATCTTATGCAGGAGTTTCATATGTTCATAGACACCCCAACGATACTCAAGGACTTTTGTCATCCAACTCAGACACCTCTAGTGAAGATGGGACATCCCCTAGAACGAGGGGGCCTATAAAGCCTAGGACCTTTTTAATGGATAGCAAGAGTACATCAGGGGATGATTGGAAGACTTAAGAAAGTCATGACGAGTCTACCAGTTCCCTCTCTTCTTTTTCTCTTTCAACATCGAGTTGTGACATGGATGGCTATTCCTTAAGGGGTCCACGTAGAGATAAAAATCAAACCCATGGGAAAAATCAAGAATGCCAACATGAACATAGACAACATCATCCCAACTCACGAACTCATAACCAATTTAGTGACGATGAACCCCTGCCGGCCACTAAGAACCTAATGCATATAATAGAGGTCATTCAAATATCTCGTAAGTATCACAAGGAAAGTCGTCTACCTAGGCTTGATTTAAAAAACTTTCCTAAGTACTCAAGAGGTTATGATTCAGATCTACAAAATCATTTACAAGCCTTCTATGATGCCTATGTATGGAACAACATTGTGAATGGGTGGCAAAGGCTTAAGCTCTTCCCTATGACACTCATTACCCAAGCTAAAGTATGGTACAAGTCTTTAAAACTGAATCCAATTCGTCGTTGACCTACAATGGTAAACCTCTTCAATGAGAGATATCAAACCTATGCAAGAGTGTTGGCCTTGAGAAGAAAAATCCAAGAGTGGAAACAAGGGCAAAATGAAGCCTTAGACATGGCCTTATAAAGATATTACTCTTTGTTAAACAAATGCCCAAGCCATGGGTTCTCCGAGGAAAGGCTAATGTATCACATCATGGATGGGCTTCGTAATGAAATGAGGAAGACCCTAGGGATGTATGCCTAAGGTCAACTATATGAACTACAAACCCACTAATTCCAAGAGATTATTAAGTGGGTAGCAAAAGAAAAAGGAGAAATAGCCAATAGGAAAATGTCCATAATCATGAAGAGGAGAAATCAACTCACCTCGAGGAGGTGAAACCATCCCCACCTTTGCCAATACTAAAATCAGTTGATGAAATCAAGGCAAAGATCAACAAGATGATGGAGTGGGTACATGAAAATGTGGAGAATATGCAAACATTATTTGAGGGATACCCACATAAGATAACTTTGATGACCAAAACAAACAGAGGATACCAAACCTAGAAACAAGATAAAACATCATTTGACAATCAGAAACAAGGGTTGAAGAAAATGAGGATAGGGGCTCAACCACAAATCATAAGTATCAATGTGATATTTTCTTGTACGATCACGTCAAAGGCCAATGTCCAATTTTTTCACACCTACATAAGCATTGGGGAAGAATGTTACATCCAAAATTCATATAGAAGTACTATGTTCAACCGTAGTGGCAAAACCCCCAGTCGTGGGGGAGGCCATCACCAAACTGGCCACATCCTTCATATCACCCGAAACCAAGTGCTTATTATGTTTAACACAGTATTTCTCCAACTAGATCAACATCCTCTACTTCACCTTGTCGTTATCACTCTCCCGAGTATCATCAACCCATGTCCTCTCCTACGGGACCACCACCTCATGTTCCTTACACTCCTCCTTACTCCCAATATTCTCCTCCTTCGCCTCCTTCTACATCACCACCAACTGTACCTAAAGGTCTTGCACCATAGCACCAACCAATGAAGATTACTTGTGCTGCTACTGTCAACAGCAGTGAGAGTTCTCCACAACGTTGGAAGCATCCTTTCTTTAGGCATGGCTGTAGAAAGAGATAACACGATTTTGAAAACACTGCATCCTCCAACTCATCACAAGTCCAACATTGTGATGCACCTTCCTCTTCAAACTCAATGCATCTTATTACCTTATCTAGGCCACCAATTAATACTCCAACAACCATGCAGCCCAATGAATCTAACAATGTAAGGAGACATATCGATCCTTGCATACCATCTTATGGTCACAGGTGTCATAGTGGGATAGCTTCTTATCACATGACCACATCTTATAATCTGCCCCACTATGCCTAATTTAATCAAGTGTGTAAACCCAAATTTGGGTATGTTCCTACCACTACACCAAAAGACACCTAGTGGTTTGGATATGACCAAATCCCAATACTTCTAATATGCACAAATCCTAACTTTCTATTTATTAATTCTGGCCATGATCAAAGGTTTAGTCATGGGGGATATCTCCCATTCTAACAAGCAGAATTAGTAAATGTTTTTTCTTTTCTTTGGTTTTACAATTTTTTTTCAATTTTTTGTTTTCTAATTTCTCATTTTTCAATTTTTCTTTTTATCTTTTTGTGGGTAATCTCATCTGTGAATAAAATACTCATGTAACCAGTCAATTGAGATGTTGTTCTATGTTATCGAGACACAAATGACTAATTATTTGGACAGTTGATGAGCGGCGAGGTACCCCTACACTCAACCATATGAATACGAGTGTTCACGCACAATTCGGTCGAACTCCATGGATAGGCTAGTTGTGGTATCTAGATAGTTACATATTGATTGCAGTTCGTTGTCTTCCCACCTGGACTAGTATTTTCTTTGTCACGTATGGTTTAGTCCAGAGTGAGGCGTATGATGTGATCCTAAAATACTTCTACTCCTAGAGACAATGGAGAATAATATTGATTAAACTAATGAGTAATAGGAAATGAAGTCTAANATAACAATTAACAATAATAATTAAGCAATTAAAACTAAGTGAATGCTGCAATGACGAAGTAATCTCGATCTTTATTTCTGATCATGTGCACGTCCAAGTACATCACACTCGAATAAAGGTGTCGTACAATTACAAGCATCACACTGTGGGCATGCACTTGGGAAAATAATCTAACTCCTACGAAAACAAAATGCAAGAGCTTCGCTACAACTAACTCAAAGCTGCCTAACTGAGGCAAAAGGCCCTCTTATTTATAGGCCGGGATAGGTGGCTGTGTAAACGGGGCCACATCGACGCAGGAAGGCTACGTCAATGGGGCCGTGTCAACGTGGCCACGTATACGGGGCCCTATATACGCAGCCTAGTCGACGCATCGACTATATAGTGCTTCATCATACCCCCACGACTGAGTAAAAACTTGTCCACGAGTCAAAGAAAATGAGGAACAAGCTTAATTGAATACACAATGGATAGGTATGGGATTATTGACTGACTAGAAATTTATTCATGTCATAGTGGATATGATAAAATTGGGACACAGACACAAAATGACAAAATTTGTGGAACTCATGGGGTTCCCGGTAGTGGTGGCTCCTCCATGGGTGCCTTTCCTTTGTTCTGTGTGCCAGGCTTCTGAGATTGATACCATTGAGGAAGCGCCTGACATTTCTCCTCTTCTATTTGAGGATTATGAGCCGTCCATGCTGATGTTCTAATGTTTGATGGAGTCGGCACTTTTCATGGACACGGCAGCTGCGGGAACACTTGATTGGCCTTGACATGCCATGCCGCAAATAGTCGTCGTTCCTCTTCATAAGTTCGGGCCCTGACCTCTTCTCCCTTTTCTTGGATAGATTATGCAGTAACAAGAGTTTTATGATGGATATTGAATGATTGCCTTCTGCTCTACATGTTCTGCATGAGGTCCTTGGCCTCTGCCTCCCCCAGGTCGTTCAATTGCACCATGAGAAGGTCCTCCTTGTTGTCTTCTTTTAGGGCCATCTATAATCACACAAAGATCAATTGTTAATAAGGCTATTGAAAAGAGTTCAATGATTTCATACCTTACTCATTTTCGTTTAATAAATGTTGCATTCTTTACTTAGCGTGATTGTAGAGTAGGAAATTTTTCAAGGAAGTTTTCCTAAAAGTTTAATGTCGAACTTAGTTTTGAGGAACGTTTGATAAAATAATGACAAAGAAAAGAATAGATTTTGCAATGAAATACTCGAAGGGTATAAGATGATGTGGTGGCATGCAACAAGTACAAATTACAAAAGTCACGAAAGTGGATCCTCCCCAAAGCAGGTTCCAACCTATATGCCCTTGCGTAACCACACCTTAGGATGTCTGTAGGAATTAGAAGGGTTAAATGTAATCTATACCGATGCAACAAAACACACACATGTTAATACCACCGTGATGAGATATGAATTCAATGCTATACCAGACCCAAGTCACATATACATGAACAGCGAGATGGAATGAATCAGAGAAAGGATTGCAAAGATTGGGACGTGAGGTACTGACTTAGGGCACAATGAATCCTACGTGTAAACCATGATTAACGTGTTATTAACCCATTGTTCCAAGATCAGGACCAAGTCCATTCCTCTAAACAGTGACATCACATTGTTTCATCCCATGATGAGCAACTATGAGAGTACCACAACAACAAGGCGTACGATCACTTGGCGTTTTGTTCAAGGGAGGAGTGACATTTTTTTGTGGCACTTTTTTTTCTTCTTTTTTTTCTCTCTCTCTTTTTTTGAATACTGAATCCAGAGAAGCCGCCAACCTTCAGGCATGGGTGCATGTCTTTCTAGTGGGACCCCCTAGAATAGCGTTGGATTTTTGAGTGCCTTTTTTATTACTCTTACTTCCATTTTTCTTTAGATCTACAAGGATCTTAGTACAACCACATTGCATGATAACTCCCACAGACATCACCAAAGAGAATCCCCAAGTCCCTTTGATGTCACACCCTCATCATTCCCTCTTAGTCCATCATTTTTCACTCTGGGCATAGTGAGCACAAAATTACTTTAAGTTCTAATGATATCAAGAATACCATCATACCCAGAGTAGAACCTCTTATTAATACAATGGTTGGGTGGATGTGATGGCTCGCTGTTCAAATAATTAGTCACCCAAGACTCGATAGCATAGAATAACACCTCAACCAACGAGCCACATGAGTGTTTTATTCATCGATGAGATTACTCGTAAAAAGATAAAAAGACAAAAAAGATAAAATAATAAATTAAAAGGTAAAAAATTGGAAAACAAAAAGTTGAAAAATTAAAGAAACAGAAAAACATTTATTAATTCTGTGTTGTTAGAATGGAGAATAACCCCCATAACTAAACAGTTCAGCATGTCTAGAATTAATAAATGGAAGGTGGGGATCCTTGCATGTTGAAAATATTGGGACCTGGTCATACTTACCCCATTGGGGTTCACACACCTAATTAGAGTTGACATAGTGGGGAAAGTTATATGATGTGGTTAATTTGTAAGGAGTTGACCCACTATGGTACTTGCGATTGTAAGATGGTATGCAAGGATCAACATGTCTCCCCATGTGGCAATATTCATTGGGTTCCATGGTTGTTGGAGTATTGAGTGGTGGCCTTGATAAGGTAACATGAGGTGTTGGGTTCAAAGAGGAAGATGCACCATAGTGTTGGATTTGTGTTGAGTTGGCAGATGTAGTGGTTTCTAAACTGTGGTGTCCCTTTCGACGGTCACGTCTAAAGAAGGGATGCCTTCAATGTTGTGAAGGACCTCAACTACTTTTGATAGTAGCAGCACAAGTAACGTTTGCAGGTTGATGTTGTGGTGCAAAATCCTTTGGCATAGCTGGCAGTGATGTAGGAGGGGGTGAAGTATGAGAATATTGAGGTTGAGGAGAAGTGTAAGGCACATGAGGTGGTGACTTTGTTGAAGAGGACATGGATGGATAGTATTCGGGAGAATGATAATGATGAGGTGAGGTAGAGGATGCTAATCTTGTTAGAGAAATAGGGTGTTGAACATAATAAGCATTTGGTGCTAGGACATACGAAGGGTATGGTCCAGTTAGCGGTGGCCTCCCCCACGACTGAGGTTTTTGCCACTCTGGTTGGACACAGTATTTTTGTACGAACTCTGGATGTAACATTCCTCCCCAATGCTCATGTAAATATGACAAGATTGGACATTGACATTTTGGGTGATCGTACAAGCAAACATTACATTGATATGTATGATTGGCAGTTGAGTTCTTATCCCTATTCTCTTCTACCCTTTGTTTCGATTGTCGCGTGGTGTCCTGTCCTGTTTCTCAATTTGGCATAGTTCGTCCTCTAATAATGTTGGCATATTCTTCACATATTTTATGTACCCAGTCTATCATCTTATTAATCTTTGCCTCAATTTCATCTAGTTATTGTAGGATTGGCAAACATGATTCCACCTCCTTAAAGTGAGTTGATTTCTCCTCTTCATGATCATGGACCCTTGTTAAGTTGATATTTTGGTTCTGTTGAGAACTTTCAACATTCTCCCATTTAGTTATTTCTCCTTCTTCTTTTGATATCTGCTTAATAAGCTCTTGGAGTTGATGGGTTCATAGCTCATATAGTTGACCCCAAGTGTACATCCCTAGGGTCTCCCTTGTTTCATTACGGAGCCCATCTATGATATGGTACATTAGCCTTTCCTCAGAGAACCCATGGCCTGGGTAGTTGTTTAACAATGCATAATATCTTTCTAAGGCCATGTCCAAGGGTTCATGTTGCGCTTGTTTCCATTCTTGGATTTGTCTCCTCAAGGCTGACACTCTGGCATAGGTTTGATATCTTTCATTGAAAAGTTCTACCATTGTTGGCCAACGTCGAATTGATTTCAATTTTAATGACCTATACCATAGTTTTTCTTGGCCAACGAGTGTCAGAGGAAAGAGCTTAAGTTTTTTCCACCCATTGTCAATATTGTTCCATGTACAGGCATCATAGAAGGCTTGTAAATGTTGTTGCGGATCTAAATCATAGCCTCCTGAGAACTTGGAAAAGTTGTTTAAATCAAGCACAGGTAGACAACTTTCCTTATGATGCCTGCGGGCTATTCAAACAGCCTCCTGTATTTCCGTTAAGCTTGTAGTGGCCAATAGGGGTTCATCATCATCGGGTAAGTTATGCTTTCATGTGTTGGGATGATGTTGTCTTCGTTTATGTTTATAAGAAATCCCCACCTTGGGTTGTGTACTCCAATCTTCATTGTTATAATATTCGTTGGTTCTCCAATGAATTTCCTCACTAGATGTGGCATTATTATAGTCTTGTAGGAGAGACATGGTTGTAAACCTATGTGTGAATTTAGATGTGACTTTTTTATAATTGTTTCCTGCTAAAAGATGTATCATTAATTTCTATACAATGACCTTGTATGATATAACTAATCTAGATAACTAGCACCATCCTCGGCAACGGCACCAATGATGAGCGACGAGGTACCCCTACACTCAACCATACGAATACGAGCGTTCACACACAATCCGGTCGAACTTTGTGGACAGGCTAGTTGTGGTATCTAGATAGTTACATGTTGATCGTAGTTCCCTGTCTTCCCACCTGGACTAGTATTTTCTTTGTCACGTATGGTTTAGTCCAGAGTGAGGCATATGATGTGATCTTAAACTACTGCTACTCCTAGAAACAATGGAGAATAATATTGATTAAACTAATGAGTAATAGGAAATGAAGTCTAAGCTAACCTAACTGTGATGAGCATCCGTTCCTTAATCATCTATACACATCTTGGACCTCGTGCACGACTACTACTAGGATTACCAAGCATAGATCCTAAGTACACTACTGGGTTACCAAGTAGTCACACTTAAATGCTTGTAATTAAGTCGTACTCATTCTGCATTTAACAACAGGAATAGTAAATGATGATAAGGAAATATTAACTAAGAAAATAATAAATAACAATAATAATTAAGAAATTAAAACTAAGTGAATGCTGCAATGATGAAGTAATCTCGATCTTTATTTCTGATCATGTGCACGTCCAAGTACGTCACACTCGAATAAAGGTGTCATACAATTACAAGCATCACACTGCGGGCATGCACTTGGGAAAATAATCTAAATCCTACGAAAACAAAATGCAAGAGCTTCGCTACAACTAACTCGAAGCTGCCTAAATGAGGCGAAAGGCCCTCTTATTTATAGGCTAGGATAGGTGGCTACGTAAATGGGGCCATGTCGACGCAGGAAGGCTACGTCGACGCAGCCCCATATATGCGGCCTAGTTGACGCATCGACTATATAGCGCTTCATCAACAGTGAACCCACAACATCCACCCACCCATTCTACTAATAAGAGGTTCTTTCTCTAGGTATGATGATATTCTTGATTATCATCAAAACTTAAAGTAACTTTTTGTACTCATTATGCCCAGAGCGAAGAGTGACAAACTAAGAAGGAATGGAAAGGGTGTGACATCAAGGGGACTTTTGGATTCTCTTTGGTAAGATCTATAGGTGTTATCATGTAGCTTGATTGTACTAAGATCCTTGTAGATCTAATGAATAATGGGAGTAAGAGTTGTAATAAAGGCACTCAATAAAGGAACTCAATGTTGTTCTAGGAGGTCCCACTAGAAAGATATGCATCCATGCCTGAATTTTGGTGGCTTCTCCAGATCGCCTTTAGGAAAGACCGAGTGCAAAAAGTGGCCAAAATAAGAAAAAGAAAAGGAGAAAAAGCAAGGAGAAAGAAAGAAATGAAGCAAAAAAGAAAAACATGCCACAGAAAAATCTGATTCACTCCTCCCTTGCGCAAAATGCCAAGTGATCGTACACCTTGCTATCATGATGCTCTTGTGGTTGTCTATCTTTGGGATGAAACAATACGATGTCACTAATTAGAGGTATGGACTTGGTTTTGATCTTGGAGCGAAAGGCTAATGGTACTTTAATCATGCACAACACTTAGGATTCATTATGCCCAGGGTAAGTTACCTCATGTCTTGATCTCTGCAACCCCTTCTATAATTGATCTCATCTCACAGTCCAAGTACTTCTAACTTGTGTCTTGTGTGGCATAGAATTCATACCTCATAGCAATGGTACTTAACATGTGTGTGTTTTATTGCACAGGTGCGGGTTGCATTTAACCCTTCTAGTGCCTATGGACATTTTTAGGTATGGTTATGCAAGGACATGATAGGTTGGAACCTTCTTTGGAGAGGATCCACTTGTGTAACTTTTATAATTTGTACTTGTTGCACACCACCACATCATTTTATACCCTCTAAGCTTTCCATTGTCAAATCCATTCTTTCCTTTGTCATCATTTAACCGAATGTTCCTTAGAAAAATTGCATGTCCTTTTTCCTCATCCTTTTTAAAGAACTTCATTTTATGAATCCACTTCATTACACTTTCGATGCCTTAATTCCCACTTTCCATTACCCCTGACCTTTTGAATCTACCTCAAATCCTTCAATTTTGGCTCTAAAACTCGAAAAATCATCAATTCTACTAAGTACCCTATCTTTGTTGGGACATGATATCTAGTACTTGCTATTGGGTCCAAAGCAATATCGAGTACACGATATCGCATCTATAAAAAGTATATATATATATATGGGACCCCTGTGCATTACACACGTGATTTTCAATAGTTGACGTGGGGGGAGTTTTTCAAATTTTCTTCCACAATTTTCAGCAATTTGCAAAACTAAATTCAACTTTTAATATTTCGCTCTTCGATGCTCCAATTTCTTTTTCGATTAAACATAATTAAACTTAAAGTGTTTAACTTAGTTCTGGGGGAGGGGTACTATAGAACTTGCACATAATTTTTTCAAAATTTGCTATCACCTGAAGGATACCATAGGGGTAAGTACCATTAAAAATTCTTGCCAAACTAATTTTCCTCCTTCATCCAAGTCATCTAAATTATTATATGAGTCACCTAAACAAATTAGGTCCAACATTAAACTTTTAGGGAAACTTCCTTAAAAGATTTCTAACTCTAGAATCACACTAAGCAAAAAATTAAACATTTATTAAAGGCAATGAGTAAGGTATAAGATAATTGAATTTATTTAAATAACCTTACTAATAATCGATCTTTGTGTGATTACAGATGGCCCCTAAAAGAGGATAGTAAGGAAGACCTTCTCAAGGTGCAACTAAATGCCCAAGGGGAGGCAAAGGCTAGGAAACTCGATTAGAACATGTAGAGTAGGAGGCCCACTCATTCAGCATTCATTAAGAAACCCCTACAATAGTGAAATCTGGCCATGCAAAGGGTAGCAAAGTTAGAGCTCTGGAACCATGGCAACATCTTATGCTATCCCCTGAATGTCTCCAAGCCATTCAGGAGAAGCCCACCTTTGTAGTTATGATAGTGGAGCTTAATTTTGAGCCTTTCACTGAGTTCACCTCTAAACCAATGAAGGCTCAACTGAAGGCATCTCCACTATGGTCCATCTTCTCAAAGAGTGGTGATTGGTATTTGGGTGAAACATATCAATTCTGGCATGGCAAGGAGGAAGGCACCATTGCCAATGTAGGTGGTGTTTCTATTGATTTTTTTTATTTTTATTTTTGCAAAGGCCATTGCAGAGGTCCTAAATCTTCCAAATGAGGGACCAAAAGTTGCTCATTTGTCCACTTGCTGAAACGTAGATGCAAGGAAATTATGGTTGAAACGGGCCTACAACAAGGAGAATAAAGTTTATAGAGAATTGACCTTGGAAGAGAGGATCTACTTTAAGATCATCACTTATCGTCTTTTCCCCACCAAAGGTTTAAATACATTATCTACTTATGTGACCCAAGGTAGTGCGATTTTGATGGAAAAATTTAATGCGAATCTACCCCATTTATATCTGACGAAGATATTAAGGTGATTCAAAGAAAGGAAGACAAGGAAGCTTGCTTTACCTTTTCCTTATCTTATTAGGAATCTATGCAGACGTGCTAGGATCTTGGGCTACATAAATGATGTTCCTAGAAAAGCCCAAAATGCTTCATATGCTAAACTGCTCAAACCATTGGCACCTAGGAAACATGCTAGCAAGTAGTTAGAATAAGAGGAAGAGCAAATGGTTGGACCCACTACACCTCAAACGGTAGGACCCAACCAATAATAGGAAGTGGGGCCCAGCAAACAACCCATGAGCCAACAAGTCCAGCAATTGTCGTCGCTGTAACAAGACTATTGGCCATCTATCAGTCATCTCTGAACAATCATCGAGACGGTCAATTGGGGAAGTTGTGATGCCAAAAACTTATTTAGGGTCATTGATGATGTCATATAGCCCACTATTTCAATCGACCCTACAAGTGGACATATTTCATTGATTTCAAGAGGAGAGTCTGAGTGGTCTCAGCAGATCTTTGGAAATGCTGCACCTTTCTAGGCCAGGTTGGAAACTAGTGAAGGAGCCATGATGGTGGTCATGTAGCACTAGGATGTGGCAAGTGTAATAGAGGTGGTCATAGATCACATCAAAGAATTTTTTAACATTCCTGTTCTGCCACCAGTAGATTTCACAGGAGCACGTGATGCTCAAGCTTCGGCTAGTCCCTCAATGACTCCTACGAAACATGAGGATGCTTTGGATCGCTTGCTGCAAACAGGACAAGTTATGACATCCTTGTTTGACATTCCCCAAGATGTCACTATAGCACAATCATACCTCATTTCCACCAAAGGAAAATTGGTCATAGCTAAAGTTAGTGTCGAGCACATGAAAGGAGAGTTGCAAAGATTGCAAGAAAAGCTCATACCCTACAGCTAAATGATGGGATCCTTCCCAATTTATCGCAGCTAACTAATTAGACATTTTTAGAATCAAGCAATTGAATAAATTATTGGAAGAAAATAAAAGGTGGTAAGGGAAAAGGAACATGCCAATTAGGATGCTTCAAAGGCAAAAGCTTAGACATATGCACATGCTAAAGCTCTCAAGGCTTTACAAGAGGAAAATAAATTACTTGCTGCTGAAAATATTCAATTGACAATAATTGAGAAATAGAAGAACATTCTTGAAGAAAGTTTCCGACAAATGCGAGAACAACTAGTTTGGATCAACCAAGACATGAATCGCTTGGCCAAGGAGAATAGAACCCTCTCCATGGAGGAGGTCCATGCCATCTAACAAAAGATAGCCATAGAAATAAGTGCATAGCAAAATGAGGCCAAAAAGAACGAGAAGTTAAAAGAACACTTCATTAACTAGGTGGGAATGTACAAGGAAATCATCGAAAAGGAGATTCGTATGGCTAAGGCCCACATTAATTTTTTTAGTACTCAACACACTGACTAGCAAGCCGTATTGGATACTTATGCCTTTGTCTACCAAGCAAAATTGAAAAGTTAGGACCTATATATTTAGGACTTAATAAAGTACATGGAGTTGGTAAATCTACAGTATGCTAACTTAGCCATGTTAATAGCAGGGTGACCGAGAATTGAGCTCGAGAAGCAAGTAGCTACCACCTATGCTAAATATGAGATAGAGTTTGCAAAACATAAGAAGACATTGTAAAAATTAGAAGTAGAAAACTCTAAATTAGAGGTGGTAAAGGCTAACTACCAAGGTCAAAAAGATGTAGTAGCAGAATTGGCTCAATGGCTTACGAATTATCAGGAACTCAAAGATAAACCTAGAGCCAATGATGAGGAATAACAACTATTTGTAGCATGGTATGTCAAGGCCAATCAAATGTTCTCGCAACTACCGTGTCCATGGAAAGTGTCGGCTCCATCAAACATTGGAACATCAACATGGACAACTCATGATCCTCAAATAGAGGAGGAAAAAATTTAGGCACTTCTTCAAAGGTATCCATTCTAGAAGCCTGGATCACAAGACAAAAGAAAGATGCCCATGGAGAAGCCACCACCACTAGGAACCACATGAGTTCCACAAATTTTATATTTTGTGTTGGTGTCCAAATTTTGTTTTGTCTAGTCCCACACTACACCATTAAATGTCCATGGTCATTCAATAATCCCATACCTATCCACTATTTGTAATTAAATGAACTTGTTCCTTATTTTGTTTGACATGAGGACGAGTTTTTATTCAATCATGGGGGTATGATGAACTACAGTTTGTCAAGCCTTGATATTGGGTACATGATATTGGGTATGCAATATCGCAGCCTACATACAATATCGTATACACAATATCGTGATTCCTATGTTAGCCTCTAAATATAGCACTCAAGCACACAGAGAAGGAGATCATTAGGAAGTCTTTTTAGTCAATCTTTAGTCAATTTTTAGTTTTTAGTTCTTATAGTCAATTTTAGTGTTCTTTCCAAGTGCATGCCCGTAGTGTGATGCTTGTAATTATACGGAACCTTTGTTTGAGTGTGACATACTTAGACATGCACATGATCGGCAATAAAGATCGAGATTACTTCATCATTGCAACGTTCACTTAGCTTTTAATTTGTTTTAATTATTTATTATTTATTATTATTTTATTGGTTAATATTTCTTTTATCATCATTTACTATTCTTGTTGTTAACGTAGAATGGGTACGCTTTAATCATAAACATTTAAGTGTAACTACATGGTAACCCAGTAGCATATTGAGTAGCACTTAAGTGATGTGCACTTGGTAATCCCAAAAGTAGTACACGAAGTCCAAGATGCATATGGATGATTAAGGATGGATTCTCATCGCACTTAGGCTAACTTAGATCTTATTTCCTATTTCCCATTAGTTTAATTAAGTTAGCACTTATTATCCTTAGGAGTAGCATAGTAGTAGAGATCACATCATACACCTGACTCTGGACTAAACCATACATGACAAAGCAAACACTAGTCCCAGCGGGAAGACAATGAACTGAGATCAACATATAACTATCTAGGTGCTACAACTAGTCCATTTGCAGAGTTCAACCAGATCATGTGTACATGCTCGTATTCGTATGATTGAGCGTAGCAGTACCTCACCGCTCATCACCAGTGTTTTTGACTTTTCATGTTGCACTTCACAGCATATTCATTATTTTGCTTCTCATACACTAAGGTTCACAAGGAATCAAGGCTATTTAGTTCTTTGTTGGTTATCATAGCATGGAACTTGTAAGGATCTCCACATTCATCTAGCACCCATTCCAAAGGGAAATAGTTTTTAATCCACCAACAAGAAATGTTTTTCAACATTCTTCCTTGCTTGAAAGAAGCAACATTCTTAGAGCTTAAGTCTTTGATGCTATGATTTTTCAAACATGAAGAGCATATTAAATATCAAGGAGCATCAATAACTAAAATCTCTTTCAATAGTTGTAGACAAGAAGGTTCAACAACTAGGGTTATTTAATTGTAAGGCATGAATGTTAACCTCACCTTGACATTCAACAAAGGCTTAGTGATGTTTTCATAACCTAGGTTAAGGAAGAAAAGATTACCCTTTTTCATACAAGCTATACCAAGCTTTCTACATGAAGCAAAATCTGCTTACTTAACATGCAAGTGTGTCCTCTCCCTCTAGTAGTGATATGAGAAAGTAGAGTTGATCTTTTGTGTTCAAGAGAAGACTACTTTATATCTTGGAAAAACCACTTCTCATATCTAGTAGTAGTCTAACACTAGCATGTGTAGGGATCTTTGAGACTTTAGCCTCACTATGGCATCATCCAACTTCTTAATTGGCAATGTACTATATGCAAAGATAATGCACAATGACAAATGTCTTCTTTTCATGTACCAACCATAACTATTTTATTGAGTTCAACTTCTTTAACTTGAACACCATTGAATGATTATTTTGTAAGGGAACTTTTTCAATTACCTCATATGAAGCATCAGCATGAATTTTGAATGACTTTGAGAATTCAATGAGAGCTAAAATAGGTTAGGTTATGAGGGTTATCCTAACCTTGTCAAAATCTTCTTAGTACTTATTACTTCATTTCCAAGGTATATCTTTCTTTTATTAATTAGTTAGGGCTACCATTACTCTAGGGAACCCATGAACAAACTTTCTATAATAACTAGTCAATCCTAAAAATTAGCATAATTCATGCACATTCTTTGGAATAAGTCATGTAGCAATGACATCTACCTTCTTCAGATTTGACTTCACCTTGCCTCCACTAATGATGTGGTCCAAGAACTTCAACTGCTTCTTTCTAAATTCATTCTTATTTCACTTGGTATACAACTTATGTTATTATAATTTGGAGAACATTAGTGTTGACGACTATTTGGGACCACTAATGTTTTGGCCTCTAGTCTCGTGACTGAGGTCATAGGAAACAAATGTGTTCGTCAAATAGGGTTTAGGTACTTACAGGTCTCTAGAAACATCAAGGCTCAAATACCTCCAAATAGACTTAGTGGTTTGAAATGAACTAAATGTGAGTATGTATGTAAAAAACCACTTCTCCTTGAGTTTTAATGTTAACAATTGTAATAGTCTTTCTGTGCATTTGTGTGCATGTTTTGTTGACAATTTGTGTATGTGCTTAAATGTTTAAATACTTTATGCATAAGAAATGTGATTTAAAATACATGTTGGAAATGTTTTAAAATAATAATAATAATAAATAATACATGGGAAAACAAAATATTTTCTATTCTATTTCAATAGAGATGTTGAGAAGCAAAACAAAAATAGAGGACAATGCTCTAAGGTATGCCTCAAGAGCTAAACTATGTATGTTAAGATGCAAAAGAATGCTCATATTAAGGAACTTGACCTATGAATCTAGTTGGAGGAACCTAACCCATGAATTAGAAATATTGTATGCAAATAGTGTAGCTTTATATTTTATTATGATTTTTAATTTTATCTAAATGTGATGTATTTCTCTTTTTAGTTTAAAATAGTAGAGTATAAGTACCCTCTCCATGGCTATAGAAAGGTCACATGATGACCTTTCAAGGCTCGTAAGATGATGAGAAAATTCACATCGCTAATGACCTAAACAAGAAGGTACCTTATTTGATTATGTATCCTAAACTGCCCTTATCATGAATTTATTTTGAAAACTCTTTCCTTGCATCTTATGACAATTCTGAATGATAAAGAAATAGATATTATGCTAGAATGTTTTGTAATTCTCAAGAGGAATTAAACCTGAGATCTAGCAAAATCCAAATTCTGAAACATCAAAAATTGTTGATTTAGAAATTGAATCTGCAACCTGTGAATATACATATTTTATTTTATTTTTATAGTGATCATGAAGAGAATTAAAATGATGACTCATTACTTAAAAAGAGAGATGACTTTATAAAGAAAGAAAATAAAACAAACAATTCCCAAGTTAGTGAAAAGAAACCATCCATTATCCCTTATTCCACGTACAAATAGGAAGAGGAGAGGGAAAAAAAAGACAAGAGGCAAAAGTAGCTGAGCAGGACAAAGAAAAAAAGGGATACTGTAGCAAGGAGTGTGGCTGGGAAGGAAGAGAAGGTTGTAGCTACTACAGAAGATAACAAGGAGAAAGAAAACAAGTGCTGCATAGCAATCCAATATTCTGATAATTCCTCCTAGTAAGGAAGATATCTAAGTAAGGAGGTAAAATGATCCATCTCTTTTATGTTTGATAATGGCCAACAAGGGTTGATTTTCTCAAACTTCTCTCTTCTTGCTTACCTAACCACCTTCACAATGCTTCTATGAAATTATCAAGATTGTTGTTGTAAACTTAGATTGTTGAAACCTTTATTATTATTATTATTATTATTATTAAATCTCTCCACCCGTCCTCTGCACTTTCACACCTAAATGACTTGGATGACAGCTATTTTTGTAACAATTTAGAAACAACAATAACAATTTGAGGCATTTTTTGGAAAAGATTACCAACAAGGGCCAAGGATCCCTTATATGAGGATTGGTATCATCAGTAGAAAGTGAGAGTATCCTTGGGCCCATGGATAATTGTGAATGTTTTAAAATTGTTGAATTCTTGGGGTTTGGTTGGAATTTGGTTGATGAACCCTCCCCCTTTGAATGCATAAATCTTAGATCTGAATCACGAATTATACTTTTTTTCTTATACCTTCTCAAGTCTGATTTTGATATCTTTCTTTAAGTTGATGGAGTGGGAGAAAACCTAGGATGTTAATTTATGGTTGTGATCTATCTATTCTCTGTTGTTAATTTCTTGATTAAATGATTAATAGTAAAATGGTTACAAGAGTTAAATTCAAATTATCTTGTTTTGTGTGTTACTGGAAAATATAAAATATTATTATGTGATTGAACAAATCTAAGATTATTAATTTATCTGCTTTTGTGGTCATTTCTTTGGTTTGCAAATGTATAAATGACCCTAATTAGATATTTCTTTTTAGGTTGAATAAAAAAAAGTTTGATTTTTTTAATCTGATGAATCTTCCACAAATATTTTACTATGGCTATTTCTTTTTAAAATGATCTCTTAATTCTTAAAATTAATATTAATTGACATGTTTCAAAGCTAGATCTAGGCGCTGTTGATTTTATTCTAATTTTATAGGTTAATGTTAGTTTCATTGTTGTAAAAATAAAGCCACTTATGCATTTGTTTATTTCAACTAGCTTTCTTTTTGGGGGGGCTTTAGGTGTTAGCTCTTGCTCCCTATGAATGGGTATTACAATGTGTTTGCTATTGTGAATGTTGAAATAGTTGGGTTGTGTATAAATTTGTAATTGATTATCATAAAAGAAATTCAGCTAACTCTATCAAATACTATGAGTTGTTGAAAGGTTTCTATTTTGTCAAATCACTTAGTCTATATAGTCCCTATAGTACATTACTTGTAACAAATAAAATTTCACAAAAACATTTGAGCATAATTCTGCCAATCCACTCCTAATGTTTCTCAAAGGGAAAGTTTCACAAGAAAACTAAAAATAGAGCGAGATTCAATGGGTTTTGGAAAGAGAAAAGAAAAGAGAGTAGATTTGTGTGGAAATCTCAAACATTTAAGCAAGATAAATTAACATAAGAAAACACTTTGCAATAAAACTATTCCAATTCAATCTATTACAAATTGTCCAAACCCTCTTAGCTCAATAAGTAATTTCATCAAAAACACTTTTATTTACTACCAAAACACTTTGTAAACAACAAAGTACAAGCTTCTATTTGGCTAGTTAAATATTGGTCAAAAATTGCAAATAATAGAATTTCTAGAAAAATTTTACAATTTCAAGATTGCAATATTAAGGAAATAAACTTTATAAATAAAGAAGCTATTTCAATCATCTCAAAGTATCAAAGATTATCTAGATTCCCTAAACTCAAAGAGGCAATTTCTATAAGACATTACTATTAAATTGCTCAAGATGATTTTCTAATACAACATAAGCTCTTATTTGGCAAACCTTAATACAAGTTTTATATTGTGCAAAAATAGAGCTATAAAGGCAACCTAGAAAAATCCCAAAATTAAATGCCAAGCACGATACTACCTAAACCATTAGCTAAGTAACTAAAACAAAATATGAAGAAATGAACTCAAAAGATTAAAACAAAATATCTAAATTGATGCCTTTAGAAAGCCATGATTTATAAGAGATCTCCACCCTAAACTTCTAATCTTGAAGCCCTTTTATAGTGACTTCAGTGTAGTTACAATCAGCATGAGAGAAAGAGGTGAGTTACAAATATCTAGGGGATTAATTCATAACCACCCTAAGAAGTTATAACTTCCATAGGAGGTTATTAGAAATTTGAGCCAAAGTCGGCTAATGTCTTCTTGGTAACAAATACCATGGTGTTTTAGCTGTAACTATCATAGGAAACTACAACTTCCATAGAAAGTTACTATCCCTAAATACAAGTTACAGTTTCCAAGTGGATACAAGTTACAGTTTCCAAGTGCCTTGATGAATATAAAGATATTTTTTTTTAGAAAAAAAAAATAATAGCTATAACTTTGTTTGCCCACATGTTTTGCACCTCCCACGTATAGTTGAAGTAGCATAATAACAACCATGTTACCAATGTCAAAAATCCAAAGTTAATTTAAAAAAATGCTGTATGACTTTGAAAAAAAAATATTGAGGCCACATGGTACCATGTAGATAATGTAGGCCGCCTGAGTAGTGAGGCACATAGAAGTGATTGTGCCACCTTTTGTGTTGTCTGCCCGTGGATTACACTCTACTAAGATGTTCAGATCCATTGCTGTGTACACTCTACTTCCATAAACCTTGCCATTCTTTACACCAACCTTGAATCCCCACACTATAATCTTGTCTATTGCCTCTTAAATATGGCCATGCATTCCATAGCCAGAGATTAGTGCAGTCCAAGGAACAATGTCCCTGTGCTGCACGGCATTGAACACTGAACGAGCATCTACAAAATTTCCGCACTTGCCATACTCTTCAATCAGGGCATTTAGTAGATTCAGATGACCATGAATCCAGTTTGGGTTTCTGAGAATGTAGTTATGGATATCCCTGCATTTGTCAAGTGCACACAGATCGGCACATGCAGGAAGAACGCTTACCATGGTGATGATATCAAGTTTGATACCCTCTGCCTGCATCTCTTTAAACAACCTTACTAATTCTTTGTATTGCTCAGTGTGAACGTAGCCAAAAACCATGGCATTCCATGCAACGCAATCTCTTTTAGACATTCTGTCAAACACTACACTGGGCTGCTCTAAAGCTGGACAAGATATTTCACTTCTTCTACTAAAACAGTGGCATTTGGCTCATCTGTCTTTATTAAATAACAAAATTTGCTTGTCTAATAATTTAATTTACTGAACCACAAGCAATATTTCCGTCTGGCACTGTAAGTCCAACAAAATTCTTCTCATTGGTATGCCCAGAAAAGCTAAGAGTGATCCCTCTATAGATGTATCCTTAGCAAGATCCCACATCTTTAGTGCACTATCTATAGATGTAGAAATTATTGTGCTTCCATCAATAAATTTAACATAACTAACTACCTTTCTATGACCTGGCCGGGTGCATCTAGGTAATTTTGTTTTACGTAAATCATAATGATAGATCTTGTAGAAAATAAAGCCAAAGATAATCTGATATGCAAAATCATGCAGAATTAAGTGAAAATTGAACACAACAAACATTTGTAACTATTTTAAGAGTATCAATGCTTCTTTCCTACTTAGTGCTCCAATATTTAACTGTGCAATCATCACTCCTAGCGACTAGTTTTGTTTAATGAATGCTTTCCTAGTACCAGGTTTCCCTTGTGAAGGCTTTCGAGAAAGAACTGATGATTATGAAAACTAATAACCAAGATGTGTTGAATCTAAGTTTGCTGCCTTGACTTTAATTTCTACCATAATCACTCCTTTCTTATCAATAATAATTTATTTCTAGTGCTACAAACATTGTAAAGTCTGTTTCATGAAATGACCAAAATGTACCAACAATTAGTTGTAAGTGCTAAAGGTGTTCCTTCAAGGAGCACGAGTATATAAGGATGTTACAAAGATATACCACCACAAACTTAACAAGATACATATGGAACACCTGATTCATGAGTGTGTAAAAGGTGGCAAGAGCATTGCACAAACAAAAAGACATGACTGTTGACTTGTACAAGTTGTAATGAGTAATGCATGTTATCTTGACAAAGGTCAAGCTGAGAGAAAACTTGAGCCCCCACTAGTTAGTCAAACAAGTTCAAGACCAAGGATATTGAATAGATATTCTTTATGGTGGACTTATTTAGAAGCTTAAAATCACAACACAATCTCAATCTCGCATCCTACTTCTTAGCAAATAAGACTAAGGCTCTATATGAAGATTTGAAGGGTTGAATGTAATCCTTTTAAACCAAGCTTGCCAACTACTTTTTCACCTCTTCTAATTCAAATACAATCATTCTATATAAGTGTTGCCTCTATTAGCAATAGTTCAATGTTGTGGTCCATCATTTGTCTTTCTAGCAACTCTACTAGCATCAAATCCTCATACCTCCCTAGCATCTTCTCAATCTACCTATTGACTTGAGATGAACCTTCCTTTTTTATCTTCCTCAAGACCACTAGAAACATTTGGTAGGTTGAATCATAATCAACCCTCTTGATAGGAGACCACTTAGCCAAGACCACAAGAGGTCTATCAATGATATGCATAGAAAACTAGTTGTAATTGCCAAAGACGATAGGAATATGAATTGTAAAGTTTACTTGTGTATATATCTATATTTAGTAAATGAAAATATTATAATATAGATAATACAAGTGAATAAACCCATGTTGCCACAATAGGAAAATGATATTTTTATAATTTTTATGTATTTTATAAATATAAATATCAAAATAATAATTAAAACTCATTGCAATTCCTTATGGAATAGGTGCAATGTATGCACATGAAAAAGAAATAAAACATATCTTCGTGTCACAATCCTTTATAGGACAAGTGTGACACTAACATATGAAAGTGATAAAATCTCCTCAATCACACCCTCAATGGCCTAATATTTTTTCGTACAGGTATAACTTTCTTGGGTAAGGTGACATTATCACAAAGCTCCACACAACTACACTTATCCATCTAAAGGAATCCATTTAATTATAATTTTTAAATATAATAAATAATTTCATTAATTACTTATCATCTTGAAGGTTCAATAGAACAAAATTAAAAAATCAAATTGTGCTTTATTCATTGCATAAACACTTGACTCTACATAGATCAAACTATTCTAGGTTGTGAAAGCATGGCAGCACTTTGACATAGTATCATTACACAGTGAAGCAAAGACTCAAGACACATAACTATTGATGTGTAAATTTTGGTTGCACCAACACCTAGGGAAAAAACTGATTTGAGGAGACTATGGCCTAGGATGCCTCCCATATGGGTACAGAAACCCAGGAATAGTCTCAGCTGGAAAGGACTATGTGATGTTTTTAAAATAGTAAACCAAACTAAAAAATCAGGAATTTAAATTGAATAATTATCTTAAATTCAAGAATAAAATAACTAAAGATAAATAATTTTTCCCTAGTCCTTCTGGTGCTACCAATTTGTCGCTGTTGGTGATACCCATTGACTACCCGCTACAGTTTCCATTGTTGACTACTGTCTGTACATACACCGCCTACAACACTACCACCATAGAGAGAGAGAGAGAGACAGTAGTGTGAGAGAGGAAGAGAGAGACTACCTACTGTAGTTCGTGTAGGGGAGCAACTATAGTCTTTCAAAGATTGCGATGCACGTCTTCGTCATGCCACTATAGAGAGAGAGAGAGAGAGAGAGAGAGAGAGAGGAAGTGAGTGCCCATTGACTAAGATGCACTCCACCCCTATGTTCTGCACTACAACTTTGCAGGTGCCACTCCTCTGCAACCAACCATTGCCACAACTATCATGTGCCACATTTTGTGTTATTATGTAGCACCACTGTGCTTCCTACCCAGAACCATGTGCCATTCCCACTACCTGCTAGTCAAGCATGCATACATTTGCAATGCTTATCACATGTTGCTTGTAGCTGTCACCATTTGCGTGATGTAGATGCCCTGACCTCCATTGGCCATGGCTACCACCATGAGCCAGAGAGAGGTAGAGAGAAGGTGGTAGCTTGATGTGTGCTGCAAGCATCTCTGTGTGTTGCATGCATGTCTCCCACATGCAACAGCAACTGTTGCCTTTCGGAGGGAGAAAACAAAACCTGACACACTACTGCTGCCATACACGTCCACCACTACTAATCATCATTCACTGTAGACCATTCGACATTGCCCTATTGGAGATGGGAAGCCTCTAACACACGTCATGCAGAGAGACTACTGCTACTCACACGTCGTCTACATGGGCTTGTTGCACTGCTGCTAGTGCTTGCTAATGCCCCAGCATGGCCTATTATGCACTTGTTGCCCACTGAGAGAGAAGGCTACCTGTAGCATGCCTACAAGAAAAAAACATCATCTCCTATTTTCCTGGTTAACCCCCAGGATCTCATGATTTCCAAGCCCCTTCAAGCTCAATTTAAATGCCTGTAATTAATGTCATCGATAGTTGATGGGCAAAAAATGGGCATAAAAGATGTTGATGCATAAATTTTGGATGCACCAACACCATGCAAAAACACTCATTTAAGAAGATTTTTGCCTAGGGCACCTCCTGTATGGGTACGGAAACTCAGAAATAGTCTCAATTGGAGAGGGCTATGTGAAGTTGCAAAAAAAAAGGTAAATTAAAATGAAATTTGGAGAATTTAAATTGAACAATAGTTTCAAATTCCAAGACTTAATGCAAATACAATAGTTAACTACAAAAAATTAAATTTTCCCTCATGCCTGCTGCTGCCAATTCATGCCGCTAGTCCATCACAGATGCTACCACCAAGAGAGGGAGAGAGAGAGGGAGAGATCATTCCCACTATAGGAAGGTGCTACCTCTCTGTCACTATTTCCATCGTTGCTACTACCATGAGGGATAGAGAGAGGGAAACCCCCGCTATCCACCACCCACCTACCATAGCTACCTGCAATGTGAGAGAGGAGGACTGCCTATTGCAGTTTGGAGAAGAGGAGACAGAATAAAAGATCGTCTGTCATTATAGCAGTGGTGGCAAATGCTTAGGCATCAACAATAACAAAAATAAATTGCACACTTACCTAAAGCAGGAGGAAAAGCTCTCACATTGAATAAAATTAGAAATCCAAGATAATTTTAAGCTTTTCTCTTAGGTATTTATAGTTTTTAGGTTTGTAATTGAAGTGGTTTGGTACCATAGTGGTGCTGCACCATGTAAGGTAACACCTAAAGTAGAATGCTTTACTAAGTATGACACTACACTAGGTGTGATAGTGCATCAAGTGAGGCAACATGTAAAGTATGGCACCTCACTAGATGCAATAGCGTACTAGGTGAGACAACACTCAAAGTATACATTACCACACTTCCAAAATAAGTCCAAACTATAGGTTTAAGCACATACAATTAATTCCATTCAATGAAGCTTACATAGAGATACAAAATTATCATTGAATGTCTTATCATCTCTTCACCACCATTAGAGAGACAGTTTGAACCTCATGAAGTGTGCTAGTTGCTTCTAATGTAGAGGTATTCAATACAAAGGGTGATACCTCATGTGAAATATAAAGAACATAGAGATATGAGGCAATTAGCACATTCATCTTCTTCAAGAACTCTTGCCCAAGGATGACTTAGAAAGAGTCAATGTTCAACATTGAAAAATCTAGCTTTCTACTCCACTATCCTACCTTCACCTTTACATCCTTCATCATTGTTATACATCTTATCAAATGAAACTTGGCTAATTTACAAGATGTCAAAGTTGATTCAACTTGTAAATTAAGAGTGCAAGTGATTTCCAGTGAAAGAAAGTTATGGTTGGCACATGTATTAGCCAAGGTGTCCACTCTCTTTAAAGGAAACTATACAAAAACCATATGTACCAAATACAAGTTAGTTTCTTACTTTGATTACTCTCCTTGAACATTCTATTGAATTGTCATCAAGCTTTAAGAGATTTACTCCATCACTCGAAGTAATGAGCGTTAAAGTGTTGCATCAATGGGCCCCCATTGACATAGCCTCGTAGATGAACCCTCATCTATGGGGCTCCATTTACATGGTGTTTCCCCATTGATAGGGTTGCATCGACGTAGCATTTGGTACGTTGACGAGGCCCCATTGATGTAGCCGTAGAGCAAAAACTATAAATATGTGCTCCCAGCCATGTTTATGAGAATTAGATTCATAGTAGTAGTAGAGCTCTTGTAGTTTGTCTATTTGAAAGTTAGAATATTTTTCCTGAGTGCCCATAGCAGGAGTCATTGTGTACAGATCTTTATTTGAGCATTGTTGTACTTGAGCACGACAATGTGTATAGTAAGAAAGACAAGCTTCTTGATAAACCTTGTAGCATTCTAGATCGCTTAAATGTTTTATTTATGCATTCATTATTTTTATTAAATATTTAATTAATTAAAATAAATTAGACTTTAATCAATTAAGCTAAATAGATTAAGTACATAAGTACAACTGCTTCAAGTGTAAACACGTATTCGCTTGGTAATCCCAGCAACATTATTACTTGGTGCACCTAGTAGCATAGCGCTTGGTAACCTAGTAGTGGATACGTGGGTCCAGGATATGTATGGAAAGTGGGACTAGATGATTATGTTAGGACTAGTTAGAGATTAGTTAGTTAGTTAAATTTAATTAGTCATTCAATTACTTCATCTCTCTCTTTAAGCACCAAAATCATAAAACATAAAGTGATAAAAATCATATGCCTCGATTGCACTTAACCATATCATTATGCTTCACAAGTATAATCAGGAAGACAATGAACAACCTATAGGACAAGATTTACTTTCTAGGAGACTAGTGCACCAGAAACTAGAGAGTCCATGGAATTCAACCAGATCATGTGTGAGCACTATAGGATTCGTATGGTTGGGCATAGAAATATCCTTCACCTCTCATCATTGGTGTTGTTGCTGAGGACTTTGTTTGTTAAAACATGTGCTATCTATGTTTAGTGGATATTATTAATATCGTTGGATGAACCCCAAGGTTAACATAATTTCCAAATAACATAAGTACAAGAGCACACTGATATTTTATTATTTGCAAAATGTCTTCTTCTCATAGGCAAAATGATATAAAACTATCAATTCCACAAGAGTGCAAAGTGATATATACTCATCCAAATGAGTATGTGCCAGACTTCACCTTCATCCTACATCAAGATGAGTAACTACAATGGCGTGATATGAAGGGCAACATCATAATGCCCCCTAATTGATCTATGCCTGTGATGCTACTTCAAACTCTTAAGAAGTTGGGCATTCACAATATTTAAGAAGAATATGTTGTGTAAGACTAAAACTACCAAGACTACCATCCCATTGAAACATAACACAAGTGAGATCAACATCAGGAGAGGGATCATGAGGATGCTAATGGAAAATGGTTTGCTAATCCCTTGTTCCTACTGAACCAAGATGACAACAAGAACCCTACCTCTAAGGGCTCTCAACATGAAGATTCTCTATCCTTTTTTACAGGTGATGAGGGTGTGACCTTGAATCTGCAGTCTACAATTCACAATTCAGGCTCAAGGAAAAATGGCATTCAAAGCAAGGAATAAAACAAGCATTAAACTGATAGGAAATTGGTCATGATAGCCAAGGGGGAATTGGTAGATTTCATGGTGAAGGCAGTCCTTCTCCCTCTTCTCCCTCTTCATCTACATCTACTTCTTCTTCCTCTTCTAATTCTAAAAGACATCATAGAAGGAACAACCATGATGGAGGTGAGCATAGAGGTAATAATACTAATCACCATGCCCATAATAATCAAAGGGGTAACAAAGGACATCATTAGCAACCATGAAATCATGATGATGATGAACCTTTGTTAGCAACTCAAAGTATACTTAACATTGCAGAGGTAGTTAAGATCCCAACTAGGCATGTGAATGATAGTCAAATCAAGTGCTTATACATAAACAATATCCCAAGATTTGAGGGGGGATATAACTCTAAACTACAGACACATTTACAAGCTTTTCATGATTCCTATGCCTTACAAAACATTGAAAATGATTAGCAAAAACTCAAGATATTCCCTAAGACACTCATTAAAGAAGCTAAAAGTTGGTACTAGTCCTTGGAGCCAAAATCTATCCATTGATGGACTACAATGCTTGATCTATTCAATGAAAAATACCAGACATACTCTAGAGTGTCTAATTTGAGAAAGAAAATCCAAGGTTGGAAACAAGAAAAATATTAGCCCTTGGATGCCACCATGAGTAGATACTATTCTCTTTTACATTGATGCCTTGGCCATGGTTATTCTCACAGGGAGCAACTCCACCACATCATAGATGGGCTCATAGCAGAAACCAAAACAACTCTTGTGGTTTATGCCCAAGGGAGCTTATCTAAACTAAGAGCTCATCAAACAAAAGACTTATAGAATAGGTTGTAAAAGAATAAGGTGAGTTGCGAAAAAGGGAAAGTGTGGAAGAATATAATAGGAACCCTTCCATCAGAAAAAGAGAGGTTCGCTTTTGTGATAAGGAGGAGTCACTACTCGACGAAGTGATGAACAGGAAAACCTTCCCCATCTAAAAATCTATTTTTGATATTTAGACAAAGGTTGACAAATTATGGAACTCTTTGGATGAGAAATTCCAAACTTCTATGAAGATTGCTGAGGAATCTAAAGAGCAAAATAGTGATCATAATTGTAGGAGGCGAAAGGAAGCTAAACGTGCCTACTAGAGAGGCAAGGGCAAAGTTGTTACAATAAAAGAGGTTGTGGAGATAGACTTTGACAATGACGTTGGTTGTGACATTTTTCAGTATGAACATCCTAAAGGATGTTGCCCTATGATGTTACACTTATAAGGATCTGGGGTGTACATGTTGAATCATCAACTAGCACAAAGGCAAGCACCCAAACGATTGTCTTATCCTCAAGGTAATCCAAGATAGTTCCATCAACAACAACAAGCTTACTACCCAAGTGAAGCTCCACCACAACCATATGAACAATATCAATAGTGGCACCAACCAAAATCATGGGAAATGACATTGCCAAGACATCAATACCCCTATAGGCAACCAGATCCATATGGGTACTATGTTCAGCAACCTATCTCTCTAAGAAGTTCTACTAGCCACACCTCATTCCAACATCATTATTACCCTCTAAAGTACCATTGAACTCATTCACCATCTACTCAAGTGAAACACCCATATCCTTACCATCCTCCACATCTGTCTACATACATCCCTTCACCCTCAACCTAGTTACCTCCTGTTCTGTCCATGCAAGGTGAAATCCTCCACAACCATAACAATGAAATGCTACAAGGGCTATACATTCACAACTGGCTTTCCAGCCAAGTGGTTCAAACAATTTATCTAGGAAACACCCATTTTTCCAACCCAACATTCCTCCCAAACCCTCGCAAACTAACCGAGCTAGTCACCCTGTATCTCCAACATCCTCATCCTCTACATCAAATACATTCAAGTACCCTTCAAACCAAGTGCCACCTCAGATCCACACTATAATAATAACTCATGTTGTTTTCGATTGGATTAAAGCTAGCAATCTTCCCATGAAAAGATCTAACCCAAGAAGTCCTCTTATTTACTTGTAGATTGTCGAACATGAACTATGCAAGGCTCATCTTGATTCTAATTCTAGTATCAATCTCATCTCCCATGACATGTACAAGGCCTAGAACCTACCACCTCTCAAGAAGAGCAACATTCATTTAGAATTGGTAGATCAATCGATCAATGTCCCTTTGGGTGGTCCTATCCTATCAATTTTCTAGTGATCAAGGTGAAAAATTACAAAGTTGACTTCCCCATCATTATGGGAAGGGCTTGGTTAAGCACAGTAGATGCACACATGGGTATAAGGGACCTCTCCCTGAAAATCTCTAAGGAAAATGAATTTGGATGTTTAGAGAAGAAGCGTGTTCCATGCATCACGTATAGTGATAATGGGTGTAATTGCATGCAAAAAATTTAGTCCATCAAAAGTACATTCATTAAAGCTTGTAATCAATATGCACATGAAATAAATATTCAAAGGTACCTGTACACAGTAACCACAAAATAGGAGGGTATCTAGTGGCTGACAGCTAACTCTAACAGTAGCACACTATGCATGGAACCTACTGAGCACTTAACATGTGCCTATATCGAAAGCATGGATGAACTTGAATGATTTCATCACCAACTCTTCGATGATGAAGATGATGATACCTATTGGAGAGAGTTGGAAACCCCTAATAATTTCAAGTAGGAGGCCCTAGAGTTAAAAACTCTACTAGTCGGCATGAAGTATGCATTTTTAAACAATCATAAGATGGTCATAATCAATGCAAATCTTGCTCCAAAACAAAAAGACAAGTTTTTGTAGGTTGTCAATGAGTGGCCAACAGACTTTGCTTGGTCATATCTTGAACTTACAAGAATTGATCCAAGGATATGCCAGCACTGCATCTACACTAACCTAGCCATGAAGCTAAGAAGATATCCACAAAGGTAGCTAAACCTAAAATTGAAGCAAATCATCAAAGAGGAAATAGAACAACTCCTCAAGGAAGGGTTCATCTATCCCATCGCAGATAGTGAGTGGATTAGACCACTCATAATTATGCCAAAGAAAGGTGGAAAATGGTAGGACTACATCAACTTTAGGCTATTGAACATGGCAACATTTAAAGATCATTTTCCATTACCATTTCTGGGCCAAGTGTTGGACACTATCCCCAGGCATTCCTATTATAGCTTCTTGGATGGTTATAGTGACTATAACCAAATCCAAATTGCACTAAAAGATTAAGCCAAGACAACATTCACAAGTTCCTAGGGGACTTTTGCATATTGTAAGATGTCATTTGGTTTGTGCAATGCCCTTGCAACATTTCAATGCTTGGTCCTTAGTATTTTTAAGCAGCAAATTGGTAACAGGGTAGAAGTCTTTATGGATGACTTATCTACCTATGGGGCTACATTTGAGCAAGCTTTGGATTTCCTTGAGTAGGTATTGAAAAGATGTGTTGAAACAAACCTTAGGCTCAATTGGCAAAAAAGCCATTTAATGGTCCAGGAAGGCATAGTATTAGGGCATCAAATTTCACAAGAAGGGATTGAGGTAGAGTTAAAAAAAATAAGGGTCATCCAAGGAATCAAAGATGTCAGATCATTCCTTGGACACACTGGCTACTACCAGCATTTCATAGAGAATTTCTCTAGGATTGCAAAGATGTTGGCCAAACTTACAAAGAAAGATGCTCCATTTGTTTAGACCAAGGAGTGCAAACATGCATTCCAACTACTAAAGGAGAAACGTATAGAAACTCCAATTCTACAGGCACTAAACTAGTTCAGATCATTCCACATAATGACATATGCATCTAATTATGCCTTGGGAGTTGTGCTTATGCAGTTGGACAATAAAAAACGTCCATATTACATCCACTACATGAGCCGAAGCATTGTGAGTGCACAATTGAATTACACCACAACTGAGAAAGAATTAATGGCAATGGTGTATGCTCATGAAAAGTTTAGGCATTGTGTACTTGGTTATAAAGTATATGTGCAGACAGACCATAGTGCCATTTGCTTCCTGATGAACAAGCCGTTGGTAAGCCCCCGTATCATACGATGGCTTGTGATCTTGCAAGAATTCGATTTCACAATGGTAGATCAAAAAGAAACTGAGAATGTGATCATTGACCATCTCTCTCAATTAAGATGGGATAATAAAGAGGAGGAGAGTCCACTCTCTAATCAATTTTCAAACAAACTTCTCTTTACAAGAGCAATGAATGATCAAGTGTTTGCTAAACCAAAATGGTATGATGGCATCCTTACTTACCTTCTTACTCAGAAGATGCCACAAGATCTAGCCTTTAGGAAGAAATAACCATTTCTTTATCAGGCAAAGTACTTCATTGAAATCAAATAACACCTTTACATGGTATGTGCCAATGGCATGGTTCATTGTCCCTAATGTGGATCAATTGCGTGTTCTCTAAGATGCTCATGAATACCCTTGTGGAGGCCAATATGCAGAGAGATGCACGACCATAAAAATCTTGATGGCAAGATACTATTGGCTGTCAATATTTATGGATGCCCACAAATTTGTCTGATCTTGTGGATGCTATTAAAGAGATGGTGGAATAACTACTCAAATGGAGGATCCTCAATAGTGGATTCAACCATAGGAACCCTTTAACATATGGGGCATAGACTTCATGGGTCCCATCACACCCATGTCCAACGAAAAGGCATATATCATTGCAACAGTCGACTACTGCACCAAATGGGTAGAAGCAGTAGCCATCATTAATTGTACATCATCCACTACTACTAGATTTATATAACAACATGTTGTAAACAGGTTTGGGATGCCACATGCACTGATTTCTAACAATGGAACTCATTTTACAGGTGCCGCTTTTAGAAAGTTGATGTAATGCTTAGGAGTTGAACATAAATTAACAACACCCTATCACCCCCAAGCCAATGGTCAAGCAGAGGTAACTAACCTAGAGATCACAAAGATCTTAACAATAATCATAACCAAATATAGGAAAGATTAGAGCACAAAACTCAACAATGCCCTTTGAGCCTACCGCTTAACATGGAAACTCCCTATTAGCTACTCTCCCTATGAGTTAGTGTAGGAAATACTTCCAACACTTATAATTCAATCCAAGCTTCATACACTCTCAACAACCTACGACCTGAATCTTGACCTAAGTCTAGCCCAAAAAGAAAGAATGATCAACCTCAATGTGCCATATGAAAAATCGATTGGTGGCCCTATGTTTGAATGAAGTGCACAATAAACAACGACATGACTAAGGAATATGGAAAGTGAAATTTCAACTTGGAGATAAGATTCTTTACTAGAATCCCACACATGTACCTCAAAAAACAAAATTCCAAACATTGTGAGAAGGACCTTACATAATTGAAAAAACCTTCCCTTTTGGAGCCATGATCATATACAAACCTGAGAGCCCAAATAAAAAGAAGTTGGTCAACATCCAACAACTGAAGCTTTTCCATGAGCCAAAGAAAGCTAGTGCAACAAATACCTCAATGGATGGAAAACCATGTTCAATTTTTCGAATCTCCTCCTTCCAACTCAGTCATGGGGAAGATGGCCATCCATGCTAATCATCCATATGGCACCTCAGTTTTTCTATTTTTTTATTTTTCACATTTTTTATGTTGCAATATATTTATTTTACAACTTTTTGATTTTCAAAATTTTTCTTATTTTTACATCATTTTTTGTTTTACACCATCATTAGTGATGAGCCACGATATCGCGTACCTGATATCGCATCCTGCCTCATCTTCTATAAATAAGAGGCAACGCCCTTTGTTCTCGATAGTTAGACTTAGACCGTTAGCCAAACTCTTGCAGTTTTACCATTCCAGAGTTAGAATAATTTCTGTATGCCCATAGTAGGAGTCATAGAGTGAACGGATCTTTATTCGAGCAAATTGTACCTAAGCACACATTTGTGTATGGCAATAAAGACAAACTTTATGATAAACCTTACAGCGTATGAATTAAGCTAATTAATAATTAATTATTGTTGAATGTTTAATGCTTTCCTAGTTAATTAATCTCTCTCTCAACCTTTGACTCTCTTAGTTAAGTACACTCAGTACGACCGCTTTGAGCATGCATGTAGCACTTGGTAACCCAGTAACAACTAGCGTTTGGTAATCCCAGCAGTGTTGCACTAGTTCAGGATGTGTACAAAAAGTGGGAATGGATACTTATGTTAGGAATAATTAGAACTTAGTTAGTGAATAGTTAATGTAAGTTATTCACTTAGTTCTCTTTACCTTCCCTTATTAGCATAAGACATTAAAAAGATAAAAGCTATAAAAATTCATATACCTCAAGCTTACTTAACCATACAACCGTGACAATACAAGTAATTTTGGGAAGACAACGATTGATTAACCCTGAGTGTTCCATTAAGGTGCATAAGCACTTAGTCCTTAGAGTTCAACTGGATCGCATGTGAAACGCTCGTATTCGTATGGTTGAGTGTAGGGGTACCTTGCCACTCATCATTGGCACCATTTTCGGGGACTTAGTGGTTTGTGCGCTACGTAGAACATAGGAAATCATCCATATCGTTGGAACGCTAGAACGAACCCTTAGGGTTAATCAAGGAAAGATAAGACAACAGTAAATCGCACACCGAACAAGACAAAATGTCTTCTTCTTTGCATAAGAGCATTTCACCACTGATGAGACCTGAATTGCTCATAGTGCTGGCGGTCGCCTTAAGGCACCCACGTTAAGGCACCCACGTTGTATCATGGGTCGCGATGTATCATGGGCCGCGATATCGCATCCCCCGCGATATCGCGTACGCGATATCGCATCCTTCCCTATGATATCGCGTACGCGATATCGCAGCC
>MNCI01025684.1:371172-390687 GCA_015680685.1 Gnetum montanum
CGTATTTGGGGTCTGCGCTTGGTAATCCCAGTGGCATACCTAGGCCTATGCTTGGTAGTCCCAGTGGCAGTCGTGCACGAAGTCCAAGATGTGTACGGTTGATCAAGGAATCGGTTGCTCGTCGCACTTAGGCTAGATTAGATTTTCTTACCCTTTTCCTCCTAGCTTAGCTTAGTTAGTATTATTTTCCACTGCCTTCAGGAGTAGCGATAGAATTAGGACACATCATACGCCTCATCTAGACTAAACCATACGTGACATATGCAAAACTAGTCTAGATGGGAAGACAGCGAATTGCGACCTAAGGCTAACTAATCTAGATGCCACAACTAGTCCATCTGCGGAGTTCGACCGGATCACGCGTGCGACGCTCGTTTCGTATGGTTGAGTGTAGGGGTACCTCGCCACTCATCAACCACCTAGGACTAACACAAGAGATAGTCAGCGACATCATACATGTAACCAAGATCTGCCAGTTCCTCAATAGTTTCGTGTGGTATATACTCATCATGATGAGTATGTACCCGATTTCACCTTTCTTCTCCACCAAGATGAACAGCTGCGTTGGAGAGACTTGGAGGGTAACATAGTGTTGCCTCCAGACCAATCAATCACCAACATGCTCCTTCGTGCTCTCACGCGAATAGGCATGCCACTTTTATACGTGAAGTACGTTGCATGCAATCATGACACAAGGGACTATCATCCCACAAAAGCGCAACGTCAAAGGGACTTGCGACAGGAGAGTTACCACACATCCTTGAAGGGTAAATGGCCCCATAACGCCCTGCACGTCTTAAGCGAAATTGAGGGTGGTGAACCTACTTCAATAGGTTCCCCACCAAATGATGTTCCCTCTCCTAACAATGGTCAGGAGATGGTGTATCAGAACATCCACTCCACGGTTCACAACCCTGGTTCTAATCCCCACGAACACGAAGTGTTCAACGAGGGAACACAAACACATGATAAGGGCAAACATTCTAATCGTAATCATGATCAAGGCCAAGACCACTGAAGGGAAGGTAGAAAACACTATCATGGCAATGGTTCTCCTTCTTCTTCACCTTCATCATCACATTCACCCTCTCCTTCAGTGTCCGGATGCAATCATAAGGAAACCAACCATGAGGATAAAGGAAAATAGAGTGAAAAACATCGACAAGATAGTCGAGAATGAGGACAAGGGCACTCTAAGAAATCAAGGCATGGAAGAAGGGAGAGTAGGAAACTGCATAGACACTACAAACACTATGAACAAGATGACCACGAAGAACCCCTACTCGCAACTAGAAGCATGCTAAATATAACGGAGGTCGTAAGAGTTCAAACAAGGCACCAAAAGGATAGTAGGATCAAGAGGTTAGACATGAACAACATCCCATGATTTGAAGGGGGATACAACACTAATCCTCAAAATCATTTGCAAGCATTCCACGATGCCTGTGCCTTGCAAAACATAGAGAACAAATGGCAAAAACTGAAGTTGTTCCCAAGGACACTAGTGAAAGAAGATGAAAGCTGGTACCAGTCCTTAGAACCAGAATCTATTCGGAGGTGGAGTACAATGTTAGAATTGTTTAATGATAAGTACCAAACATACTCCTGAGTGTCTAACCTATGAAAGAAAATCCAAGGATGGAAGCAAGGAAATCATAAACCCTTGGATGCTACCATGGGCCTCTATTATGCACTGTTACATCGTTGCCCTGGCCATGGTTATTCGTAGCAGGATCAACTACACCATCTCATGGACGGACTTAGGCATGAAACAAGAAGAACCCTTGGAACATATGCCCAAGGAAGATTATCAGAGCTTAGGTCTCATCAAATTCATAGATTGCTGGAGCAAGTAGCCAAGGAAGAAGATGATCTACGAAAGAGAGAAAGTGCGGAAGAGTACAACCGAGATCCTTCCCTCCGCAAAAGGGGAGTAAGATTCTGTGAGGAGGAAGAAGAGTCACCACTCGAAGAGGTGGTGAATAGGAAAACTTTGCCACTCCAAAAGTTAAAAACAGAAGTATTGACAAAGGTAGACCAAATGTGGGACTCCCTAGATAGTAGGTTTGAAACTATTCTTAAAATTGTAGAGGAGTCTAGGGAGTGAGGTAGTGACTATGACAACAAGAAAAAGGGAGAAATGGAAAATGCACGTAACAAGGGTAAGGGAAAAATGGCCATCACCGAAGAGGTTGTGGATTCAGACATAGACAATGACGGTGGATTGAGATATGCCAATACGACCATCCTAAGGGATGTTGCCTAGTAATCTCACATCTACAAGAGTCTGGGGTGTATGCACTCAACCCACGACTTAATAAACAACAAGCACCCTGACAATTACCTTATCCCCAAGGTAACCCAAGGCAGTTCCACCAAACTTCAACATATTATCCAAGTGGAACTCCACCACAACCCGTTGAGCAACATCAACAGTGGCAATACCCACAGTCATGGGGGATGTCACCACCAACGCAACAGTACCCCTACTGGCAACCGGATACATATGGCTACTATGTGTAGCATCCAATCTCTCCACGTGACTCTGTTGGTCATGTTACACCACAACATCACTACCAACCTTAGGAGTATTATAGAACTCCTTCTCCTAGGGGAGATAACCCACAAGAATACCATTCTTCAAATGCATCCGCAACTCTCACACCAATAGCTCCATTACCACCTGCTCCAGCAATGCAAGGGGAACTCCCTACTCAACCATAGCAACGTAATGCCACAAGGGCTGTGAATCCTCAACCCACAGTTGGTTCTGACAACCTTATCAAGAAATGACCTTTCTTTAGAACCAACAGTCCAACCAAGCCCTCACAACCACAAGCGGTTGAACCTCTGAAAGCCCCCTCATCAAATAAGGCTTCAAAGCTCCCTTCAAACCAAACACCAAGCTCAACGCATACAGTTATGTTAACACATGCCGTTACTGATTGGATTAAGGTGGGCCACCTTCCCAGAAAATTCTCTGATCCTGGAAGCCCTATAATCTATCTCCAAGTTACTGGGAATGAACCATGTAAAGCACTTCTGGACTCAGGTTCTAGAGTCAACCTAATATCACAAGAGATGTACAAAGTCTAGAACCTACCTCCATTAAGGAAGAGCAATATTTGCCTAGAGCTGGCCGACCAGTCCATCACTGTTCCCTTGGGACTAGTGGAGGGCATCGTTACCATTGTGTGTGGGTGGTTGTACCTAGCTGATTTCCTAGTAATACAAGTAAACAATGGTAAAGGGGACTTCCTGATAATAATGGGAAGGGCATGGCTAAGTACTATAGATGCACACCTAGGAATCTATGATCTTTCCCTAGAAATATCCAAGAAGAACACTTTTGGAAAGATCGAGAAGAAGAAGGTTCCATGCATCGCATACAGTGATACAGGGTGCAATTGCGTGCAGAGATCATCGGTTGTGCAAAGTCTAGCATTGCCTACATGCAAACGGTGTGCATAAGACATTAATATACAAAAGTGCCTATATGCAGCAACCACACGACAAGAAGACACCCAGTGGCTGATGGCTGATCAAGAGAGCAGCTCACTAATGTGCATGGAACTAACTGAGGGAATAACTTGCACTTACATTGAAAGCATAGATACACTAGAGCAAGTCCGCTGCCAACTTCCAAGCCTTAACCTTGAAAACATCAACTGGGGGAAGTTGGAAATTTCTGAAAAATTTAAACAAGAGCCCCTAGATTTGAAACCATTACCTACCGATCTGGAATATATGATCCTCGAAAATGGAAAATCGATAATCATCAATGCAAGACTTGCTTCCAAACAAAAAGAAAGCTTCCTGAAAGTGATAAACAAGTGGTCAAAAGCCTTTTCCTGGACATACCACAAATTAACTGGAATAGATCCTAAGATATGCTAGCATAGGATTTACACTGACCCCTCCATGAAACCTTGAAAACAACCGCAGAGACGATTGAACCCAAAATTGAAGCAAGTAGTAAAAGAATAAATAGAATAGCTTCTTAAGGCTAGGTTCATATATCCCATTGTTGATAGCGAATGGGTTAGCCCTCTGGTGATCGTGCTGAAAAAGGGAGGCAAATAGAGGGTGTGCATCAATTTTAGGTTGCTGAACATGGCAACATTTAAGGATCACTTTCCGTTGTCATTCATTGACCAAGTCTTCGATACCATAGCAAGGCATCGCTATTATAGTTTTCTAGATGGCTATAGTGGATACAACCAAATACGGATAGCCCCAGAAAATCAAGCCAAGACAACGTTAACCGGTCCTTGGGGAACGTTTGCATATAAACAAATGTCGTTTGGCTTGTGCAATGCCCCTGCCATGTTTCAACATCTAGTTTTAAGCATATTCCAACAGTAGATAGGAAACGGAGTGGAAGTCTTTATGGATAACTTCTCCACTTATGGAACAAGTTTTGATCAAGCCTTGGACCGATTAGAGCAAGTGCTGAAAAGATGCATAGAAACCAACTTAAGGCTTAACTAGCAAAAAAGCCATTTAATGGTCCAAGAAGGCATAGTACTTAGGCATAAGGTTTCACATTCAGGAATAGAGGTAGTCCCAGATAAAGTTAGGGTCATCCAAGGAATCACCTGTCAACTGGAAACTATCAAAGACATTCGGTCATTCCTTGGACACACTAGCTACTATAGGAGATTCATTGAGAACTTCTCCAAGATTGCCAAACCGTTGGTAGAGCTAACAAAGAAGGACGCACCATTCGAATGGACCAGGGAATGTGAATGAGCATTCCAAACTCTGAAACAAAAGCTTGTAGAAACTCCCATTCTACGAGCTTCTGACTAGTCCAAACCATTCCATATAATGACTGACGCATCCAATTATGTCATAGGAGTCGTACTTACATAGTTAGATGACCAAAAACGTCCTTACTACATCCACTGTGCAAGTAAGAGTATCGTCGATGCACAACTTAACTACACAACTACAGAAAAAGAATTAATGGTTGTAGTGTTTTCACTGGATAAGTTTAGGCACTATGTGTTAGGTTACAAAGTGTTCATCCATACAGATCATAGTGTAATCTGGTTCCTCATGAACAAGCCAACGGTTAGCCCTCGTATTATACGGTGGCTGGTAATCCTACAGGGGTTTGATCTAACGATGATCGATCGAAAGGATACCAAGAACATAGTTGCAAATCATTTATCTCAATTGCACTGGGATAGTAAAGAGGATGAATATGTAATGTCTGATCATTTTCCTGATGAAGCCCTCTTTGCCAATGTAGTGAATAACCAACCCACGGAGACGAATTGGTATAGTAGCATTCTCACCTATCTCCTTACCTAGCAAACACTACAGGAGCTGGAATTTAGGAAGAAACAATAGTTTCTTCATAGAGCCAAGTACTTCATGGAGATCAATGGACAACTTTACAAAGTGTGTCCTAATGGCTTGGTTTGATGGTGGGTGCCCAAGGTGGACCAACTAAGAATTCTCCAAGACGCTCATGAGGGTCCTTGTGGGGGTCACTATGCTAGGAGACAAACAACTATTAAGATCCTGCTTGTAGGATATTACTGGCCAACATTATTTCAGGATGCCCATCAATTTGTCCAATCTTGCGAGCGCTGTCAATGTGATGGAGGAATGACTACTAGAATGGAGGGTCCGCAAGAATGGATTCAACCTTTAGAACCCTTCAACATTTGGGGATAGACTTTATGGAGCCCATTACAACAATGTTCAATGGAAAAGCTTACATTGTAGTTTTCATAGACTATTTAATGAAGTGGGCTGAAGCAGCTGCTATTATAGACTACACATCATCTACAGCTGCACAATTTGTGCAACAAAAAATCGTAAATAGGTTTGGTGTGCCACATGCACTTATTTCAAATAACGAAACACATTTCACAGGTGCAACTTTTCAAAAATTAATGCAACGCTTAGGGGTTGAACATAAATTGACTACACCTTATTACCCCCAAGCTAACAAACAAGATGAGGTCACCAACAGAGAGATCACTAAAATATTGACATGGACAATTAGCAAGTACAGGCAAGATTGGAGCACTAAACTAAATAATGCTCTTTGGGCATACCGCTCCACTTGGAAACTCCCTACAAGCTACTCTCCCTATGAGTTAGTGTACGGAAAGCTTCCAACGCTTCCAATTCAAACCGAGATTCGTACACTATCAATGGCTTATGATCTCCACCTCGATCTTGATCTAGCACAAAAACAAAGGTTGGCAACTTTACATGTGCTAGACGAAAACTGATTAGCTGCCCTGTCATCAAACAAGTTACACAAGGCATATAACAAGAAACGTCATGACTTAGAGATTTGAAAGGTTAAATATCAACCAGGAGATAAGGTTCTCTACTAGAACCCCACACATGTGCAACAACGCACAAAACTTCAAACACTGTGGGAAGGACCTTACATTATTCATACAGCCTTTCCTTCAGGGGCCATGACCATATACAAACCTAAGAGCCCTGATAAGCTATTACTAGTCAATGTGTAACAAACCAAATCCTTCCGTGAACTTAGGACAGCCAATGCACATGCTGCCTCTAAGAAGGGACGACCCTGCTCACTATTTTGGATCTCCTCCTTCCAACTCAGTCATGGGGGAGATGGCCACCTCTACTGATCATTGAGATCCTCAGTTCCTTTTTAAGTTTTTTTTTACACATTTTTGTTTTACAAATTTCTTTAACTTTTCTTGTTTTTGTTTTGCAACATCGTTTATACTTTTTCATTTCTTTGTATGTTTGTTTATTTTATTAGGTTTGTCACCTAATAAGTGCTCTTGATGGTGGTATGAACTGTATTCTATTGATTGCTAATGTTTGGTTTTTACCTTGGAGTTATAATGTTGATACTAAGGTATGGTTCTTTTGATATAGCAGGTAATGAGTCCACATCATCCATGCATTCATAAATTTCTATGGTCTCTCTTGGCTTGAAATTGTACTGTCCCTTTCTTAACAATAAAACTATTAATGAATTGGTAACTGGGCATTTCTCAAACTGAGGAAGGACTCAAGGACTGAAAAGGGTGTGACTTCAAGGGGATTTGATGCATTTGTGCTAGCCATTCTCTTGGGTTCTTGGATGTTTTCTTCTTGAGTTTTCCTTACCATTCTAACATTGCTCTATTATCAGGAAGTTGAGCTAATAAAAATAATAAGTCTTTGCATGGTGTGGTTCTCATGCAAAAAAAAAAAACCAAAACGAAAAAAACAGTGAGAATTCAAAGCACACCCCTTAGAAAAAATAATCATCTGGGCTACAAGCACTGGTTATGGAACTAAAAAAACATGTTTCCTCTAACTAAGGCCCTTTCTCGCTTCCTACTTTTCCCTTTCTCGCTTCCTACTTTTCCCTTTCTCATCTCCTCGGAATGGTGGTGACTCTTTGGTAGAAGCATTCTTGTCACTTCAAGTGGATGGATTGGCCAAGTGTATTAATGTGAAGTCACTGGATGTGGATTATTTGAGGCTAGATTTGGAATGGGATCTACTTAGTCACATTAACCATACATACATAAGGGGCTGTACACCACCTTGTTCTTGGGACTCCCTTCTATTCTCTTCTTTCCATCATTTTTTCTCCATTTTTCACCTCATTGTCGGTTGTATCAGTAGTCTATATGTTAGTTGATGCATTGTTATCTTTTTGGTAAATTCTTGTGGTTAAGACTTTAACTCTTGCTTCCAAATGACATTTCCAAAGCCTACAGACTCTTTGAATGTGGGTTTGTCAGGGCATAAAGGGCATGAACCTACTTTGGGAAGGACCCACTAGCATTCCTATTTGGTGCATCAGTTAACTTCTTTCCCTTAAACATTTTCGCAATCACCATTTTTTTTGTTTATTACCACCTCTGACATCCATTTTATCAGTGTTGTCGTTGTTTCTTTTTCTCCATCTTTCTTATTCCTTATCTTTTTCCATTCTATCGCTACTGGAGGATCACTCTTAGTCATGGGGGTCCTGGTCCAATTTTTTCAATTTTCTCCTAACCCCTACACCTTGGGTAGTCACTAGTGTTATATCTCCAGAATCTATATTTTCCATATCATAACTCAACCAATGGACCTTACACCGAGGCAAGGTATCAACTGTATTGTGATTTACTTATCCTTGCTCATATGTGACTATGTTGTGTGTGCAGATGGTAATCATACAGCAATGGATTGGACCTGGAGGAAACACTTAGGATGGACTGGTGCTAGAACAGTTATGCAAGGAACAAGATTGATGATGCGGTTATGGATGGACAACAGAAGGTGCAATCTTAGCATCGATAGTGACACGTCTTCTCCTTTCCTCTCTCTCTTCTCTCTCAGCTACCAAACAAGGCTAGATGTCAAATGTGTATAGTGTTCACTCTTGTGGTCATGAACACTAATATTGCCATGTATTAGAATGATGATCTGTTCATGTGTCACCCCATTCACCATTAGTGTCATTTAAGTCAATAATCCCATACCTTCCCAATATTTTGTAAGGAACTCGAGGACGAGTTTTCATTCAGTCATGGGGGTATGATGAGCTGTGATATCACATCCTGCCTCATCTTCTATAAATAAGAGGTGGCACCCTTTATTCCCGATAGTTAGACTTAGACCCTTAGCCAAACTCTTACAGTTTTACCATTCCAGAGTTAGAATAATTTCTGTGTGCCCACAGTAGGAGTCATAGAGTAAACGGATCTTTATTCGAGAAAATTGTACCTGAGCACACATTTGTGTACGGCAATAAAGATGAACTTTATGATAAACCTTGCAGCATACGAATTAAGCTAATTAATAATTAATTATTATTGAATTTTTAATGCTTTTCTAATTAATTAATCTCTCTCTCAACCTTTGACTCTCTTAGTTAAGTACACTGAGTACGACTGCTTCAAGCATGCGTGTAGCGCTTGGTAACCCAGTAACAACTAGCGTTTGGTAATCCCAGCAACGTTGCACTAGTTTAGGATGTGTACGGAAAGTGGAAACAGATACTAGTGTTAGGAACAATTAGAACTTAGTTAGTGAATAGTTAGTGTAAGTTAGTCACTTAATTCTCTTTACCTTCCCTTATTAGCATAAGACATTAAAAAGATAAAAGCTATAAAAATTCATATACCTCAAGCTTACTTAACCATACAACTATGACAATACAAGTAAGTTTGGGAAGAAAATGATTGATTAACCCTGAGTGTACCATTAAGGCGCATAAGCACTTAGTCCTTGGAGTTCGACTGGATCGCACGTGAAACGCTCCTATTCATATGGTTGAGTGTAGGGGTACCTCGCCACTCATCAATTAGTATGTTTAAATTTTTATTGGATATTTTACACTTTCTTATGTATTTTACTTTGTTTTGTTTAAGTGTGATTTTCAAATTTTTGCTAATAAAAGTGATTTATTGTCAATAAGACACAATGGTATTGTAGCTATTACTAATGGTGGTTTATGCTTTATGTTTTTGGTTTGCTAATGTCTGGTTTCTATTTTTGAATTTTTGTACCAATGACTCAATCATGGTTTCTCCTTCATGGAACATGTAGTGAGTCCACATCATTCACCCATTTACAAACTCTATGGTTTTCCTTATTTTGGTAGTTTGAGGTTGCTTTCATTAAAGAAAATTTTAATAAATTTATGACCTTAGTAATTTCTAGAATTGGGAAGGATTCAAAGGTTTGAACATGGTATGACTTCAAGGGGACTTAATACTCTTTGTACTCTTCTACTTACTTGAGTGCTTGAGTTTTTTTCATGAGCTACTCATCATTCCATGTCATCAACTACAAGAAGTCAAATAAAGTCTTTGCATAGTGTGGTTTCCATCCAAAAATCTTTAAAAGAAATCTAAAAAAACAACATGATGGAAATTCAAAGCACATCCCTTAGACAAATAAATGGGCTACAAGCACTAGTTATGGAACTAGAAAGACATGTACCCATGCCTAAAGATCCCCTCTAACTAAGGCCTTCTCTCACTTCCTACTTCTCTTTTCTTCTCTTTATGAAATAGTGGTTGTTTTGTGGAAGCACTCTTGTGTCTCAAGGGGGTGGATCAGTCTTGGAGTGGTGATGCAAAGTCACTAAAAGAGGTTAGTTTTGGTCTAGACTAAGGATGGATCTTCTTCGGTCATTTTAAACATATACTTCTCAAGGGACTTCTTATGACCTTAGTTTGAAATTTCATTCCACCATCTCCACCATCCATCTATGCTGATCGTAACTCACCTCACTATCAATGTCCATGTTCTTGATTTCGTGTCTTCGTCTGACGTATTTGAATTCCTAGGTAGAATCTTCTGTGTTTTGGTTCTTAACTTCCATCGACCATTAGTCACCTATGGGATCCATGGACTCCTTAGGTTGAGGTTATGTCAGGGAAAAAAGGGCATGTGCCTACTATGGGAAGGACTCACTTGCATATCCCTTGATCAAGTTCATTAAGCACCTTATCCTTAGGCATTCTTGTAAGCAGAATCTTTCGTACATCCATCTTCCACATCAGACCATGTGCTCCTTTACATATTTTGTTCATTAAATATGTTCTCCATCAAATTTTTTAATTTTTGAGCTTTTAAAGATCCTCTTCAATGCTTTTATCATATTCTTGGCTTTTCTAGGATTCCATGAACCCCAATTTCATTGAAAAATTTCTTATATATTTTTGAGATATTCAAATTTGAAAATTTTTACCAATGGGTCCCCTATACGGGGCCCTGTCAATAGAGCTAACTTGTATATGAGGCCCCATATATAGGGCCTCGTTGATGTAAGTTAAAAATAGTATAAATAGGCACAACCCCACTTAGAAAATTTTACATTTTCTCACAAACACCAAAGGAGTTTTTTAATTTTTCAGAGCCCAGAACCTTCCAAAGCCCATAACTTACAAATTTTTTATTCAAATCACTTTGTTCTTTGACCCTACAACTACTAGAGGTAAGCTCTTTGTCATGGGGGCCACAAATGTACCATTTTTTATAGAAATTTTTTCACAATATTTTCTAACTCCCACAAAGGTTTAATTGAAAAATCAACTATTAAATACTAAATTACAAGAGTTAAACCTTTTCAACAAGCTTTGGTAACAATTATAATAAATAATTAAAAATAACAATAAATAATCAATCTACCATGGTCCAACCTTAGCCAAAGTATAACTAACTAACTAACAGGAAAGGTATTCAAAATTTTAAAGTTACACATTACATCTACTAATTCATGAATGTGTTGTGACTGCAGATGGCACCAAAAGAAAAGCATATGCAGGTAGCAAGACTATCCCAACCAAGGGAGAAACAGCCTAGAACAGGAAGAGGTTAAGAATAGCCCCAAGAAAAACCACTTGCAACCCATGCCACAGGTTCTCTCAAGAAAGAGGCAAAAGTGGAATTTACCAAATAGGTTCCAGAACCAACAGTAACAGCAACAGAACACTCCCATTGAGATGATGTGCTAGCACAACTAGAAAATCCTGAGGTGACCTTAATAGAGACTTTCCTAACTCAGATTAAATCAAGGGAGGTCCAAAAATTAGTGCTCCAAGAGTTAAATTTTGGCCCTTTCCTAGAGCAAGCACCAAGAGAAGTACAGGACTAGCTAAAGGCCTCTTCCATGTGGCCAATCATCACTTCCACTGGGGAGTGGTACATGGGAAAGACATTCCTATTCTATAATATTAGGCAACCTGGAGCAATAGTGAAAATCAAGGACATCTCAATGTCCTACTTGGTGCAAGCCATTGCTGTAGTGCTTAGGCTACCTGAAACATGGACAAATCTTATTAAAATTCCAATGCAAGCAGATGTGAGCATAAAGAAAGAATGGGTATAATGGTGCTATGGTGTCGATTGCAAGGAGTTTGATGTGCTCACACTGGCAGAGAAGATTCATTACAAGATTGTGGCCTTCCACCTTGATCCCACTGTGAGGCCAAGCAAAATCACTACCTTCTTTGCCTAAGCATGCATCACTCTAAGTGGGAGATTCCTGTTCAACCTTCTAAAGTTGATCTATCTAGAGATGGAGAAGAAATTTAAAGAAAATGAATGCAAAAGGAAGGTGCTTCCCTTCCCATGCCTCATCAGGAAACTTTGTCAAAGGAAAGGGATAGTTCGTTACACCAGCGATACTATCAAAACTATTCCAGCAACCAACTGGGCTAAAATGATGAAGGATAAGATGCATGTAACTACAATTTAAGAAGAGGAGTAGTGACCACCACCCCCACTTGCCACTTAGACAACAGTGCTAGACATTGCTACAACTACTCAACAATTGTGAGAGTACAGAGAATGGCTCTTTAGTGAACAAGAGTAAAGAGCAGGCATGAGTAGCAAGGACCCATCCATATATAGACCATCCATGAGTCACCTTAATGAGGTGGCCTAAATGATCAATCTGATGGATGAGGATGGACCCATTTTCTTAGCCCAAAAAATGCGGCTACCTGAAAGGTCAAATCCGAGCACCAAAGAGGTTATAGTATCTCTCATAGAATAATAATCACTCCCAAAAATCTCTAGGAATGCTGTGACCTTCTCAGTGCACTTTGAGAAGGGTGAAGGGGCAACTATACTAGTGATGCACCACCAAGGGCAAGAGACAATAATAGAAGTGGTCGTTGACTGTATTGCCGAAACACTCAATGCACTTGCAACATCTGTATTAGACATCACTGCATTCAAGGATGTGTAGACATCCGCAGGGATTACAAGCGATAGAATAAACATAGCATAGCATGAAGAACTACTAGACCGACTAGTGGGAACCAAGTAACCGCTTCTAGATGTCTTTGACCTTTCGGACACTATCACTGCAACCCAAACAGCGTTGCTAGAGGCAAGGGGCAAAAACATCATATTGGAGGGGTAGCTTGAGATAGCCAAGAAGCAGAATGAATGCTTGACTACAAAACTTACCGAACTAAGAGCCTAGCTTCTTGATCCCACATTTCTCAACCTAGCACTAACAAGAGATGAAGCTATGGAACAACTTTGCATCAAACTCAAAGGGGTTGAGGGTGCAATGGAGACAACGGTGTTCTATCGATCCTTGGTAGAGGCCACATAGCACAAGATATAGAAGGCCTTGGATCAAACCCACTAGGAGAATGTTCAACTAACCTCAGAGAATCATTGCCTGCGAAATGTTAATGCACACAAGTAACAATTAACTAATTTCATCCATCAACAGTAGGAGCAACTAACTAGAGCAAACATAGAACTGAGGAGATTGGTAATAAAGAACATGAATCTCTCCATGGAGGAAGTCCATGCCCTTTACTAGAAAACTACAATTGAGGTAGCTACCTAGAAATCGAAGGCTCTCAAATTTGAGAGAGTCAAGGACCACTACAAAGAACAGGTTGACCTACAAAAAGAAGTAAATGGAAGACATATCCAGTTGGTGAAGGCAAAAATGAACAAGACCCTTCAACAACTCCAACAAGGAAAAGAGTTGTGGCAACCCATCGTTAATGGAATAGATGCCTATAATAAAGCGGAAATCCATATGAAGGAGTTGCAAATCAAGGAGATGACATAGCACATGGAGCTTGCCAATCTCCATTATACAAATTTGGCCATGTTGACTACTAGATGGCTGTGGTCTAAATTAGAGAAATAGGTGGCTAGCTCATACTTTTTGTATGAGGTTGAGTTCAAGCATCATAAGGACACCAAGGACAAGCTTGCGGTGGCCAATGTTGAATTTAAAGTTCTCAAGGCACGAGTCATGGATCAACAATCAACTACCAAGAACCTAGCTAGGATGATGAATGACTACTAGGAGCTACAAAACATAGTCAAGGTGTTCGACATCAAATGCAAACAGTTCAGTGCCTGGTTTGTTGACATAAAGGAAATGTTCCCGATAATGTCATGTCTGCGGGATGTCCCTGTTCCAGCCCACATTGGTGATGTTGCGTGGACTATGAACGATCCCCAAAGTAAGGAGGATAAGATGAAGGCATTGCTTAATTCCTTTTACCTTCCACTAGAGGTTGTAGCTATAGCAAAATAGCCATAACCACCTTAGCTACCACATGTGCCTAAGGCTGGTGAAGATCCTTCAAAGCCTTAGGAGCCACCATCGCTTGGGATTGTTTAATCTTCTCCATTTTCTTCATGCCATCAAAATAAGTGATGTCCAATTCTTTTTGTGTAGTCATGTCATGGTGTTTAATTTTGTATCATGAACATCACAATTTTTGTAATGTGTTGATCTATACACTTGAGCACACAGTTTTGTCAAGTTAGTTTGTTTTGTTTTGTTAAGAGTCAGTCAATAATCCCAAATCTTTCCAATTTTGTAAAGAACTCAAGGACAAGTTTTCATTCAGTTGTTGGGGTATGATGAGCATCAAAGTGTTGCAACAACGGGCCCCTGTTTACATGGTGTTACCCTATTGATGGGGCCACATCGACGTAGTGTTTGCTATGTTGACAAGGCCTCGTCAATGTAGCCCTAGAGCAAAAACTATAAATACGAGCTCCCAGCCATGTTTATGAGCATCGGATTCATAGTAGTAGCAGAGCTCTTGTAGTTTGTCTATTTGAAAGTTAGAATATTTTTCTCAAGTGCCCATAGAAGGAGTCATTAAGTGTATGAATCTTTATTTAACCATTGTTGTACTTGAGCACAATAGTGTGTACAGCAATAAAGACAAGCTTCTTGATAAACGTTGCAACATTCTAGATAGCTTAAATGTTTTATTTATGCATTCATTGTTTTTATTAAATGTTCAATTAATTAAGCTAAATAGATTGAGTACATAAGTATGACTGCTTCGAGTGTAAACATGTATTTTCTTGGTAGTCCCATTAGCATTAGTGCTTGGTGCGCCTAGTAGCGTAACACTTGGTAACCCAGTAGTGGATACATGGGTTTAAGACGTGGACTAGTTAGAGATTAGTTAGTTAGTTAAATTTAATTAGTCATTCAATTACTTCATCTCTTTCTTTAAGTACCAAAACTATAAAACACAAAATGATAAAAATCATATGGCTCGATTGCACTTAACCATAACATTATGCTTCACAAGTGTAATCGGGAAGATAACAAACAACCTATAAGGCAAGATTCACTTCCTAGGAGACTAGTGCACCAGAAACTAGAGAGTCCATGGAATTTGACTAGATCACAAGTGAGCTCTCTATGATTTGTATGGTTGGGCGTAGGGGTACCCTTCACCGTTCATCACCAAGGGTTGCTATTTCTTATCCATTTCCATTCACCTTAGTGACTTGTAATTAAGCATATGGTTGGTACTCAAAATCATTTAACTATTAGTTACCATTTGGACCCCTCCCAACTAGTCACCAATTGGAGTTCTAAGGATAATCTTAGGCAACATGATTTCTTGAGTAGATGAAGCACCTTATGCTAAGACCCCTTGGAGGATTATTCATGGGTCTTCCAAATTATGGACTCTTGTTCCATAACCTATTGTGATAGTTGAAAGCCTAATATTTTCCATTACCTTGGTAAGAAGCTTGGGAACTAGGGATAATGATAGCGTGTAGACCACGAAAACCATCACCAAAATTCCTTCCTCAAGACTTACTAGATCTATCATTAAACTTCTTGCTATTTTAGGATGCATCTATACAATTCTTTCCTTACTGATGGTGCTTAGAGTTAGCTACCAAGATGGTAGCTAATTCAAGTGCCTTCTTGTACTTTGTGATCTTGTGGGTTTTGATCTTCCACTAGGCTTAGGGTTTTAGGCCATTGAAAAATAGTTAGAACTTGGTCTGGTTATTGATAATAGGAATTTATAGTATCACCTCATAATACTCCTAGATGTAATCCTCCAACTTCCTGGTTTGCTAGATCTCTTTCTACTTTGCTCAAGTTTTGTTAATGAAATTGCGTAGGTGGAAGTTCTTAATCAAGATAGTTTTGAACTCTTTGCATGTCTTCATTGACATCCAAGCTATCTTGGACCTCATCTTCTAGATGATGCAAAGCCACCAACTTTGAGAAATTTTCCCCAAGAATTGGAAAGCAATGTTAATCTTAGACTCCTCATGATACTCATTCATCTCTAGGAACCACTCCACCTCATAGAGAAAGGCATCTATAAGCTTATCATATCGATCTCTTTTGTAAGCTTTGGGTTCTTTGGCCTAGAATTTGGGTGTGGACCACCTAGACCTAGACTCGATTGCTTTTACTTGTATAGCCAACTAATCCTCAAGCTTATCATTTTTCAACTTTAGGATCATCAATCTTTTTATGATGTCCCCTAAAGAGACTTGGACAACATCAATAACACCCCCCATTTGCTTCACATAGTTTTGTAGCAAAACATTTTAAGCCACAAAGAGCTTGTGCTTGATGCTTGAATTTAGCTTTCATATGTACAACATGTTCATTTTGTCCATAATGTCATGGACCATTTTCACCCACTCAGTAATGGGAAAGCAACTAAGAACCACACTATTAATCTTCGGTAGCTGGTTCCATAGTTGTTGCACCTTTTTGAGAGGTTCATCATTGTTTCTCTTGGAAGGCACCTCTTTGTTGTCATCCATGTATTCACTTTTGTACACATCATTGTGCACTTCCTCATGCACTCATTCTTCTAGATTGTCATTTCCAACTAGCCCATTGAGAGGAGTAAGTCTAAGAGAAGCATTCTTGGGATTTTGACTCCCTTTGTTCTTCTTCTTGTGCACCATGGCAACACATGAATCATGTTCATGAACTACAAACCACCACCAACCTCGAACTAGGAACTACGACTTTGATACCAAGTGTTACAGTGTTGTCCTTGAAAAGCACCACATAGCATCACCCTAAGAGTCTTGAATCAACTATGAAAGAAGGGTGGACTATGCCTTGACTTTCACAATACCTCCAATTACAATAGAGGTCATAACACATGTTAGAAGATGGTTAGAAGTGTAGTGACAATGCCTTAGTCAATGCACATGAAATAGACCCAGGATAAACACATGCACAACACATCATCACACAACATGATCAAGACACCACACAACAATTGATTCTAGGTTATGTGCAACTAGCTCTAAACCCCACTCTATATAAAGGGTTGGTAGCCCAAAACAGAGAGGCAAAGGCTTCTCAACAAGCCTACATATCCTTATGTTGAGGTTCACAAGGAATTAGGGCCATGTCGTTCTTTGAGGATAGTTAAAATAGCATGAAGCTTGTAAAGATCTCCACACTTGTTTGTCTTTGTTCAAAACAACTTTCAATCCACTAACTAAACATGTTTTTCTATGCTAAACATGTTTTCATACATAGTGGAAGAAGATTAAAGTGGTAAGTAGCCCCTGGAAAGAGAAGAAATAGTGTAAAACCCAAGTTTCTAAGTTACGTTGATGTCTTTCAAATGAGATAGTATTTGTAATTGAAGATTTATAATGCCGTTGATTGAAAATATAAAAGCTGCGAAGATACAAGAGAGCGTTTGACTTAACTATGTCTTTGAAGACCTCATTAACCCTCGCTGCTAGTGGAAAACTCTTCACCCAAAAAGTGGACTATTTTTACCTTCCAAACTCGTGTAGCTATTGTCACAGGGCCGAGCATTATATCTCAACATGTCCTATCCTAGCCAAGAAGAAACAACCTGTAGCATCTCAGAAGACTCGTTCCCCAGTCACACCACTAGTAGGGTCATCCTCAGTATCCTTTAAATTTGGATCTCCTCCCCCAACAACTCCTAAATTCTCCTCTCAGTCTAGCCTCTCCAAGCTACAGAAACATCAGTCAGGTACTCACACCTCCACCCAGGTCATCCCTTCAAACGTTGTCAAGAACTCATTCTCAGAAGATGAGTTCGTGGTGGCCAGTGGAAGGAAATGAGTCAAAGCTTCCCTTCGTTCTACTTCTCCCTCCAACTCCTCCTCACTAGACACTTCCATGGCCCTTGTTCCCACCAACAACTCCTTTGCCCTCCTATCAGGAACAAAGCAAATTGATACTTCAGCTTCCAAACCTTTCGTTGACCTCCCATCCAAACTACCCCTTGTTTCCCCATGAATCTCCTTTCTTGGAACGTTCGAGGCCTTACTGGTAGGCTTCGACGGAAGCGAGCAGGCAACTTTATATCTAGTCTTAATTTGGCTTTTGATTTCATTCTCCTTCAAGAAATTAAGATCTCAGCTGACCTTTTATCCTATTCCGCCCACTAGTTTCTTCCTCACTCCTCACTCCTAGCGACATCCCATGCAAGTGGGAAAGGAGGTGCGACCATTCTCCTCTCACCCTACTGGAAAACTAAAATCCTTCAAAGTGGTTCTGATTCTGGGCATAGAGTTTCCTGGGCCACCTTCTCATCCCGGCATGGCCCTTTTGGCATTTGCTCGATATATGCCCCAAATGACTCCACAGAACGGGCTCTCCTTTGGCATGAACTTGCAACTTCTCTCCCCCCAATGCCTTGGATATTCGGAGGAGATTTTAATATGGTAGAATTCCCTCAAGATAAGCTCGGAGGGGCATTTCTTCAACTGCCCAATCTCGAGTATCAGGCCTGGTCCGCATTTAAGAAAAGATTTTACCTCTCAGAAGGGGCAGACAACTCCACGTGCGTTCCCCTTCATAGATTTACTTGGAGCAATCTCCATCTTGGGCAGGCTCGCATCTACAGTAGGTTAGATAGGTTCTATTTCTCCACCCTTTCCTTTTGGCAAGCTTTCTCTGCCACTATAGTTCATCATCATGCCACCTTATCCAACCATCTTCCTATCTCCATATCTATCAAGATTCATGGAAGCCCTGACCGACAAAAATTTCATCTTTTCAGACTACACAACAACTATTTTTCTTCCCCAACTGCCCAACTTCTTCTATCCAACCTTTGGAATGTTGAACCTAGGCCCCTAAATCAGGTGGGTTGGATTAATTGGTGGCATCGTGCTTCATGTCGAGTGCGAAACTTTGCTCGTTTATATGGTAAGACCGTGGCTGCTCAAGCCAAACATGAATACAACAAAATTCACCTCACTATTGAACATCTCACTAATAAACTAGTTCAAGATCCCTTCAATACTCTAGTTCACGAGGAGCTAGCTAGAGCACACGTTGCCTTCCAACATTGGGAAGTGTACCGAGCACAAAGCGTCGTAACTAAAAGTCGGCTCACTTGGTTAAATATTCAAGACGAACACTGTAAGGAATTTTTTAAATATCTTAATGCTGCTTCCCCTTTGCATGCTATCGACAAAATCTCATGTGATGGTACCACCATTACTGACCACAATAGTATCCTCTCTTTTCTTAAGAACCACTACGAAACCCTTTTTGCAGCTACCCCAATGGACATCTCTTCGTTCAAGGCTGCCACCCCTAATTATCCTCGCCTTATTAATCCCACTATGCTACAACGTCTTGACGCTGATATCACTCTGGCGGAGCTACAGGAGGCTTGTTCCAAGTTAAGTTGAGGAAAGGCTTCTGGTTATGATGGGTTTCCTGTAGAATTTTTTCAAAATCATTGGGATTTGGTGGGCAAGGATCTTTTGCAGGTCATTAAC
>MNCI01025684.1:391547-426529 GCA_015680685.1 Gnetum montanum
TCCATAATTAATTGGAATAAATACTTTGTTTATAGCTTTAAGGGCAATTACAAACATGTGACCAACTATAATTGGAAGCAGCTTCAGGATCAAGACATCGTTAAGATTCTGGGAATCCCTTTCCGTTTTAGAGGTTCAACATCTATCCTTTGGGAGCAAGTTATATATCAAATTCAAAAGAAACTTGACAAATGGAAAACTAAACCCCTCACACTTGCGGGTAAATACCTTGTTTGTAAGTCCATATGCGCGTCCACCCATGTGTATTACTCTTCGTGTTGGGCCTCTCCCAAGCTGCCTACCAAAAGCTAGAACAGTTATTCCGTGACTTTATGTGGTCCTCCAAGGATTCTCAGAAAGGCTTTCATCGTGTCGCTTGGACTATTGTTACTCTCCCCAAGAATAAGGGTGGCTTAGGCCTTTTGAACTCCTATAAGCAAGGAATTACCCTGGTTGCTAAGTGGTTGGTACAACATTTAGATGCCTCAAATATTATAGGGACCCTCCTCCAATTAAGGCTTCATCAAGCATTTCCTAAAAATAAGCCCTTCTGGAAAGGCATCCATTTCGTCAATTGGATCCTTTCCCCCCATACTATCATTCTTCCTGGATCTCATGTTTTCAAAAGCATTTGGAGGGCCTGGCAAATTCTACACACTCACATTGACTGGACTAACGTTAAAATCAACCCTACTATCCTCTCTAAAGTGTGTCCATGGTGGTTACCTCTGTCGCCCACTCCCCTTGCTATCACAAATGCTAAGGTGGCTACCTCGTGGTATCGAAAGGGTGTCATTTCCTTGAATTGTCTTAGGCTGGCTAGTCGTTGGATTTCAGGGGTCGAGTTTAACACTTTGTATGGGGAGTCGGCTGCAATGAACCATTGCCTAGTTCAGATTTACTTTTTTCTCCATGGTCACTGACATCTGGATGTTACAGTGCAAAGCCTTTTTCATGGCCTTCAATGGCTTAATGGAGTTAAACTCTTGCCCTATTGGCCATCTGTCCCCTTTCATCTATGCATGACCCATCTGAAGTCATTCAACGTTGCAATAAGTATTGGCACAAACAAGAGTCAGAAACATTTTGGATCCTTTTCTTCCAACTTATTTGGAAACTTCCGACCCTCCCCAAAATTAAGTAGTTCCTTTGGTGTCTTCTCCACCATGGTCTACCTATTGGAAAACGTCTAGAATATCTGGGGATTCCTAATCCCAATTGCCCTCTATGTGGTGGACATGATGACTTTGTCCATGTATTTTGGCAATGTCCCTTTGCTCAACATGTGTGGCAGTGGGCTTCTAAAGCTTTTCCATCATACAAGCTATCTCAAGAGGATGTCATATTCGGATTCTTGAACATTACTTCTACTAATCTTAATTTTCTGTGGAAAGTTATTAGGCCTACTATTTTATATTATATTTGGAAGCGAAGATGCAATGTTCTATTTCAAAAGACAGAGTATTCTAACAAATGTTTGCTTACCAGGTTGGAGAAGTTGCAGATCTTTCGCCTCACCTATTTTCAACTCACATCTCAAGCATCCAAGTTCAATCTGGACAGTCATCAATTAGTTCATTTGCTGCAGCTATGGGAAAGACCTGTGTGTTCCAGTTACACTTAGCATTAGTAATCTCTGCAAGGAAGTTTTTCCTTTTTATTATGTGGAGTCACCATTGGAATTCTCTCTATCCTTAATTGAGAGCTCTTTGCCTCATCTAATTCTATGTCAATCTATTTTGTAACAAGCCAGTCTGTGCGAACATTTGGTTGTGCCCCAACTTGGGTTTCCTCCTCTAATACTCGTTTATTTCTAAGGTGTTTCCCGAGTGTCATTCACGATACTCTCAGTTTCCCTTTCTTTTAACCCTATGACTTATTCAAGTTGTTGTAATTGATGCACCTTTAATTTCAATAAAACTTCTTTTCGGGGTCCAACACCCCCCTTAACTATGTATTGGCAAGTTTGTGATTTGCTACCGAACTTGGAAAATTCTATGGAAACCCAAAAGGACCATGAATCATGGCACTCCTCTGTGGAAGAGCAAAGGTCTAAATTATGCATCGGAGAACTCAAAAACATGTGTGGTTTCGGTTTCAATTACATAAGTTGTGCCTTTCCTGTAATTAGCACCGACAAATTAGCAAAATTGTCCATCCTATGAATTTCCTTCTCTAACCGCCATGAAAGTAAATAGATATCTGCACCATACGGCCGGTTTCCCTCTTTGGACGGAACTAAAGGTTGATAGGATTCACGTATTTCTATGTCTTTTCTCTTTGAACAACATCATCGTCATCCAGATGATTGAATTGTGTGCGAAGACTTTGGGCAAGCGCGAACCAGAAGAGAGGATGAAGCTGCAAGTGCAACAAAAAGCATGAAATTATAACAAATCACATTATATTTGGATAAGGATACTGCACATTTGTTGGTCGCCATGGCTGCTGGTGGTGGTGCTGCTCTACAGGCTTGCTCGCATATGACCCCTTCTCACTTGCATTTGCTTTCCATTTCAACAAATCATCGCAGGCCCCTGCCCAAAGCGCATACAGCAGGATTACAGGTTAACCGCTTCGTCTCTTGTTTTTCTGTTTGTTCGTTTTTTCTTTTTTGAAAAATGATTTGATTAGATAGGCTTTTCATTGATAAAGTTCTGTTGTTTGCTTCTTCCCGTCGTAGTTAAGAAAGCGAACATCGATTTTCCCCATATTTGGAAGTAGAAGCAATTTTTTTTGGAACATAAACAGGACATGTAATATATGCGGGACCGGGTAAATATTTGCTAGTTTTGGGGAGAAAAAGATCTCATTGCTTCACCAGATAGGTCCTTCAGAAGATTTGCTTAATATGTTGGGACACCTACCTCACAAACTTTCTCGAAAGCTGCCTTCAGTTGGAATTTTAAGTTGGACACCACCTAGGCTTTCGACTTAATGACTTTCATTCGAACTTTCCAGTCATATGTAGTGGTGTATGGTATTTTTGCTTTTTGCTATTAGACATCACTCTTCAATTTGGAGAGCCATGAGTGTGGAAATATTTTCGTTTTTATATCGCTATCTGACCGTGTAAGGTTGCTGTCTCCTTCATAATGATATGCAACGATTTTTGCTAGAATTTCAAAAATTCAGCAGGTGTAATATTTTAACTTGCGGCAAAAGTAATTTATAAGCAGGTATTTACAACTTGAATAATGGAATACAAATCACATTGCAAGATTGTAAATTTAATGGAGAACTATGTTCTATCTCTAGAGAACACCAGAAGTCTAGAACTATCCAATTACGTAGAATGAAAACATTAAAGCCATCCAATTACTTAGAGAAAAGAAACAATGATTAGCAGACTGAGTTCTCATTCCTCATGACAGATTACAGCTACAGCCCTTTTGAATCGAAGCCATAGAAGACCACTGTTGCAGTGCTGAATGCCATACCATAAGCTACGAGTGCTCATAGCCTTAGAAGGTCTGCCTGTTATGTTCTGCAGATAACACACCATGTGTAAATCTTTAACACAGAGGAAAATAATTGAGCTTTTAACACTGTAATGATGAGATACAAGGGACCATGCAAGACTAAATTTGATGGAGAACAACCTCCAAGCCACATTTGGAGTACATCATGTTAAACTTTATGTGGAGAACAAACTTAGAGTTTTGTTGAAATGATATTAGTATTTCAAACATTATTAGTACTATGTCGCACCAACCTTAATTTATTAGCCTCTGTTGGATTTCTCTGAAGTAGATGTAATGGGAGCCACTTTGAGGTACATTGAGTCATGCATCAAGAGCCTGGCAACTATGGTGGGGCAGTCACTTATCTGCAATAGGGTTTTGTTATTACGTCTCGGTTGAGAATGAGCATGTGAAAGTTAATGTGTTAACTACATGAGTGAATCCTATAAGTTAGAAGGCAAATCAGGTGTAGCAATCTTATTCTAGTATCCCATGGTTATATACATGGGTGTCATCACCCTTCAAGTGTGAACCTAAATTGCAATGCCACTTTTCATTGAGCTGAAGCCATGAAGTTGTATCTTTTGCAATAAAGCCTTTTAGGAATAGCATAAGTACCATCACCCAATACATCATCATTATCATTCTAGCATTATCTCAACAAAATGGAGTTGACTACATGAGTTCTTTTTCACCATTTGCCTCTAGGAAAAGCTAGATCTTTGTTTACTTGTAGTTTCTTCAAATCATCTTCAATTATTTTTTCCATGTCTTCTTTGATCTTCCTTTTGGTGGCTTTCCTAGAATAGTGATGTAGCAACTTTTTTTATAGGCTCGTTGTTTGATCTTCTTTGCACATGTCCAAACCATGTAAGTTGTCATTTTTATAGCTTATTTGAAATATTCCTCTAATGTTTGTATTATGTAGTTTATTTTTTTGGGTGACATTTAATATCCATTGAAACATTTGCATTTTTGCCACACTGATTTGTTGTTCATGCCTTTTCTGTATTGTTCAACATTCAACATCATACAAGATAGCATGCCTAATTGCTGTCTTGTAAAATTTCCCGTTCAGTTTTAGTGGTATTCTTTTATTACATAGAACATCACTAGCCTGTCCTTGTTTTAACCATCTTGCCTCAATTCTATTTCTTATATCTTTATCAATTTCACCATCCAATTGGAGGATTGATCCTAGGTAGCAACATTGTTTGCAATGAGCAATGAGGGACTTTTGGGCCTTGAATTGTCACTTCTATTTCACCACTATTTATGTTGTTATTAAAATTGCATTCTATATACTTTGTGTTACTTCTGCTAAATTTTAAGCCTTTTGATTATGGAACATGTCTCTACTTTTGCATTTTAGAAGCAATATTTTCTCAAGCTCTATCCACTAACACAATATCAATTCCAAATAGCATACATCAAGGGATTTCACCTTTATTTCTTTTGTTAATTCATCCATAATAATGACAAATTAGTATGAGCTAAGCATAGATCCTTGATGTAGACCTATTGTGACTGGAAAATTAGATGTTGTTGCATAAGTTATTTTAATTTTAGTGGTAGCTCCTTCCTACATGTCTTGAATCACTTTAATATGTTTATCAAGGATGTTTTTCCTCTGCAAGGCCCACCAATTAATATCTCTAGGCACTATGTCATATGCTTTCTCCAAGTTAATGAAGATCACATGTAGATTTTTTCTATGTTTTCTGACCCCAAACGACTTGTCTACATCAGTTTAAGCATAGTAGACATAAAATTTTATCACTTTTGGCAAGCATTCCTAGGACCATAGAAGATGAGATTTTTCTAAGTCATTAGCATTAGTGTCAACACTAGAGTCACGTGGCTTATCTTGGGCACAACAATTTTCCAATGCAAAGACTAGCATTTTGACTCCAATTTTGGCCTCACAAGCTCTTCGGTGACTAGTTCACATCATTCCCAAGTCATTAAATCGCAAATTTGGTAGGTTTGGAGGCAGTTTGGAGGGTCAAAGCTGAATTTAAAACTAAGTGTTGCTAGTGTCAGTGTCACATAGGCAGCACTAGCAACAAGCGAGGTTACCAATTTTGGCATTTGACACCTTTCCCAAAGTCCAATAGGTTCTTGGCATCCCATAAGCATCATCATGACTTGATTCAACATCAGTTTGGACATCGAAAATGGTTTCTAGGTCTTGGCTTGGTTGAGTGGGTAATGTTGAAAATTTTTAACATTGGAGTGGTGACTCTCAGCACTCACATCACATGCATAGCCCACTTTTTGCATCCTAAATTGTCGAAAATGAACTCCAGTTGGTTGCACTTAACTTTGGGGTTGAATTTGGAAACCCTAGGCCTATAAATACTAGACCAAAAGTCAAATTTGGGGCTGGTTTTTTGAGATCCAGAGTACTTTTTTGGATTTTGAGAGATTAAGAGCACAAGTACCTGCCTTCCCAGTGTCTTCCATGTGCTTCATTGCCATCAAAGCTCCTCCTGGCAGTTCGTGAGCTCAGTGCAATGCCTAAGTCCCCAATAGCTCACACACTAATGCTCATGCTAGCATCAGCATTAGTGTCAACATCACTTTTGCAGCTTTTCTGTTGCCTGTCTAGAGTCAAAATATTTTCAGCTCTGGTTGGACAGTTCACCAAAACAGCCAGTTTTGGCTCCTAATTGATTTTGGATGGCATTTGAAACTTTTTTACTCACATCTCCACCTCCCAAAGGTCAAATTTCATTATTAAAACCCCTACTTTGCTCATAAACTGAGACTCTATAGTTAGTTTTATCTCTTATACGTTTTTCATCAGCCATTGTAGTTTTGGCCATCCATAGGAGGCAAACTCTATATTTCATCAATAAAGCATATTGATCATTGGGAAGGGAACATCACAACCCATTCCTCGACATTGGGCCTTTTGTCTATCATTTATATTTCATTCTAAGCATAATTCCCATACTTAGATTTTACTTTATATCGCTTATAGTCCATTTCTATACTTAGTTTTTATTTGCATCACTTAGACATTATTAGTTATACTACTAAGAATCATCGTTTTTCATCGTTGCCCCTGCTGTTCCTAGTTTATGGGCAGTAGGCGAAATCCATATTTGATTGGAAGTTTTTGCCCCTGTGTATCATCATCGTTGACCTATCAAAGGTCATATTGGGCTGAAGACCATTTATGGCCATGATTTAGGTACTTAACATCTAATTTGTGAAGGTGTACTTACAAAGTTGAAAAAAGAACAATTTTAAAACTGGTCTGATAGATCCAAGGGGTCTTAGTGGACATAAGTAAAAATTTCAGTTTCAGTTTTAGATATTACAAGAGTAAATAAATATATAACTTAATAATTCTATAGATAATTACTTTGCATTGCTATTATTACATGTGGTGATGGAATTAAATGCTTTGCAAGAGAAATTTAGGAGAGTGTGGGATTTCTTCTGGTTACTGTTGTTCAATTTTTGTAGGAACGATGTTTGAGACTTAAAAGTTGACATATCTTGCAATCCATGCTTTAAATGTTATTAAATACATGTTAAATTTTGAGAACAAATTTTCAAGTTTTTTGAGTTGCCACTTGTCTACATCTTACTCTTTCATACACTTTTTAGTTTTAATTTTCTATTTGATCATATTGAAAAAAAATATAATGTCTTGTTGCCATGTTTCTTGGTATGTTAAGTTTTGAAGTTAAATGTAATATGAGCTAACCACTAGTTCCAATTTGTGATATCATATCATGAAAGAGACGGATTAAAAACATGGCATAATACCATTCATGAAGAAAATGAAACCCATTCATGAAAAGTTGCAACCATTGGTGAAAGGAGTTGCTGGTTCACAAAAAATATAATCCTTGGTTAGTGGACATGAAGTTGTGAAAAAGGGAGAAGGATAAGAGATGTTGTTAGATATGGAAAATCTTTTCTTCAACTTCATGTCGTATGAAATGATATCTTACATCTATATACTTAGTCCTTGCATGAAATGCAATATTATTTGCTAAGAGTATGAGACTTTTACCATCATATAATAAATTATGGGAATTTTTTCAGGCCCATTTTGTTAAAGAAACTAACAGCCACATCAGTTCCTTGTAAGCTTTTACAAGTGCTACATAGTCTTATTCTATTGACGATAAGGGAACAACATTTTGACATCTAGACATCCAGCTAATGCCTTGTCCAAGTGTATTGATGTACCTTGATATAGACTTTTTCTTATCAGGGTTGCCATTATTTGCATCTACACATCCAACAAGTTTTAAATTAGTTTGACCAAACATAGACAATGAGATTTAATAGTTTTTAAATATTGAAGTATCCACTTAAAAACTTTCAAATGCTTTATACTAGTGTTTCACAAGTCCTCGAGGTGCATGGATGTGGGGATGCATCCCTAAATGTGTTCAGGGATGGCATGGTTTTTAAGGAACTTTGTAGGGATGCAATGGGGACATGTTAATAGTTTTTAAATATTGAAGTATCCACTTAAAAACTTTCAAATGCTTTATACTAGTGTTTCACAAGTCCTCGAGGTGCATGGATGTGGGGATGCATCCCTAAATGTGTTCAGGGATGGCATGGTTTTTAAGGAACTTTGTAGGGATGCAATGGGGACATGTTGAGGAATAGTTTTGTCTATATTGGTTTATAGTTTGGAGTACTGAATATTATGGATAAATTTGTTGAAGATTGTGATTTGTGAGATATTTCCAATGTTTGCATTGCAATTTGGATGACAAAGCATTTGAATGTTCTGGAAGAAAGGAAATAATTGTAGGTGGTGCATAAATTAGGGTTTGGGACATTCTAGGTATGCACCATGTCTCACCTATGTCCCGACACGTTTTGGGATACATCCATATCCCTAGGATGTCCCAAACGTGAAATTTTTCCTATGGACGTATCCTTGCATAACATAGCTTTATACTAAGGTTACTAATACATCTACTTACAACTTCTACAGCTTGTACACTATTTGGTTTTATGCAGACCATAGCATACATTAAACTTTCCACAGCTGAATTTTATGGAATTTTCATCATGATTTTCATATTAGCATCAGTCTTAGGGCAGTCTTCATTGGATAACGTGAAATTTGATGCTAGGAGATTATGCATGGACTTTGCCGAAGCCATGTTAAATTGATACAACACATCATTATTTTACACTTATTGACTCAACTATAACTTTCATTGTATTATATCTCTTTGTATTTGCATCCCCAAAATTTGTTTATCTGCACACAAATCTTTCATTGCAAACTTTTGGGGCATGTCAGCTTTCAAATTTTTGATTTCAGCATCATAACTAGCAGTTAACATATTATCAACATATAATAAAAGATCATAAAGCTACTTGATATGCTTTAAAATAAAAACAATAAGCAACATCAAACTTGAATATGCCAAAAAAATTTTACCTCTGTCTTGAGGCTTTTTCTTTGCCATATAAACTCTTCTTCAACCTGCAAACACAATCTAGCTGTTGTTGATCTACAAAGCCTTTAGGCTGTTCAATGTAGATATTCTCTTCTAGGTCTCTAGGTAAGAATGCTGTTTTGACATTTACTTCTTCCGACTCTAAATCTAAATTAGCTACGAATTATAAGACTCTTTAAATTGACACATGTTTTACAACCAGAGAAATTTTTTTGAAAAATTAGTACTTTCCTTCTTTTCACAACCTTTTGCTGCCAAACTAGCTTTGAACATTCTTGAGAGGTCAGCCTTTCATGTTATCTTAAACAACATTTTCTTACTTTAAGGCTTTCCTTCTAACAGCAAGAAGAACCAATTTCCAATTTCCAAGTCTGATTTTGTTTCAATAAATGCATCTCTTCATCCATAGTGAATTTTCAAAGTTTCAAATCTGGAATGTGCAAGTTTTCCTGAAAACCATCTAGCTCATCATTTTTAGTGTAAAGTATACTATGTTCAAAGGAAGAATACTTTTCAGGTTACCTGGTAAATTGTGTAGATCTTAAAGTTGATCTTGATTGTGACCACTTATGAAATGTACCTTTTTAAATTATATCCAAGACCCTATGCAAGCCACATGCCTTAACCAACAAGCCACACACAGGACAAATGCTTGATGATTTTGTATTTGTTTCAATGGCTACCTTAAAACAATGGAGAATGTATCAGTTTTACCTATTCTTCTTTTCTAATTGGTTTTTCAAGTTGTCCATTCATGACAGCTTTATTAAAGCAGACATTCCTACTCCTAAATATCCTTTTGATGACTAGATCCCATAACGATGTCGTCTATCATTATTACCATAGCCCCACAAAAATGCACTTGCGTGCTCTATCTTTAAGTTTGGATCTGTTTTCTTTTGAGTATATCTTTAAGTTTGGCTGTAATTTATTTGCCTGCCACTCCATTCAACCTTTCTAATTTTTTATCTAATGGTTGATTAGGGAGTCTATTAATCAAATACATAGCAGTTCTTGCAGCCTTCTACTAGAAATATTTATTAATCCACAATGGTTTATCATTCTATGAATCTGATCCAAGATTGTTCTATTGTACCTTTCGGCAACACCATTTTGTTGTAGTGTGCTAGGGACTGTCTTCATATGTTTGATGCCAGCTTCACAGCAGAGTTGTTCAAAGGTGTCAGATGAATATTGTCTTCCAATATTGGTATGCGAACACAAATTTCTTAAATATCTGATTTTTAACTTTGACCTTAAACAGTTTAAACATATCAAAAACTTGATCTTTAGTTTCATGGCAGTCAACTAACATTGGCATATATTTCTCCAACACTGGTTAAAATGTTGGTATTATGCACTGGCATAGAAATGTTGACAGTAATTTTGATTTGCAGGTTCAAGCATCAAAGTTTTTGGAGCTGTCTAGTAATTCTAAATTGAGAACCGAGTTGAAGACAGATTTTGCGCTTGCTAACATTGATTTAAATATCAAGCGTTGGCTTAATTCGTCCAGAGCTGTTCAGGTCTTGAATTTAAAAAAAATTAAACAAGAATCAACTTTTTATTATAGAAAACTTTTTGTAATTATATATTGTTAGTAGTGGTACCCAGGTCATATTGCAAAGGCAGAAAAGGAGCTAAAGCAACAACTGAAACTAATGGATGTTGTTTTAGAAGTACGTGATGCAAGAATACCTATGTCAACAGGGCATCCAGAGGTATCATTCTCTAGTGTGGAATTTCAAATTTTGTCATTCAAATCACAAGAAAGTTTGATATATTTTAGTTTAAAGTTTGAGTTCATTGCTGAAAATTTGTCCCAAAAATAATTTGTTGCTTAAAAATATTTCATGCAGCTGTTTAATGTCAGTTGATATGTATTCACAGCTATGTGTATGCATCTATGTGTGAATGCTGTGTATTTCTAATGTTTACACAATTTAGACAGATGGACTCATGGATTGGTGACAAAAAGAAAATATTGGTTCTGAACAGAGTGGACATGATCTCAACTTCTGAAAAGAATGCATGGGCTGCCTACTTTCATAGGAAAGGTATCACAGTAATATTGGCTAATGGAAAGCTTGGCACAGTAAGTAATTTAAAATTGAAGAGTTTTCTTTTCATTCTAATTATTAAAGCTCTTGTTCATCGTAAAGAGACTCTAGCAAATGTTTGTCTATTTTTCTTGATTTGAATAATGTTTGCTTTAATATATTTGATTAATACAGGGCACATTGAAATTGGCAAGAGCTGCAAAATCAATTGCTAAGAATGTTAATGACAAACGTAGAGCAAAGGGCCTCCTTCCCCGTGCGGTAGGAGCATTTGAAATCCATGTATATTGATTGTGTTTGATTTACATTGTTGTTATATATTTAGCTTATGATATTTTGTTTATATCGATAAAATGACTATCAATTCTTGGAAAATTACATGTTTATTCTGTTACTGGTATATTAACCCCGTGAACCAGGCAACGTTATGTGATTTTTATTAAATTTAATTTTTCAACAAAAAAAAACTTCAATTTTTGTAGCATGACATGCTACAAGTAAGATTCAGTTGATATGAAAACATGACTTATGAAAATGAAACTGAAACTTTATTACATTCATAAACCCTCTGGAACTATTGGTGAGTAGAAATGTCCATGCTATGAGTGTTGAAAACATTATTAAGAAAATTACCAAGTGTTTTTGGTAATATACAATTATTATATGACAGTAATTGAATACAAATAATACAGCTCATTTGACCAGTGGAGATGCTCAATACTTTATGCATGGTTTGTCTTGGATGGCAACAGGTCCGAGCAGGAGTGGTAGGCTATCCCAATGTTGGTAAATCTTCACTCATAAATAGACTACTGAAACGGAGGATGTGTGAAGCTGCACCTAGACCTGGAGTCACTCGAGAAATGAGGTGAGATTTTACTCATTTTTGGGTTTTGTTTCAGTGATTCATTATTTTTGTTATTATTATTTTATAACTTGTTTAGTAGTTGGTCTGTTTTCCTTTATCCATTTTAGTATATTGGATTACTATGCTCAGTAAAAAATGTTTTGTTGAATTCAATGGGAAAATTGAGAAACTATCACAGATTTGATTTATGATGCGACTTCCTATAAATTGGAACATGCATTGATTTATGTTTGTTTTTTTATTCAAGATGGGTGCGTATAGGGAAAGACTTGGATTTGTTGGATTCCCCTGGCATACTGCCTATGCAGTTAGTTGATCAAGTCGCCGCAATAAAGCTAGCAATCTGTGATGACATAGGTGAGAGATCATATTCTGTTACTACTGTGGCAGCCATTCTCATAGAGCTTCTGAAGAATCTTCCATCTGCAGGTAGTTCACTATTTCTTTTGTTTCATTTTTTCTTTTTTTGTCTTTTTTTCATTTTTCCTACAAGATAAATTGAAATCAACAAAATGCAGTTTGAAAAGATCATATGGTCATTTGATGTTAGCTGGATGATGAAGAAACTAGTGGTACCTATTGAATTTGAAATCTAAGCTAATAATTGCTAGCATTTTAAAATTTTGTGATTCTTTTAATTAATTATCAAGTATTCATTTACCGGCTACCATGTTATAAGAGAAACTTGTAAGGGATATTGTCAGTAATTGTAATGCACATGTTATTTTGTTCCATCTGTTGATGATTACTGGAGGGAACCTGACTAGGGAATAAAGCGTTCAGTCACTGACAAGTTTTATGACTTTTGTAAACAAGCAGGTTTTATACATGTGAAAAACTTTAATTGGAGTACCACAAAACATCAGTATTGTATGGATGTACAACAAGACAATACAAGAGATGTTGAGGTTGATGTTGGCACAATTTGTCATAGCTACATCTTTTTGGTCAAAATTTTCCCATACAACACAGGTCATAATCATTCTACATGTGTGGGATGGAGGCATCCTAGATTCTGTGCAAAGTGGAAGTTATCTGTTACTGGAACCAATAATTGCACATTCAGAGATCAATTATTGTTTCCAGCAACATCGTATTCTCATCCTTATTAACTGAATGGTGGATCATTGTGTCCTTTTCATTTGTAAGCTAGGTATGTTCAATAGATTATGTTTATTTGTAAGACTTGTGACTTACATCCTTCAAGTCACACAAGTTCAATCTCAATGACTTATTATAAGACACAGAAGACATGGTTAAAAGAAATGACTGAAATTAAATGGTGTTTAACAGATTGCTAGGGTCTTTTAGTCTTCACATAAATGTAATAAAAGCGTATTTTCTTGTTAAGGTTTGTGACTTGATTCCTACAGGTTGCATGTTTAATTCCAGTGAGCTATATTGAGATACGTAGGAATTCTAGAAAAGAAATGGCAAAGAGCTCACAATATATTATTTTAAAACAGGAGGGTTTGGTTAAGATTAAGCTATAGTTGGAGCGCACGTGTGATGATGCAAGCTATTAAACAAGGAATATTACCAACCTATGGAGTAATGTTTTAACAGCGTAGGGAACCATAAGATGATTATGTATAGCGAAAATAGATGAGGGGATATCATGCGTTTTTGAGTCGTGAAGACTTAACGTAAGGAAATTCTGCATTGAACGATGTTACCAGTACTGATGGTATGAGCACATTATGAAGATTTGTGTTGAGAAATGATGCCGATTCTATTAGTGGTAAATAACTAGATAATACAAGTAGAAAGAGGAAAGGAGTGAGAATATGGAAGAATGACTCCTAATAAAAGGAAGATCAGAAATTAGATTTGTTTTCTTGAAAAATAATACTTTATTGTTATTTAAGTTAATACAGATGACAAAAATGGAGAGATTAATCATCATCATCATCTTAGCCTTGTCCCAACAAAATGTGATTGGCTACATGAGTTTTTTGTTTTTTGTTGTTTGCCATTTGCCTCTATGAAGAGCTAGATCTTTTTTTATTTGCAGTTTTTTCAAATCATTTTTGATCATTTTTTCCCATGTCTTCTTTGGTCTCCCTTTTAGTGGCTTTCCTGGAACAATGATGTAGCAATCTTTGTTTATAGGTTCATTGTCTGATCTTCTTTGCACATGTTAAACTATCTAAGCCATTATTCTTGTAGCTTATTTGAAATAAAAGTCACTCTAAGACTTCGTTTGATGTTTATATTATGTAGTTTATCTCTTCTAGTAACATTCAACATCCATCGAAGTATTCACAATTTTGCCAAACTAATTTGTTGTTGTTCATGCCTCTTTTGTATTGCCCAACATTCAATACCATATAAGATAGTAGGCCTTATTGGTGTCCTATAAAATTTCCCCTTCAATTTTATTAGTATTCTTTTATCACATAAAATACCACTAGTCGGTCTCCATTTTGACCATCCTGCCTCAATTCTATTGTTTATATTGTTATCAATTTCACCATTTGATTGGAGGATTGATCCTAGGTTGTCAAATTGTTTGCAGTAAGGGACTTTTTTTGCCTTGAATTGTTACTTCTATTTTACATTGGTTATATTGTTATTAAAATTGCATTCCATATACTCTTACTTTTGCTAATTTTTAAGCTTTTTGATTCTAGAGCATGTCTTCACTTTTCCATTTTGGAAGCAATATTTTCTCAAGCTGTATCCACCAACACAATATCATCTGCAAATAGCATACACATAATAGTGGCAAATAAGTACGGGCCAAGCACAACCCTTGATATAGACCTACTATGACTAGAAAATCAGATGTTGTTCTACGAGTTGTTCTAATTTTAGTGGTAGCTCCTTCATATGTCTTGAATTACTTTAATATATTTATCAGGGGTGTTTTTTCTCTACAAGGCCCACCAAATAATATCTTTAGACACTCTGTCATATGCTTTTTTCAAGTCAATGAAGATTAGATGTAGATTTTTTCTATATTTTCTGAATTTCTCCATCAAGAAAAAACATAGAAAATATTTTCTGAATTGGTGTATCAAGCAAATAGCCTCTAGAATAGATCTCCCTGCCATAAATTCAAATTTATTTTCTAACACTATTGATTCAAGTTTGATACCTTGCCTTATGACTCCCTTCCAAAGCCTCATAGTGTGGCTCATAAGCTTGATCCTTCTATAGTTTGTACAATTTTGTATGTTTCCTTTATTTTTGTAAGTGAATAACAAAACTTGTTCTCCAATTGTTGGGCATTTCTCCATCCTTCAAAATTTTGTTAAATAATTGTGTCATTCAGAAAACTCTTGTATCTCCCAATGCTTTTCAAGCTTTTATAGGAATGTTATCTGATCCAATAGCTTTTTCATTTTTCATCTTTGAATAAGGTTATCTTCACTTTAGAGAAGGAAAGTTCATTAATCAAACCAAAATTTGGTTCTTATTCTTGGATGTCTTCTCTTGAGAATTCTTCTTTTAATAATTTTTGAAAATAATTTTTCCACCTATCCAAAATTTCATTGTCGTTTACCAAAATTCTTTCATCTACTTTCTTGATGTATTTGACATGATCAATGTTCTTACATCTCTTGTTTCTGATTTTTGCCAATTTATAAATAGATTTTTCTCCTTCCTTTGTTCCTAATTTCTTATAAATGCTATCCAAGGGCTTGTGTTTGGCTTTGGTTACTGTTACGATTGCCTCCTTTTTTGCCATTTTGTATTTCAACCTGTTTTGTTGGCTACCACTTTGCTGCCATTCCTTAAAGCATTTCTTGTTTCTAATAGCATATTGCATTTCATCACTCCACCACCATGTCTCCTTTGGGATGTATTTTTTGCCTTTTATTTCACCCTAATTTATTCTTTCCAATTATTTGAATGCAACTTTCCATTTGGCCCAAATTAAATTTGCAAAGCAATCTCAATTCTAGGTGCCTTTGTGAAGCAATTATTCTTTGAATAAGGTGATGTTATCTTCTTTCAAATTACACCATTTTATTCATATAGTCCCTTTTCTCATGCTACCTTCATGACCATTAGTCGATGTTGAGTTGTAAGGCACTCTTGAGGTATGACCTTGCAATCTTTGCACATGGCCCAATATCTTTTGCACAGCAAGAAATAATCAATTTGTCTTTTATCCATACCACTCTTTATGTGTAATTAAATTTCTGTCATCTTCTTAAAATAAGTATTTGCAATTGTAAGGTCATAGGCACTTGCAAATTGTAGTCGTGAATCTCCCATATCATTGCACTCTCCAAATCCATGTCCTCCATGAATCCTAACATATCCCATTTTTATAGATCCAACATGGCTATTAAAATCCCCTTAAATGAATATGCTTTCTTGTTGGGGGATTTCTTGAAGCACTTGATCCATAGAATCCCAAAAATCATGTTTGATGGAATTTTCTTAAGTCAATTTGTGGAGAATATCTATTAATGATGTTGATGATCTCATTTCCAAGCATAGGTTTGATGCTTATAATTTGATCACCATGGTGATATACTTGTACCACTTTATCTTTGATAGATTGATCAACAATGATGTCTGCTCCATTTTGGTGATTTTCTTTTCCTAAGTAGAACAGTTTGTAACCTTGGCCTAAATGTTTACCTTCTCTCTCTTCCATCTTGTTTCTTGGAGGTAAGCAATGCAAATTCTTTGTCTCTTCATGATGTCGGTAATTTCAGAGGTCTTTTTATTGAGAGTACCAATGTTCCAGGTTGCCATCTGAAATTTCTATTATTGGACTTGCTTTTTTACCCACACTTGTCCCTGATGTGGAAACCCTTGTTTACTTTTAACAACATCTGGACAATAATGTTGCACGTCATTTTTGGAGGATGCCCTAGCAAGCCCTTGCCCATTTTTCATAGCAATTGGGCCCTATGATTGCTGTGCATCACATTTGCAGAACGCCCTAGCATCTGCAAAATCTGAAAAAGAACTCAGCCATAAGATTTGGCAAGGTTTTATAGCTAGCTTCCAACCTGATGCTAACACTCCTTTTGTATATGGGCTTATTCATTGAAATGTAGGATTACCATAAACACTTTCCTATTTCTAATAAATAGGATATGTGAAATTGCTCCTACATTATCTTTTGTTACTATCTACACCAGTTCAAAGCAGAAAAGCATTGTGCTTGCTTTATAGGGTATTTGAGTTACTACTGCATTCAGTAGAGCTCATGCATGTGGTTCCTTTGTTGCTAGTAGCTGATTAGTGGTTTTCATGGAAAGTGTTCTACCACGTGGAGTGGTTGACCAATCATCTCCATGCAACCCAAAGTGTTGTGTATCCTTCCTTGCTTTCTATGTCTTATGAATAGTTTTTCTATGAAGGATTTCCTGATGAAATAAGGAGCATCAATAATCATTTTGATCGTCGGTATTATTGTTTTCCAGCATCTAGATTTGCTTTTCATGATAAGTATAACTAATGACCTACATATCTAGTATGTTTCGCAATTGAATAAAAAAGACTGGTCATCACCTTCAGGATATGCCTTCTACAAAAGTGATATACTCGTTAAATGAAAACGACATAAAAAGTTGCCAGATGGACGGTGTTGAAAAACCGCTGTCTTGACCTACACAAGATCGACCCTTTAGTGAATGAAGAATATTTTCGGGGTCCATTGACTCTCCATTATCTTGCAACACCTTTTGACATTGGCTCTGCCGGCATGCCACCAGATTCGCCATTAGGATATCTTGACCTTGACCTTGGATCCCCATCGACTCCAACTTCATCTGATCCCGATACTTGTGATGCACCATCAGCACTAGAATCATATCAAAGGACAGGAAGTGAAATGTAATTATTCTGTCTACCACAATGTAATAATTGTACTGTCTATCATAGAGGTTCTATCCTACCTTAAAGATAAGGTTTGATAGCTTTTGAAGGCTATCTAAGCTTACAGCTGTAATGCTTGGGCATACCCAAGTGAGAAGGCAGTATAATTAAGAGATTGAAAAAAATCTGTTGTGATTAATAAACTAGTTAACAGAGATTTTAAGAGACCTGACAGTGAAAAAGTCATGATAATTTGGAAGAAGGCTATTTTTTTGGGGAAAGAAAATCATCAATGCATCAGTAGATCATCTTACATCATAGGTCAATATGATCATACATGGATCAATACAGTAAAATTAGAAGAATGAGAAAGAACACAATGAGTTTGAAAAGCTGGTGGTTCTGACAACAGAATTGCAATATGAAAAAATTAGATTCTGCTGCAGAACTTTTGAACTCTTGGGAATTTCTCCTTTATTTTTGTTTTTGTTTTTGTTATGTGGTTACTTAGAATTATTTAATTTTCTGTAACAGAATTACGATTCTTAAATTTGAAGTGGAATGGACATTAAATGAATCTTCATGAAACCTTAAATACATAACAATGCTTTCCAACTGCAATCTTTCAACAACTTTATCTCATTTGAGATCATAGCTGGTTTGCTTCGTAAGTGTTGGATGTTATCTTCTTTTCTAAACTTTCTGTTTCCAAAGCAATCCTCGTATTGCAACAACAAATGTTAATATCCTGGAAGATCCTTTCAAAGTTTACTACAATTAAATAAGAACTGTTCCATTTTTAGCATTAGTATGTACATGCGTGTGAAAGGGATTGAAGAGAGTACCAACTGTAGTTACAAATGGAAACTAGCAGAAGACAATGTTGGCATAACAAAATGAAAAAGGTTCATAAAGGTGAAGATGAAAGTGGTTAAAGGAGACTAGCTACATTGGAGGAGGACTGATAACAGGCAGTGGATGTGCCATTTCCTGCACTGTTCCCTGAACTTATGCCTTACTAGTTAATAAACCAGTATCTGAATAGTGGTAATGGAAGCTTGGAATCTTGAAAAAAATTCTTGAATTCTTCCGTTTGGTATACTTTTGTTACATTTTGTATAGACCACTAGCTGACCACTAGTGGTGAATGACCCCTAGCTAATCACAACTAGTGGTGAGTGACTGCGAGCTGGTTGCAACCGGTGGTGAAGTAGTGGTGAGCGATTTTGAGCTGACTGTAACTAATGGTGAGGTTGTATTGATTCTGGATTCAGTGACCAGGTCCGCAAGTCAGTAGTGACTATGGTATTCAAAATTTTATAGTGCAAGGAAACGACGACCTGTGGTAATTGATTTCATTTTGACACCACAAGGAGGCTGCAACTCATGTCAATTGTAGGTTGATTTTACAACGATTTGTGGTGGGGTTGTATTAATCATCATGACTTGGCTGCAACTCATGGTCTTTCCAAGAAAACTTAAAAATCTTGACTTGTGGAAAGACAAAAACACTTTAAATTAAATTCAGAAAATTGTCAAACTTCGGCACTTTCATGGACTCTACTACAACAATATTATATTCATTTCAAAATTAAAATTAAGTATACCTTACATATGTTTCATGTGGTAATACAATAAAATTGGTGAATTACGATGCTTCTTGTGTATTTTGTGCTTTCAAATTTTATGCTTCAGTTTGAGAGGAAACAAGTGCTTCACTTTATTGATGCTTCAAGTTTTGTGAATTTATGTTACAAATGAGAAATCAAGGCCTCCTATTTATAAAATTTGATATGGGCCAAATTACAACAATTGTGGCCGTACTTGGTTTGACATATTTTGATAAAGAAACAGGGTTTTCTTAAGTATTTGGGGCATTTTTGAGTACTTCTGCCCATCAAATACTTTTAATTTAATTTTACAGGAAACATGTCTTTTGAGATTCCACCTTGTACTTTTTTTATCTTTTTATGTAATTTTTACAACAAATAATACATAAAAATAATTATAAGTTTTTGGATAACCTTAGAAATTTATTATTTTGGTAACTTTTTTAACTTATGTACCCTATTTTTCTGGTATTCCCTCCTTTAGAGGTCACTGAGTAATGATGATGTTCTTTGTCTTCAAGGTTCAACCAATCTTTCACCTTCTCTGTAACTTATGCAGCATTAATTATCTTTCTTGTTGGAGTTTTGTCTTCAGACTTTGGTTTTTGTGCAGCACTCTCTTCAACCGGTGCTTTACTCTCTTCATCATCTTGCTCTTTGGGCTTGTGCTACATTGGTTACTTGAATCTTTGTTGATATTTTTAGTGACATGGCTTCAACATAATAAATCTGATTATTAATTCTTCTTAATTTTAAGATAACTTTTCCTCTACTTGATATTGTGGAAGACTCTTTTTCAAAAAATAACTTCATTGCCCTTCTCAATTATGTTGCCAACTGAAACTAATAGATTTGCAAGCTTTGGAACATAGAAAACATCATGGACATTAATGTTATGGCCATCTTTTTAATGTAATAAGCACCTTACAAATGCCTTCAATCTTCATTGTTGATTCATTTCCTACTTTGATTGTGCCAAGATTGTCACATGGCTTAAAATAAACCAAAGTTTTTCTTTATGGAGTCATATGATTAGAACATCTGTGAAAGGTTATAAAATTTGTGTTCCCTCCACTATTTTCAACAAAATGTTCTTCTTCATGTTCATTTGAATTTTTCTTTGAATGGTTCAGATTTAAATGAGAGCGAAAATCATGTTTGTGCCAACATTTTTCTTAAACATTTGCTTTCGTATTACAAGATTTGCATATAGAAATATTTTTGAATGTAGGGTTACCTTGATTTCTTGCTCCATTCTTGGAGGAACTTTTAGCAACTTCTTGATTTTTACCTCTTCTTCTATTTTTGGCCCAATAAACGTGATCATGATAAACTTCAATATTTAAATTCCTGATTGTTCTAATTTGAGAAACAAGCTCATCAATGGTATAGTAAGCCAAGTTTTTTGTTTGCAAGATATTCAACATGATATTCTTGTATTTATAATACTTGAATAGGATTTGTACAACTTTTTAAACCTTTTTTTTATTATAACCACATCCAAATTCATCAAGATTTCAAATCCATTCATACATTTTAATGAACAACTTCTCAATGGATTCATCACCTTTTTTGATTCTGAGATTGTCAACTCTTGACCAAAATTGACTTGCCGAATTTGTTGATCTTTGGAGTATTGATTGAGGGTTTTCCATACGTCTTTTGTTGTTGGTTTATCAATTTTGCGGCAAGAGCATTTGAAATGGAAATGATAATGGTCCTTTTTGCCAAGGTTTTTTTTCCTTTTCTTTTTTTCATAGGTCTTCCTTAGTTGTGTAGTCAAATCTATGAGAGTATGATTGACTTGAAATCCTTCTTCAATTGTTTCCTAGCAATTGTTTAACTCCAACAACATCAATATGCATTTTGTCCAAAAATAAAAGTCATGGGTGCTATTAAAAATTGTGGCATTAGTAGCTTTTTTATTATTCATTTTAAAATAAAAAAACAAACTAATAGAATAGCAGTAGTTGGAAATTTAGAGTCTTGAAAAAATTCTTGGGTTTTTCAACTTGGGACACTTCTTCTTGGTTTTGTACTAGTTGTATTTTAGCCTTTTGATAAATTTGCAAAAGGTTGGACAACAGAGAAAGCTGTTTTCTTGCAAGAGAACAGAAAAATTCAAGTTAGATTTTCAAGAGGAAGTTTAAAAGTGTTGGAATCCTAATGTAAAATTTAAAGAAATTTTAGTGGTAGCAGCACAACATGTTTATAGGAAAGCATCAACACAGTCCCAGCCTTGGTTTGATTTTGAATGTGTGGCAACTAGATTTAAATTAGGCTTTATAAGAATTTGATTTGGAATAAAAAGAGATAATTCATTAAAGAGAGATAATTACTCTTCTCTACATGATCAAAAAGAACCAAGAAACTTCTAGAAATTGCTTCATCAAAGGAAAAGTTTGAAACCGAAATTTCCCTTTTCTAAGATTCTGCAACTTTATCAAAATTTGTTTCAAGGCAAGGGTGAGCTGGTAGGATATTGATAGGATAGTGTTAACATTTTTATCTTCTTTGAGGATACTATACAAGGCATCAAAAGACTAGCCTCAGGTAAAGCAACTAATGCAACATGACTTTATGGAGAAATGTTGACTTGGGGAGGACTTGTGGTATGGCAGATAGTTTGGAAAAATCTAAACCATGCTCTTCAAACTGGTTTAGATAAAGAATGGTGCACTAATAGAGCTATTTTGCTCTTCAAGGTGATAGATTTAGTTTAAATAACTATAGGTTGCTTGTAATTAGTAAATTTTTTGCTAAGGTTTTGGGAAATATTTTTTAGATGAAGATTGGGAAATATACAGAAGAAAACAATTTAAGCAATTTCACAAGCTAGGTTTAGATGTCACTATTCTACTATTGATCACCTCATTACATTGAAATATCTTATTGATTGTGCAAAAGGGAAAAATAAAAGAACTTTTGTTTGCTTTGTGGATTTCTCTAAAGCATATGATTCAATTATTCAAAGCAAGCTATGGAAGCGATTACAAGACATAGGTAGTCCTCCATCTTTGCTAGCTACTATTTAGTCTTTACCAAGACGTATATATATAGATCATAGATCACCACCCCCATAAAAATGTTTTATTACATAGTGATATTGGGGTAAAATGTAGGACCCCAAATAACCATCCTCTAGTATATATATTTTTCTTTTCCAATCCTCTAAAAACATGGGCTTATACTTACATTAGCAACTAATAAGGATGTGACTCATAATGATGTGATGATTACAGGGCCTATGTATCTCCTTCCCTCATTAGACTTAACAAGTTATTGATAGGATGAGACCCTGCCACTTCTCATAATCCTAAGGATTGATGCATCTATTGCATATCATCTATCTTTAGTAGTGTTGGAAAAGTGAAGACAAATATGTTACTATTATTTATTGCATTTCCTCTTATGTTTTTTAAAAGGATGTTGCATTATTATTTGGGGGGGTAGGTCACTTTGTAAAGTGATGTTTATGTGGGCATGTGTTTTATCCCACATGAGTTAGGATTGGGGTTTGGTCCTAATGTTTCTTTATAAATAGAAGGTTGGGGGTAGCCTGTAGGTGTGTGTGTTTTTGATGTGGAAGCATTGTATTGAGGTTTTACCTTGGAGACGTGAGTCTTGTTGATGTTGATTTGAGATCTGTTGGAGTAACAGATTGGTTGCTTGGGAAAGCTATAAGGATGGTTTGTGTCCTTAAGATTTGAGTAGAATAGAAGGCAGATCAGCATTGTCATGAAGGTAGGGTAAAAAGGGCTCGAACCACGTAAATCTCCGTGTTCTTGTGCTATTTTCTTTCACTATTTTTATTTTGTTGTTACAGCCAACGTTTGTTGGAGTTTACAATGTTTTTAGAGGGATTTCTAGCGTTTATTTGATTTGCTACAACATGATAGCTTTTGCCTTTAACATTTTATTCAGATTTGCAGCATTCTAATGATTCCTCCAGAGCTTCTCTAGCATATTTTCAGATCTGATCTGTTGATTGTTTTATTGAAACTCTCATTTCCAATCATGACAACTAGTATCGGAACCAGATCTAAAGAGATGGAGAGGCTGCAAACAATGGAAAGATTGGGAGGCAGGAATTGGAATGTTTTGATGAAAGCCGTTTTAGCACAAAAGGAGTGCTTGGAGGCTCTAGAACCCTCTCAACTAGTGGGAATTGAAGAAAGATTAAGACTAGGGCGTTATCTTTCATTCATACAACCCTAAGCAATGGAATCTTGGCATCAGTTAAACCTAATATGGAAAATGCTGAAGAATAGGTTTGATTAAGCATCAGGTTTGAATACATTTCACATTTATCAAAGAGTTTTTAGATGCAAGAAAAGATCTGATGTGTCTTTTCGAGATCATTTGAATGAGATAATGGGAAATCTGAATAAGTTGGAAGAATATAAAATTGTTATTGCAGATTTACTTAAATCTTATGCTTTGTTAGACTGCTTACCTGATTCCTGGTTTGCAGTTGTGACGTCTATTACTACTTCTATGAGTGTTTCATCTATGACGTTTGAACAAGTCATGTCTACCCTTCAGGATTTAAAAGGAAGAGTAGATGAGTCTTCTAGACTTGGAAATGTTCATGTAGAAAACGAAAGAGGGAGAAGTGGGAGATGTTTCCCAAGTAGGGGGAGAAGCAAGAGCAGAGGTGTATCACGTGGCAAAACTCAAACTCAAGAGTGTTGGTTTTGTAAGAAGGTCATTTGAAAAAGAATTGCTTTGCATGGAAAGCACAGAAAGATAAAGGAAAGGAGAAGAAGTTGTAAGAAGGAACATCAAAGGTAAATGCAGCTAAAGAAAATGTTAGTTTCTTGGTTTAAGAACTATGTACAATGGTGGCAGATGGACGTAGTAGTGACATTTGGTTGATTGACTCAGGTGCCTCCTTTCATATTTGTCCAAATAAGTCTTGTTTTGCATCTTATCATAACATTGAATATGGTTTTGTATATTCTACTATGGAAAAGCTTTAAAAGTTCTTGGAATTGGAAGTATAATTCTACAACAAATAGGGATGCCAAAGGTGACAATAGATAACGTTAGGCATGTTCTTGAAGTCACAAAGAAGCTGATTTCATTTTCACAGCTAGATGATTTAGATTTGAATTTTAGTAGTGGAGGTGGGCATTGGAGGATTTTCAAGGGAATCATGACCATTCTGAAAGGAAAGAAGGAGGGTAGCTTATATACGTTGATGGTAGATTCATGTAACTCTATTGCATCAGTTTTTGGTGTAGAAAATTCCGAAGTGTGGCATAGACGTCTTGGACACATTGGCTGGTCAGGCTTAAAGGTACTTCAAAATTAGTTTCTCATTCCTATATTTTCTCATGCCCAAACTGATTGCAAAGACTGCTTAGTTGAAAAATCTAGGAGTAAATTTTCATAGGGATTTGGACAGTAGAAAGAAAAATAAGTTAGAATTGGTTTATTTTGACGTTTGTGGTCCTATGACTCCTATTTCTTTTGGTGGATCTGTTTATTTTGTGACTTTCATAGATGATTGTACAAGAAAGGTTTGGGTTTATATGCTAAAATCAAAAGATGAAGTGTTTTCAGTTTTCAAAATGTTTGTTGCTAGAGTAGAAAATGAAATTGGTCTAAAAATAAAATGTGTGCAAACTAATAATGGTGGGGAGTACAGTTCCAAAGTATTTGCTACTTTTTGCAACAGCAAAGGAATTAGGCACATTTGTACCCCTCCTAGTACACCACAGGAAAATGGAGTTGCTGAAAGATGCAATAGAACATTGCTAGATTGTGTTAGAACAATGGTTTTAGGTGCTGGCCTACCTAAGACGTTTTGGGGAGAGGCAATTAAGACTACTGCATATTTAGTGAACAGGTCTCCACATTCTTCAATTGATAATGTTGTTCTAGAAGTTGTTTGGAGAGGTAAAGATGTTTCATACAATCATTTAAGAATTTTTGGATGCGAAGCATTTATGCATATTCTAAAGGAGAATAGAACTAAGCTGTAGAATAGGGCTAAACGTTGCATATTTGTTGGATATGGAGAAGATGAGTTAGGATTCAGACTTTGGGATCCTAAATTAGAACATGTAGTGAGATCAAGGGATGTTAAATTCAGAGAAAACGTGATGTTTAGTGAGCTGCAAAAGAAAGACAAGGACAAAAATGACTTAGACAACATGAGGATTTCTTTTAGGGTGATTGAAGAAGTTGAAAATGATGAAATTCATAGATTTTCTAGATTTGGAAACATTGAATAGCATGTTGGAATTACAAGGCAGCAAGCTGAGAACTTAGGACAACAAGGAGAAAATGGAGAACAGCAAGGAAGTGAGGTAGAAGATGATGGACAACAAGTTGCAGATGTGTTTCATTGGGTTAGAAGGTTAACAAAAGCTACCAAACCTCTTGATAGGTACTCTCCCTTGTTGAATTATGTACTTACATTGATAGTGGTGAATTGGAAACAATGGAGAAAGCCATGACGTGTGTTGATGCCACAAAGTGGAAGGCAGCTATGAATGATGAATGGGAATCACTCCACTAGAATAAAACGTGGGAGCTGGTTCAGTTATCAAATGGGAGAAAACCCTTGGGAGTGTAGGTGGCTATACAGAATTAAAACAGAGGCCAATGGGGAAAAATGTTTCAAGGCCAAGTTGGTGGTAAAAGGCTATGCACAGAAACTAAGTATAGATTTTCAAGAAATATTTTCTCCAGTGTTGAAACACTTTTCTATATGTTTAGTGTTATCTTTGGTTGCCTGCATGGATTTAGAACTAGAACAACTTGACATAAAAACAACATTCCTCCATGGGGATTTGGAGGAGGAAATATACATGAAACAGCCAAAAGGGTATGAAAAATAGCAAGGTTCAGGTCTGGTTTACAGACTAAAAAAGAGCTTATATGGTCTGAAACAAACCCCTAGGTAGTGGTATAAAAAGTTTGATACCTTCATGAAGAAGTTGACTTATCAAAGAAACAATCTAGACCGTTGTGTGTATTTTTTTGGAGATGTTTCAGGTAAGTTTACGGTGCTGTTGTTGTATGTTGATGATATGTTAATTGTTGGAAATGACATGGTAGAGATAAAATGTTTAAAGTTGGAAAGGGGCAAAGAATTTGCTATGAAGGATTTGGGACAGGCAAAGAAAATTCTTGGAATGAATATTTACAGGGATAGAAAAAGGAAGAAGTTGTGGTTGAGTCAGGAAGAATACATTGGAAAGGTTCTGAAACGTTTCAACATGGATGATGCAAAACCTGTAAGTACACCTCTTTCAGCACAATTCAATTTATCAAAGGATTGTCCAAAGTCAAAGGAGGATTTTGAAAAGGTGAAGAACATCTCATATACTTCTGCTATTGGGTCATTGATGTATGCCATGGTTTGTACACCACCTGATATTGCTTATGCTGTTGGAGCAGTTAGTAGATTTATGACCAACTATGGGTGGAATCACTGGGTGACTGTTAAATGGATTTTAAAATATTTCAAGTGCACAAAAATGCATTGCTTGTGTTTTGGAGATGTTGATCTACACATTGAAGGTTTTGTAGATGCAAACTTTGCTGCTAATCATGATACAAGACGCTTCACTACAGGGTACACGTTTATTTTTGGTGGTGCAACAGTGAGTTGGTTGTCACATCTACAACCATTGGTAACTTTATGTACAACCGAATTAGAATATGTAGCCCTCACAGAAGCATGCAAGGAGATGTTATGGATGAAGAGATTCTTGCAATCTCTTGGATTAAAACAGCAAAGGTATGTTGTGTCTTGTGACAGTTTGAGTGCAATCCATCTTGCAAAGAATTATGCCTTTCATGCCAGGATGAAACATATAGATGTTTGGTTCCACTTCATAAGAGAAATCATAGCGGATGGCTTGGTGCATGTTCAGAAGGTCCATACAAAGCTTAACATTGCTAATGCTTTAACAAAACTAGTGATAGCTGAAAAACACATTTTTTGTAAGAAGAAGCTTGGGATAGCTGAAGCTTAATTAGAAGGGTGCATCTCTTGAAGGCTGGTTGGATTTTGTCTTTAAGGGGGAGTTTGTTGGAAAAGTGAAGACAAATACGTTATTATTATTTGTTACATTTCCTCTTAAGTTTTTTAAAAAGGATGTTGCATTAAAAGAAAAAAAAAGAGGGAGGGGGTGGGGTGGGGTGTGTAGGGGTGGTTTACTTTGTAAAGTAATGTTTATGTGGGGATGTGTTTTATCCCACATGGGTTAGGATTGGAGTCTGGTCCTAATGTTTCCTTATAAATAGAAGGTTGGGGGTAGCCTTTAGGTGTGTGTGTTTTTGATGCAGAAGCATTGTATCAGGGTTTTACCTTGAAGATGTGAGTCTTGTTGATGTTGATATGAGATCTATTGGAGTAATAGATTAGGTGCTTGGGAAAGCTATAAGAGGACGGCTTGTGTCCTTAAGATTTGAGTAGAATAGAAGGCAAATCAGCATTGTCGTGGAGGTAGGGTAAAAATGGCCCGAACCACGTAAATATGTGTTCTTGTGCTATTTTGTTGTTGTTGTTTTCATTCTATTGTTACAGCGAATGTTTGTTGGAGTTTATAGCATTTTTACAATGATTTACAATGTTTAGTTGATCTACTACAGCATGATATCTTCTGCCTTTAACATTTTATTTAGATCTGCAGCATTCTAATAATTTCTCCAAAGCTTCTCTAATGTGTTTTCAGATTTGATCTATTGATTGTTTTATTGAAACTCTTACTTCCAATCATAACAAGTAGCACTATGATACCTTAATAAAAACTAGCTTTGTCCAAGGTGATTGCTAATACTCTGTATTACTTGCAAAGCTAGAAAACATCAAACATATGTGTGACTCACTTGTTTTAAGTTTTAGTTTACAAGCAACATCAACGAATGTGGTTGGATGTACTTTTAGTCCACTATGTTTCAGCCATACAAGATCATTTAATCTATAATAGGCTTCAAACAATGGTTGGGAATCAAAAATATAGGTTTCATTAACTTTGCCCATGCAATGTTTGATTACATTCCTACATTGAGTGTCATCCATCTCGAAGAATCCGATCACCATTCGACCATGAGTTGGGTTATTTTCCAGTTCTAAACTACATAAACAAGGCTTGGGAATTGTATGTGAGGTGGGTACATACTTACGAATGGCGCCTGCATCATTGAAAACCTTCGGGTGTTGTGCAACTTAACCCCCTTGGGTTCAATGGCTGAGGATATTAAGCTGAAGTAATCATAAGTATGGGTAGGGTTGGATAGTGGTGCTTATCTTCACATCCAGGGTAGGGTGTATGCAAAATAAATAAACAATGCAACCCATCCATTCAAGGTATGGGGATGAATATATATTATGATTAAAATGATTAGTGAATGATCCTTAAAAATATTACATGCTTCACACAATGCACACCAATCAAATGCATCATCCATCTAATTACTAGCTGTGAGTTTAGGTGACTTATCCTAGGGCCCAAAGGGCTTCTAATCATAATTCATGTGGGTTAATTTTATGGAAAACACATAAACATACATGATCACACATATTTTCTTTCGATCGTTTTTTTGCACAAATAAAATAATATGACTGCTAATAAATAAATGGGGTTAGCACATTGTAGCAAAAATAAATAAACAATATTCACTTTGCATGAAAGGAAAATCTAACTATGAAAAAATTCACAAACATTCATGTGATGAAAAACTTACTCCAAGGAGACCTTCAACCTTCCAAGATGCAATATTCCTATCATACCAATGAAAGTAGTACCTGTGCATCTCAAGTGTATTTTAAATGTCATATAAGAACTAGCTCACATCATACAATGGCGAGAGTTACAATAGTTAGGGTTTGTTTTTTATAGGACAATTAGCCAATGTTTTCCTCTATTTTCAGACATCCAAAATTGGGCAAAGTCTGAAAGTACGGCCTAAATTTTTAGCAATCAAATCTGTGTTTAGGGGAGATTGAGGGCTTGAAAATAAATCTGAGATTATAATCTACACAGCTCATGGGAGTTGGGATATGACAAGGTTGTTTTTTCTTTTGTTTTGTTTCTTTATTTTTTTTCCTCAGCCTAAGTATCTTTTAGGCTCGACAATATCAGTAATTGGGAGATAGAATGTTGGGAAAAAATTACCCACCAATAATAATAATAATAATAACAGTAACAGGCCCCCTTTTTTTAATTTCTCAGGCTAAAACAGAGAATAGAAAATCTCTAAATTCCTTTTTTTCAGAGAGAGAAAGAGAGAGAGAGAAAGGCAGATTCTATGGGTGATGATTATCATTTACAATTTTACCATTCTCTAAGAAATCAGAAACAGTAACTGCTAGACAATAACAAATAGGAAAAAAGACAATGGCAATCTCTATACTAGCATTGTTAAAGAATCAAAATTCTGATTTTATGGAGAAACAACAATAACATATGATATACACTCATTTTGAACACCATGATGGATTAACATGGTTCCAAACTTTGACATCTTCATTAATAAATTTTTCAACCTCTGATGCTTTCACATTAAGAGAAATGTAGGTTTGGACAAAGGACCATTTTAAAATGATTTGGGACATGACAACTCTCTTAGAAACCCTTTAAAACTGAGCTAAAAATGATCAACAAAACAGAATATGTGCACTTAACAAAGGACACCAAAAATCCTCAATATGCATAGCTTTATTTTTAATATTAAAATGAACTCAATAGATCCTTTGGCCATCCAGCTGTGCTACACCAAGTCTTTCCAACCCTACAATATCTTGTAGCCCACACAAGAAGAACACTGGGGTTGGATAAAATGGTGGGGGCTAACATCATCAATCATGCCCAAGAACTGAGCCCTTGTAGCCCACAAAAGAGATCACCAGCCTTGGATAGAATGATGGGGGGGTGCATTTCTTTTATAAAAATGATCACAAGAACATGAAATACGAAGTGCACATAACACAAGAAAATGCTAACTCATAAGCCCAAAACATGCATATCAAAAATCAGATCCAAGACAGATGAGAGACTCCATGCATGGACTCATAACTCACAAGAAATCCCACATGTCCTCATGAAATAATCCTCGCTTGTCCAAGCCAATACAACTTTAAACACCTACTAAAACTTTTGGACAACAAGGGTTTGAGACCAATTTGGGAAGGGAGAAGACACTTCAAAGTTGGGTTGTTGTCCAGCCAATAGCCTCAAGAAATCAGCTTCAAATTGCAGGTCGAAGGTGCCGCCATTGGAAAGGACCCAGTAAATATGACACCAACTTATAGATACCTTGGCTTAGATCTTTTTCACAATTACAATTGGGAGATGTACGTTAAATAGAGGATTGCAAGTGAATAGGGGATTGCAAGTGAATTGAGAGCCTTATTTGATTTGAAAAGCAAATGTTAGAAGGAAACTGTTTTACCTTGGGAAATCAAAAAATGATTATTTTGTTCTATTGTGCAACCAACGTTTTTGTATGGGTGTGCAATGTGGGGTCTTGGACTTGTTAGCAAATATTGGAAGAGAATAGAAGAAGTGTAGAAGCATTTTAGGGTAGGTACAATATGATTTTCTGCTTCTTGAAGCTGATATGATGATTGTAGAGATAGAAGCTCTATGTCAATTTGCAACATATATTCAGTCTTTCTTGTAGCACAACAACTAAATTTTCGAAGGAAGTCTTAGTTGCTACTCAACAAAAAGGGTTGTTCTATGAGGGAATGATTTGGCTCAAAAATGGAATATTAAGATGGATATTCTACATTGCGATATAAGGCATCTCCGTAAGAGTATCAAAAACAAGGCACTTCTGCACATATGGAGGAACCTAACAGGAAAGAAACAATTCTACCTAGACAGCATTAGAGGAGGCATCAACAAAAGGATAACTTATTTATTTGCTCCTATATCCTGCCACCTACGTTGTCAAATCAGTCAAGCAAGATTGGGCTCCTATTATTTTAGAATTGAAATAGGAAGATGGGTCCAGTTTTCAAGTAAAAAGAGAACCTATCATTTACATAATCAAAGAGCAATTGAAAATGAGCATCACATATTCCTAGAATGTCCTGTTCTTGTGCAAAGTCACCACAAATGGCAAATTATAGCTGGTAGTTTAATTGAGATTTTTGATATAGCACCAAGGAAACTTGGTAACTTTATTGATGAAATGTTTACTACGCATACTAGGTATAGTTCTTCTGTTCAATAGATCTTAAGAGTCTCCAGACATAATAAAAAGCATTTCGGTTTCAGTTTCACTAATGGTGAATGACTACTAATTGACAAAGAGTAGTGGTGAGGTAATGGTGAATGACCATTAGCTAACTAAGATGAGTGGTGACCAACCATGACTAGTGGTAAGGTAGTGGTGATTGATCATAAGCTGATTGTAACTAGTGGTGAATTTGTGGTGAGTCTCTTGATTCATTTATTAGTTCTGCAAGTTAGCTGCAACTAGCAGTATTTAAAATTTTGAACCATGAGACAATTGCAACTTGGGGTAATTGATTTTTTTTACACCACAAGGATCCCACAACTTGCAGCAATTGTATTTGGGATTTCACCGTGACTTGTGGGGATGTGTAAGTTTACATGACTTGGCCGTGGCTTGTCGTCTTCGCAAGAAGACTTGAAAATCTTGAGTTTCATAGAGCCAAAACCACTTCGAATCAATTTGGAAAATCGTCAAACTTCAGTGCTATCGCAGAGTATTATATTTTATTTTGCAATTAAAATTAAAGTGTCTAGTGAATTATGATTCTTTTTTTAGGAAATAAGTGCTTCACTTTATTGATGCTTAAGTTTTGTGAAGTTGTGTTACAAATGAGAAATCAAGATCTATTTCTAGAATTTGATAGGGGCCAAATTAGAACACTTGAGACCGTACTTGTTTTGGCCTATTTTCATTAAAAAACAAGTTTTCCTTAGTTATCTGAGGCCATTTTAAAGTGCATATCCCATCAAATACTGTTAATTTAATTTTACATAGAACATGTCTTTTGAGCTTCCATCTCATACTTTCTATCTTTTTACATAATTTTTCTAACAAATAATACATAGAAAAATAATTATAAGGTTGGGATAACCTTAAAATTAATTGTTTTGGTAATTCACTACTCATGCACCCTAATTTTTTTTAAAAAATAACCAGGACCAGTGAATTTTGAGGTGAGCTATTGCATTATTGGCAATCCAATCAATGTGATAGGGATAACGACAACTTGTAGGATAATTTAATTTATTTTTTTGAACTGTTTGATTCGTATAAAATTGACAGCCAAATTTTTCCGTTATGAGCTGAGCAAGATTCCAAATTCTGTTAACTGTTCAACTGATTTTTCTTAAATTTCAACAAGCTTTCAGCATTAATAATTTTACTGTATCAGATACCTACAACAATGCAGAGACTTTAAGATCATTCCAGTAAAGTATAAATTTCCACCACGTTCATGACAAGCACATCCAGGATTTGTCTTAATAAGTTCTTTTCAGTTGATTTGTTATATAACGTTACATCATGAACTAAACGATGTTTGGCTTTAATTTCATGTTTAGTTATCCGCCTTGGGTTTTGCAGGTCCAAAAGTCCTTACAGAGTGTTACAAACTAGACGCACATGATTGTACAGGAGAAACGTAAGTGTTTAATTTGGGTTTCATCTAGATTATTTTGAAATCGTCAAAGATTACTAATTTTTATATGGTAACAATTATCTTTGCAGTTATGTAATAAAATTGGGCCTACAGTTGTTCAAGGGGGATGCAAATCAAGGTGCTTACAGAGTCTTGCAAGATTTTCGGAGGGGAAAGTTTGGCTGGACATCCCTAGAGAGACCTCCTTTTGGCATGTGAAAGTCGAAATTTGTCAATGTTACATCCAATGTGAATGCCCCAAGTGTTTATATAAATTTCGAAATATAATCCTTTGTTTTATAAGTGAGATTTTTAACAGAGGCATTTTGCCACAAGATCATTTAACAGCCGGGAGCAATTTTTTAAGCAAACACCGAGGTAGAATGAACACATATAACATTACTTTTAGTGTACGAGCATGAAAGGGGACCGAAGGGGTTTATGATATTCAAAATAATATAGCAAGTGTATAGGGAGAAAATATATAACTTCAATTTACAAAATAAAAAAATCAAATGAAATGATCTTTAAGAAAAGGTCGCTTAGTGTTTGAGCTAGTTTAAAGCTTATAAGTTTATGGGAGGGATTGTGGATGGGTGATAGGTTAACCTTTTTTGAGTTGTTTCACTTGGGTTCAACAAAAGTTTTACTACTTAAGAACAAAAGTCTTACCATTACTCCAAATGTTTAGTTTGTTCTTTATTGTTTATAGTTAAACAACAATCCATTTACACTAGTTAATGGAAACATAGTCCATTTGGGTACGTTGCTTTGTTTGTTGCAACATTGTTATGTTTGGATTACTTTTTGCTAAAAAAGCATGTTGATGGTGGTGGGTTCTTAGCTGTCTACATTAGGTCCCTTCTTTGGTTTAATAACTATGGATCACTCTTAGAAAATGTCAAATGTCCTTGTACTAGAATAAAATATGATTCCACACATTTTTATAAAATGAAAACAATGGTCATGTTATCAATCTACATTAGGTCTCACATCCTTGGTTTCATTTAATAACTAGAGGCCACTCTTAGAAAATTTTAGGGACCCAATCTCTTCTATACATAATAACCATTTTCATGAGTATTCTAACAATTTTACAGTTAGTAACTTCTACTTAGTCATTGGTTTGTGGGTGATAAGGGAAAGTTTATAATTAAATCAAGAAGATTCCAATAAATTCTTGAAAAACTTACCAATAAAATATGTACCATTATTGGAGATCAAGATTGAAGAAATACTGCACTTGTGAAGTACATTGTTCCAAAGGAAGTTTGCTCCTTAACAATAGTAGCTTCTATCCACTTTATGTCATAGTCTACGCATACAATGATGTATGCTTTTTCATTGGAGGTTAGACAGATAGGACCAATGAAGTCAATCTCCCATACATTAAAGGGCTCTAGTTGTTAGATATACTATTGTGGTTCCTCCATATGTAAGGACATACCTCCCTCATGTTGTCCTTTATCACAATAGCACACAAAGTATTGAGCATTACAAAATGTGATGGACCAAAAATAACCTACGAGTAACAACTTTGTTGTGCCTCTCTTTCCAACATAGTGCCCACTACATACACCATGATGCATGTGGGCTAAGATGATGCCTTCACTTTCTTCTTAAATACATCAACTTACAAGGCCATCAAGGCATCTATTGTAAAGATGCTCTTTGACAGCCAAGGCTTCACTTGATGTTTGATGAGTGGCGAGGTACCCCTACACTCAACCATACGAAACGAGCGTCGCACGCGCAATCCACTCGAACTTCGCAGATGGACTAGTTATGGTATCTAGATAGTTAGCCTTAGGTCGCAGTTCGTTGTCTTCCCATCTAGACTAGTTTTGCATATGTCACGTATGGTTTAGTCTAGATGAGGTGTATGATGTGTCCTAATTCTACGCTACTCCTGATGGCAGTGGAAAATAATATTAACTAATCTAAGCTAAGAGGAAAAAAAGTAAGAAATCTAATCTAGCCTAAGTGCGACGAGCAACCGATTCCTTGATCAACCGTACACATCTTGGACTTCGTGCACGACTGCCACTGGGACTACCAAGCATAGGCCTAGGTACGCCACTGGGATTACCAAGCGCAGACCCCAAATACGCCA
>MNCI01025684.1:432840-552970 GCA_015680685.1 Gnetum montanum
TAATATCTTTCTAAGGCCATGTCCAAGGGTTCATGTTTTTCTTGTTTCCATCCTTGGATTTGTTTCCTCAAGGCTGACACTCTTGCGTAGGTTTGATATTTTTCGTTAAAGACCTCTACCATTGTTGACCAGCGTCGTATTGAATTTGGTTTGAATGATCTATACCATACTTTAGCTTGGTCAATGAGTGTCATCGGAAAGAGCTTCGGTTTTTTCCAACTGTGATCAATGTTATTCCATGTGCAGGCATCGTAGAAGGCTAGTAAATGTTGATGCAGATCTAAGTCATAGCCTCCTGGAAATTTGGGGAAGTTATTTAAATCGAGCCTGGGTAGTCAGCTCTCTTTACGATGCCTATGTGAGATTCGAACGGCCTCTTGTATTTGCGTGAAGCTTGTAGTGGCCAGTGGGGGTTCATTGTCATCGGGTAAGTTATGTCTTCTTGTGTTACGATGACGTTGTTTTTGTTCATGCTTATAAGAAACTCCCACTTCAGGTTGTATACTCCAATCTTCAACGTCATATAGCTCATTGGTTCTCCAATGAACATCCTCACTAAGTGTGGCTTTATTATCATCTTGTAGGAGAGTCATTGTTGTGTGTGAATTTATGTGACTTTTTAATAATTATTATTTTCTTAAAGTTATATCGTTAAGTCCTTTACAGCGACCTTGTATGATATAACAAATCTAGATAACTAGCACAATCCCCGGTAACGGTGCCAATGATGAGTGGCGAGGTACCCCTACACTCAACAATACGAACCGAGCGTCGCACGCGTGATCCGGTCGAACTCCGCAGATGGACTAGTTGTGGTATCTAGATAGTTAGCCTTAGGTCGCAGTTCACTGTCTTCCCATCTAGACTAGTTTTTCATATGTCACGTATGGTTTAGTCTAGATGAGGTGTATGATGTGTCCTAATTCTACGCTACTCCTGATGGCAGTGGAAAATAATATTAACTAATCTAAGCTCAGAGGAAAAAAAGTAAGAAATCTAGTCTAGCCTAAGTGTGACGAGCAATCGATTCCTTGATCACCCGTACACATCTTGGACTTCGTGCACGACTGCCACTGGGACTACCGAGCATAGGCCTAGGTACGCCACTGTGATTACCAAGCGTAGACCCCAAATACGCCACTGGGTTACCAAGCATAGATCCCCCTAGCTACACCACTGGGCTACCAAGCAATCACACTTAAATGCTCATAATCAAGTCGTACTCGTTTCGCTTCTAGTAGTTTAAGGGTGAGAGACTAATCGCGATGAGTAACCGATTCCTTAACTAGTCGTACACATCAGTAGATGCTCATAGCCAAGTCGTACTCACACCGCGCTATGAAAACAATAAATAACATTAAATAAATAACAATTAAATAAACTAAGTGAATGCTGCAATGATGAAGTAATCTTGATCATTATTTCCGGTCATGTACGTGTCCAAGTACGGCACACTCGAATAAAGACACCGTACAATCACATTCACCACACTACGGGCAGACACCGGAAAAATTCTAACTCTGGAGGGCTCAAACTGCCAGAGCTTCGCTACTCTAAAACTGGGATCCTGAATAAGGGAGAGCTGCCTCTTATTTATAGACATGGCGGCGGACTGCGATATCACGTACGCGATATCGTAGGGAAGGACGCGATAACGCGGGGGATGCGATATCGCGTCGGCTGCAATATTGCGTACGCAATATTGCAGCCGACGCGATATCGCATCCCCCGCGTTATCGCGTCCTTCCCTACGATATCGCGTACGCGATATCGTAGGGAAGGACGCGATATCGCGGGGGATGCGATATCGCGTCGGCTGCAATATTGCGTACGCGATATCACGGCCGACACAAACCGCGTCTCATCAATGTTAGAATTGTTGAACCTTTCATTTATCCCACCTAGAAGGAATATTTTGGGCCAGTAGGTGGTTGACAATGTCCATGAACCATTAGTAGTTATGTCTATTCTTTAAGTTTAAAATGATCTTGCAAATGTGAGCATCTGAAAATTCTCCAGAAGTACACCTTTCCCTTTGTTACTAGTTCATAGTTGTGACAAATCATCTACCATCACATTTTTGGCTCCTTTGCAATCAATCATGTGGAAATCAAATTCTTGCAAAATAACTAGCCATCAAATCACTTGGGGATTGACATCTGCTTTATTCATGAGAAACAACATGATGCTATGATCAATGTGAATGAAGATTTTGCACTCTAGAACATAATGCCTAAATTTTTGTAATGCAAAAATGATGGTCATTAGCTTCTTTTTGATGGTGATGTATTTCAGTTGAGATCCCACAATGCTTCAACTAACACAATGGATGTAGTAGGGATTCTTCTCTTCATCTAATTACATCAATACTACACCTAATACAAATTCAGAAGCATATGTCATTATACAAAATGGTTGAGCTTAGTTACAACTCTACAACATTGGGGTTTGGGTTAATCTTTCCTTCAAACATTAGAAGATATTTTCTTATTCTTTGCCCCACAAGAATGAAACATCTTTCTTTGTGAGCTTAAATAAAGGTCTAGCTATTATTAAAAAATCCTTAATGAATCTATGATAACATCTTGTGTGATCAAGGAAAGATCACATCTCTCTGACCATAATGGAAATCTGCATTGTGTTTTCAATGGTGTAGATCTTATCAAGATTTACTTCTACCTTCTTCTTTGAAACTTTGTAACTGAGAACATGAATCTCAATCATCATTAACTAGTTTTTCTTCCAATTTAGATTTAAATTTACCTAGAAGTAGTGATGTAGAACAACTTGAGCTAGTTGAAGGCCCTCTAAAATATTTTACTATAGGTGGAAAAGTCATCCATAAAAATGTTTGCACTCTTGCCAATGTAATCTTAGAACATAGACATCACCAACTATTGGAATGTGGCTAGTGCATAATATAATCCAAATGACATGCGTTTGAAGGCAAAGATTTCCCATAGATAGATGAAGATAGTTTTTTCTTAATCCTCTAGTGTGATGTTAATCTAATTATAACCAAAGAACCAATTAAGAAATTTGAAGTACTCTTGGCCAAAGATGTTTAGTAATTGATCCACAAATGATAATGAAAAGTGGTTCTTAAAGATGGCAACATTCATCAACCTGTAGTCATTAAAACTCTTTATTTATCACCTTTCTTTAGTATGACCACAGTCAAACTAATTCACTCACTACCTGAAATGGATGTGATGAAACCAACCCTCAAGAGAGATAATTTGATTTTTCACCATGTTATGCATGTTAGAATTAAGTCTTCATTGAAGTATCCATCGAGGCCTATGCTCGGATCTGTATATATGTGGTGTTGATTGATAGAGAAGTCAATTCTTGTGAGTTCATCATGGGACCAAGTAAAGCTTTTCTCCACTTAGCAACTACCATTTTTAGCTCAATCTTTTAGATGGTTGTTAGCGTGGAAGTGATGATAATAGGTTGACCAAGGAGGAACATGTACTTCAAGCCCTTTAGAAATGACTTAAGTTCCAACAGTGATGTGGGAATATTCTGGGACAAATAAAAAATGCTCCAAAATTCAGAATCATACTATACTACTATGGTAGCCTCAATTGTGTTCTTTATTTCTAAATTAGATGATTTGACATCAAATAGGGAAAGAGAATCAATTAGCCCAAGGCATGATTTGTAACTTCATAGGCTAGACATTCTTTAAGGTAATTAGCATCTCTAATGACACACAGACATTCTATGATACAGTAGTTATAATCATGTTTATCGTATGACTAGGAAGTATTACATGAGATCTACTTGTAATGTGTCTTCCCAGTCTCATCTTTCGTACTAATTTCAAGGTGAATGTCTTAGAAGACTAACCTAGCATGGATGGTACTTAACTATGCTCTTTCCATGATGATAGGAAAGTTTTCTTCCACCTTGTTCTCCGATTTGATCATTAAGAAGTCTGTAGGATATGATCATCCCACTAATATCATCATTACATCATTTACCTATCCCATGGAGTACATGTAGGGTTGGTCTACTAGCTCCAGTCAAATGTTAGTACTCTTGAAAGGATGAAGTCCCCATTCAAGGCACTTCTATAATGAAATGATGTTGACATCTAAACTAAAGTTGCAGAGGCTAGGCAATGATCCTTCTCATCAATTTGAATCTTCATCATGGAACTATTGGAATCTAATTTCTTTTCAAGTAGATGATATTCTTTTACTGCCCATATGGATACTTTGAATATAGTCATGGTTACGATACCACTGCCATTCAATATCATCTTCTTTGATTTTCTAGACACTACTGGAAATCTTTTTTCTGAAGTAGATGTTTTATTCTAATAGCATTTAGGGAATGGTACTGAGATCTCCTTGACATGGACTTCCATCTTGTTTGTCTTATTATCCTCTCCATAGGATGAAGAGGATGGAGTGGACCTAGCCCCACAAAACTCACATTTGTGCTTACGGTAGAATATGGGACCTTGGAATTCCCTCAACAACCAAAGCAATAAGTGTCCAGTAATATTACTTAGTCATATATATGAAAGTAGAATTAGCATAATAGACAATATCACAAAATTTGATTTTCCTTGGTTGCAGTTAACTTAATATCCCACCTTGCATGGGATAAGAGAGTAGAAGCCATTGCTGCTATTGTTGAGAAGCTTATTAGGCAAGATTACTTAATGTAGGTAGGTATTGCTAAGGTGTCATATGTGAAAGTGAATAAGTACTTGCCTAGGAATCTTGCAAGTAAGAATTGGTAAAAAAGCATCAGCTGTTGTTGCATTGCAATAGGAAAATTCTATATAGTAGTGTTTCAAGGATTTGGAGATTTCCAATGCTAGTACTGTTGCATGGGTTATGGATACATACCTCTAAGATAGTATGATCAACTAGGATATGGAATCCTCCTTGTTTTCTTCATAAAGAACTTGGGATTTAGAGGCATCCTAGCTCATCACATTTCACCAATCATATGGATCATGACTCAGTAGTATCATGAGTTTTAAGGGTCTACGTAGTACTCATAGGAACCCTCATCACTAGAGGATGAGAAAGCCTCATCTAGATCTTCTTTGTTATTCTTGGAGTACAAGAGCTTCTCCTTATCCTTGCCATCATACTTCTTCTACATTTAGGTGGTGCGATTACTTTTGTTGTAGTTTAACCACCTTACCCTCAATGTCCTAAAAGGTAGCAATTTTCTTGTCATTCATCGCTTCCCAAACTTGGTCCACCTTGTAAGCCAAATCCATCAAGGCCTTCTTGGTTTTAACTTTATCTTGTACCAAGACCTCAACTTCAGTGAGAGGTTCAGATATACCTTCGATGTTTTTGACCTTTCTTCTACACATAAGATCGTGAGTGTACTTCTCAATTGATTGTTGCTTTTTCCATTCATCTTCCATACTTGTAATAATATCAAAGGGTGCTTTGATTTGGGCCATAAAATTTTTATGTACCTAGCCCATCATGTACATGTCTATGCACTCCCTCATTTCTTGCATTAGGCCTTCCACAATATGCATGAGCTACTATCTTTGGCTAAAGCCATAGTTTGGATAATAATGGACTACTTTCATTTACCTCTTTAAGGAAATATCCAGTGATTCATGGGATCCTTGCCTCCATCTAGCTGTCTTCTTCTAGGTGTTTAAAATATGGGCATAAGTCTAAATTTTGATGTAGAAGATTTGGACCATGTCTACCCTTTTTTGAATTGATTTAAGCAACAAGAACTTATACTAGATCTCCACATGCTTGATGAAAGTGCAAGGAAATAATTGTAACTTCTGTCAATCACTGACAATCTCTTGCAAGTAGCAAACATTATTAAATGCCCACATGTGGGGTTGGGAATCATTGCTAATAAGCCCTTTGTATGTTAAAACATCATCCATGTTGATTCATTTAATGTAGTTATCACAAACATTCTCCCATGGAATCTGGATAGCTTCATTAAGTTTATGATAATCATCCCAGTTAAACAAAGTAGCATCATCATCATTGTATGGTCCAAATAAGTACAAATTTTGGAACTTAGTGAGAAGATCATCATTATGGGTTTTGGCTACACTTGAGTGAGCAGTTCTTGACCATGGGTCTTTGTGGTGAATTGGTCCTTTACCTTTATTATTTGTTTTATCATTCTCCTCTCCATCTAAATATTTGGATGAAAAGTACAAAAAGACTCCTCTTATATCATTTTCTCATGCAACTCTTGCCTTTGATGGGGTTTGTAGTCACTATATTTTGGTTATGAAGCCATGTAAAATGCATGATCATCCTCTGGGCCAATGTTGATTAGTCTCTCTTTAAGATCATATGTCACCTCCATTGGTCCTTTGGAAAATTATCCATGAGAATCACACCACCTTATCTTGATGATGAACCAAAGCAACTAGTGATAGGATCACATCCTCTGAGTGTTTGAAATTGATAGAAGCCCTCTTCATTTTGTTACATTTCTTCTATGAAAGGTCCTTAATGGGCTTTGAGCATTATCTACCATATTGTTCATGTTCAAAACCTGCACAAAACACTAAAAAATACACCATTAGGTTGAAAAATATTAAGATAAAAAATATAGAAGTATTTCTAGGCAATATGCCAATGCCTTCCCTAGCAAAAAAATCAATGATAGGGATCCCATCAGCCATGACTAATGCGATTATATCATACAAAACATGACGTGATTCAGTCATAAGCTTCAAAGATGATATTGAGTGGATTGCCAAGAATACTCATGTATGTCATTATGTTCAATAAATATAAGAGAGATTATCATACATATAATACAATAAGCATTCATGTTTCCATGGTAAGAAATATAGAACATATTTATGATTTTATATAATATTATTTTTATGAATTTTATAAAGATAAGAATAAAATAATAAGAAATACACATGCATCATAATCCCTCATGAAAATAGGTGTAATCCTCACAATCTCTCACATGTATCATAATTCCTTATGGGATAGGTGCAACACCATATATGGAAAGTAATAAATGGCTCTTAGTCATAACCTTGATGATCCAACACCATGTTGTATAGTTGTAACCTCCTTGGATAAAGATGAATCATTCTTGCTTAATAGAACATAAATTAAATAAATATTTTTAGTGTTTTAATTTTTAAGACATCAATGGTAGAATAAAGGAAAAACCATAAGCTTTATTCACTGAGTAGGCATTAGACTTCGCATCAACTAAATGGTTTAGAATTGCATAAGCAAGGTAGTGCTCTGATAGAGTCTACCCGCACTTGTGAAAGTGATGACTTAGAATACACATACAAGACATGAAGGAAATCAACTTACCTAAGGAAAGAAGAGTTCTTCATGCAAATCAAATGCTAAAAGCTCAGATGAAATCAAATTTATATCTATGATGTGTATGAGAGCTTATCCTAGATATTTATAGTTTTCATGAGATAATGGTAGAAGTTTTATAGTACCTAGGCATCAATAGAGGTTTGTTAATGTAGCCTAGGCTAATCTTGATCATATAATAGGTGAAGTAGATTGAACCAAACTTGGTAGGGGGCAATGCAGGATAGTGAATGCATCCTTTCAAATCATAGTTCTAGCCACTATCTTCGAGTGAAAGCCAAAACTTAAGGAAACATGTCATAAGAACTGTAGGATGCCTGAACAAAGTTGGAAATATCCTAAGGAACTTAGAACATGTACACAATCTTGAAGTATGACATAGGAGGAAAGGTGGAAAATATGGAATACTTAAACCCCAACTATGCACGCTAAGACTACAAACACGAGATGCATGAAACATTTCCCAAATCTAAGGCTTACAATGGTCATACAAAATATCAATGGATTCTTCATTAGATAGGTTGAGAGAGTTAACCAAGTTTTGGAAGACATGATTTGGTCTTGTGCTTTGTAGTTGTTAGATAGTTGAAATATTCTATTACCATTGGCTAAGGTTGCCTACAAAAATAGCTACCAAGTAAGTTTAAAAGTAGTATTATACATGGTCTTGTATGGTAGACCTTGCAACACTCTTTTATGTTAGAATACAATTGAGGATATATAGTGGATCGGTTTGGATATAGTTTTATGCATGATTGATTAGATTAAGAATATTTGTGGGTGGCTCAAAGTAGCTTAAGATTACTAGGCTAGCTATGAAAATCATAGGAGGAGACCTCTTAAGTTCACAGTTGATGATAAGATGAGCATTTGTATCCCTCTGATGAAGGGCTTAATATGCTTTGGTTAGAAAGAAAACCTAGCATCTCATTACATTGGAGTGTTTGATGTGCTTCAATGCATAGGAGAGGTCATGTATCATGTAAGTTTTCCTTCACATCTTTCAAACATGCATAATGTTTTTCATTTATCCATGCTTCAAAAGTATGTTTTTGATGATAGTCATGTTATCAATTAGATCAAAATACAACTCCAAGATGATGCTTCATATGTGGAGTGTCTCATTAGGATTGTGGATTAGATGGAGTATCACTTGCATAACAAGGTTTTTCCAATGATGAAAGTCCTATGGAGCCATTATGATTCTCAAGAATCAATTTGGAAGCTTGACCCTAATATGTCATCATCTTATCCAAAGATCTTCTAGGAGGAAGATTATTAACGAGGAGGGGGGAGGATGTAACAAGTCATATTTTTGGATGCTTAGGTTAGTACTTTTACCTTGTTCTTTTGTGCTTCTTGATGCTTCAAATGTTTGTGTTATGATTTTTAGTCATGCTTATTAATTATTTTGGATTTTCAACATTATATAATTATGACCATGTACATTTATTTTATACATTACTAATTATATCATTAGTTGGTGTACACTAACTTGGTAGATGAGTTGGCACTTTTTTCATGAAGGCTATAATATGAGCATGTGAGGCATGTGATGGCATGATCATGTGAAGTAGTTTTATTTAGTTACGATTTTAACTTTAGGAATAGGATTAGGATTTCTACATTTTTAATTTCTGTAGTTTTTTTATTAAAAACCTCACACTTCATTCTTTTAGGTACTTTGGCATTCATTTTCTTGAATGTGAAAGCATTGTCAAATTAGAGACTTATGGCAATATTTTGAAGCTCTATTATATTTCTTGTTTTCTAGGTCAGTTATCTTGGCATTTTCTCATGTTTATTTTGGTTATCAAGTTTTATGCATTATTGACATGGACTATGTTTTCTTAGAATTCTCTTTAAATTTATATGAAATTATGTTTGGTTTAAGCCTTTCTTTGTATGGCTAAAATTTTTTAATTTTCGTACCCTAGTTACAAGTCTTGTTTTATTGTAATTTTATTATTTTCTACAATTTTTGGAAAATAAGGCTTTTTTGAGAATTCAAGGCAACAACTATTTTGGGCTTGGGTATTGTGCATTTAACCCTTGTTTGTTTTCATGCCATTAGATTTTCCATGTTCTAGATCAAAATGGGTCTTTATCATTCGTTTAAATTTCAAGTTATTACTATTTTATGAATGTTTGATAATTTCTCCTAGGGTTTTTACATTTTGTCGTATCTTCACTCTAATTTTCATCTTTCTATCATGTTGAAGGTTTGAATATGTTCTCTGTGTCATCTCTATGGTGTCTCCAGTGTTCCCTATTAATTACTAATCATTTAAAAGTCATTTTGAGTCATTTTTCCTCTTCAACAAGTTTTGTGAAGAAACCACAAGTATGCCATAGGACATGGTGAAACGTCCAATGTTAATCACAATTTGTGGTTAGGTTGTGATCTCCCATCATAATTCATGATGAGGTCATGGTCAATCCTTTATCCTTCTTTTGTAATTTTAGTCTCTGTTTTAGTAAATCTATAATTCCATGAGTCATGATCAAGGCATGGTCATCCACCATGAATCCTTTAGCCTTCGTTGACATTTTTATCATTTTGAGCTATTTTGAGTGATTTATAGTTAACAATGGGTCATGGTCTAGTAATGGATAGTCACCATTAATCATGGTTAAGTTGTGGTTAGGTTGTGGTCAACCTAGATTTACTGTAATTTCTAACAATTTTTTTACTGAGTAAATAATGAGTCATGGTCAAGTTGTGGTCAGCCATCATGGTTAGTGGTGAGGTCATGGTCTAGTGATTTTATCATTTTTGAGACTATATTATCATTGGAGCTCAATTCAACATATTTTGATATCTTTAGACACCATTTGATATAGATTTACAGGTTTAGATCATGTCAAGTTATTAGATTCAATCTTAGGATCAGTTTTTAATTCTAGTTGAAGCGTTTGCTTGTTTGGACTTGTTGGCCTATTAGTTATATCCCTTCACCATAATATTTGGTTGTACTTGTTTGGATGCTTGAGTGTTTGCTATTTATCAAGAGCTAATACTCAGTTGTATGGTTGGTTAGTGATGGGCTCCCTAGAGATGTTTGATATTTGGCCTTCATTGAAAATTATTAGTATGGCTTTCTTTGTAGGCTCTATGCTATAGGAGAGGGTGATTCATGGCTCTTTGGTCCTTTGTTTGAAACCTATAGAACATTAGAGATGATTCTTGTATGACACCTCTAGCATTACCAATTTGGTTTGAGACTAATAAATAAATTCATGTGCATTGTAATTTTTCATTTGGTTTGAAAATTACTCATGGAATCTTACACATTTGAAACAAAAGGTAGTGTGTGCTAGCCTCCTTGTTTACAAGCTGATGCATTGGAGTAAATAATTAGGTTTGGTTATATTTTTGTTTAATGCTTAGATATATGTGTGATACGTGATCTATGATGTTTGGATTATTTTTGCTTACTAGCATATGTTGCAGAAAAGCATGCCTTCACCTAGCCACTATGAGATTTACCCTTGATTCAACAAAAGAAGGTGCTTAGGTTTCTATTTCAATTTATATTAAATCCTCTTTTACTTTTAAGTCATTAGGGCTAGGTGAAGCAAAGAGATCTCTTGGTGTTTGTTGCAAAATTTCGAGTTATTATGCATGTTTATTTTTCCATCATTAGTCTATATATCTCTTTTGCATATTATGATATTTTATGGACATGTAATAGTCTCTTTCTTTATCGTGCATTATATATTTGGATCATGCAACTCTTGTGTTATGGTAAGCATATTTTATGCTATTGGCTATTTATGGTTATGCATTATTTTAGTCTCATATGTCATATTATCTATTCTTTTAGTTTAGTTGTAGATTTTAGATTGTGTGTATATATTTTGTATTATTTGAATTTCTTCTTTCTATTGTTAATATCTTTTCTTCTCTTTTGATCATCTTATCATTGTAAATTTTCTCACTTTCTTATTACTACTTTAGTTTGTTTCAATTTCGAGTTATCTCTTGTCATGATCATTTTTTTGTTATGGGTTCTATAGCTAAGGTAATGCTCTCCAACCTAAGGCTAGGAAGGAGGGTGTTACAATCATCCTCACATCATCTATGCCCAGAATTTAACAAAACTATTTTGATGAGTATAAGTTATGTGGAATTAGTTTCCAGAGCAACTTTACCATAACAAAAGACCAATATAATAGGGCACTTTACCAACTTTTCTCAAAATCTCAAAGCATCTAATATAGCATGATGCCAACTTTTCTTTCTTACCAAATCACATTATTCCTTTTAGAGGAAAAACATTAAGGAAGATAAAGATGATCAACACTAAACTTCAAAGGTCTTCTATTATTTGCATACTTAACATATTTCTTTTGACCTACTTTTAATTTATCTCTAATTACTTTAATCCAGTCTATTGTGTGTTCCATAATATCTATGCTAATTTAGGNTCATTATTATTTTTCTCTCATTAACTTATCATTTAAAATACTTTTGTGCAAAGAAGATGCTAAACTTGAGGTGAGAGCAAGACCATTGAAGTCTACAAGAGCTATCTTCCTTTTGGAAGGCAATCTTTTGCTTTTTCATAGATTAGATTAAAAACATTAGATGTTCTTTGATTTAATAGTATATTATTTTCATCAATAAGAGTTATGTTCTATTTCATTATTTGTTTCTTATGATTAGAAGAAAAATTAATTGTTATAGAACTATATTCATGGGTGACAGACATTGGTATAAAAGTAACTAACCTTGATATTTTCTTTAGACTTATGATTTTTCCATCTTAATGTGTTTTGATTCCCTTAAGAATTATCTCTATGGATACAACTTGTGGTTGGTCAAAAGGAGGTGACATTGCTATAATGAAGATAATCTAGCACTGAATTTTGCTAGCTCATTAATTATCCTCCACAAGATCCCAACACAAATATGTACAACAAGGTCTATCATACAATACTTCATAAAGAACTACTTTTAAATTAGTTTGACAATTATCTTATAAGTGAACTTTTCCAAAGATGATAATCCATTTGAACTATCTGTGTATTCCAAGGCATATATTTTAAGCATATGTTTCAAATTTTGATTCATAAGTTCTATCTAACCATTTGTCTGAGGATGATAAGCTAAACTTAAATTGAACTTTAATCCCATATCTATTTGAAAAGGTTGGTAAAATCTATATGTGAACTTTGTATTCTTATCTGAAACAATGTTTATTAGAACTACATACTACCTAAAATCTCTTAGAGAAACAATTAGACAATCTCTTTAGCACTAGTAGATACCTTCACATCTAGAAAATGAAAAGACTTAGTTAAAAGATTAATAACTATAAGGATGGCATTCTTTCCATTTTTGTTATGAGGTAAACCTATGATGAAGTTCATACCAGTTGCGTTTCACTTGTAGTTTGAAAGGCTAAGTAAATATAAGTAGCCATCAAATTTCTAATGTTTAACTTAAATTTATTCATACACTAAACACTTACCCATAAAATCACCTATATTTTTCTTCATATTAGACTATCAATAATGTTTTTTAATAATTTGGTATATTTTATCACTACTTGGATGCATTTGGTACTTACTAAAATGTGCTTCTACTAAAAGCTCTTGGCATACCACTTCTACAAAATACATTTTCCCTTTGAATTTTAATAAGTCTAAATCATCCACTATGAAAAGATGATCTTTCTCTATCAAGGCTAATATCTTATCCTAATACCAAGGGTCTAAGACTTGTTAAGAAAGAATAGCATCTCTTAGACTAAGTAAATAGTAAGCTTTTATAGTTTTCTAGCCATCCTACTCATTGCATCTATCACTATATTCCCTTTTTCTTGATGATATTCTACTATGAAGTTTTGTTAATAGCTCTACCAACCTTCTTTGCTTTATATTTAGCTAGGGCTAACTTCTCACATACTGTTAGCTAATTTGGTTAATCTACAAGGTAATTTGTTCATCATAGAACTTCTATCACTTCCTAAACTAACCTAGGCTAGTACAACATTATGTAATAAAAAATGCATTTAAAAGAAATAGGTGGGAAAAAAAAAGAATCATCACCTAGAGGCTTAACGTTCATCTCACTAAGGCAAGGTCTTCAAACGTTTAGTGAAGAAGCAAAAAGTGGTTCTACCCATGCTTAAACCCAAATCTTATAACTTGAAAAACAAGCACCTTACCAAAATAGATAACTAAAAATAAAATTCTGAAATTGAACAACTAGCTCAATGGAGATAAAATATAGTAATACGTTACATGGAAAATTCCTTTGCCAATATATTTTCGAGCAAGAAAGAAATAAAATATAAAGTAACAGTAGAAATAATCCCTCAATTCAAAACTATCCTATTCAATACTAGAGTTCATGTATAAAAATATTTAAAAGATTCAAAACTTAATAGCTGTAAGAAAATATCATAAAATAAATACCTAGATGCTAGTATAGTAAACAAATATTTGTATCATTAAGAGATAATAGTGCTAGTACACGAATCATGAAACTAGTTCAAATAAATCAAGTACTCATCCAAAATTCATGATAGCCAATCCACATAATCAACCATCAAAAGTAGAAAAATAGGATAATAAAAATAGTAAATTGTTAGCCTAATGGTAAGACTCTTGATTTGAAATCTCCAACTTACGAATTCAATTCTCATGGATAATGTTGAGTTATAAAGTATTATTTAATTATATGTCTTGGGGAGTATCTATATTTCAATTATTTCAGGTTCCAACACCTCCTTGATAAACAGTTAATAAGTGGGTCATGGCATTGCCCCTATAATATCATAGCTATGATATCATATGTCTTCCTAAGATATTGTAGATGTAATGTATCCAAGGTTGGTACTACCTATAAATACCACCCAACCACCATATTCAATGTATCTTTTTGGTCACACCTTGGGTACACTCTTGTATTTTATTTCCACTAACTTAGTAATAATCTATGAGTACCTTCAATATGATCTACAATGATTGTATGAAATATTTATTCAAAGGAAATGTTCTTAGATACATTTCATGGCCAAAGATAAATATTTAGATTATTTCTAATCATTGTAGCACTTCACTTAGCCTAAAAATCACTTTTTCATGTACTTTACTTTTCATTATAATTTACATTCCTTTACATTTAGCATAATGTTTACATTTCATCACTTAACAAAATTTGGTTGAATAAGTATAACCAATCTTAAGCATAACATATAATTGTGAGGTATCCCAGTAATGATATCACTTGGTATGCTTAGTAGCATGTTGCTTGATGATGAGTCTCGATATCGGACCTCAATATCAAACCCTCGATATCGGACCCTCAATATTGGATATGCGATATTGGAGAGGTCGAAGCGATATCAGACATGCGATGTTGGAATTTGTCTCATTGCCTATAAATAAGAGATAAGGGCACTTGATTTCGTAGTTAGTTTTTTAGTCCCTTAGCCGAACTCTTGCAATTTTCCCTTTCTAGAGTTAGAATTATTTCTGAGTGTTCGCAGTAGGAGTCATACAGTACGGATCTTTATTCGAGCATTGTGTACCTGAGCATGCCTTGTGACCAGAAATAAAGATGAACTTTATGAGAAACCTTGCAACATTTAGAATAGCTTAATTATTGCATTTCATGTTATTTACTGTTATTGGATGCTTTCAATAGTTAATTGATGTTATTTCTATTGAGTTGTTAATTATCAATGAATTAGCACACTCAACACGACCACTACGAGCATACGTGGAACACTTGGTAACCCAGTAACGACTAGCATTTGGTAATCCCAGTAGTGTTACACTTGTTCAGGATGTGTCTAGCAAGTGGGAACATATGCTGGTGTTAGGACTAGTTAGAGCATAGTTGATTAGTTAAATCAAATTAGTTACTAAATTATTTCATTTCTCCCTTTCTTAAGCATCAAGAACATAAAACATAAAAAGCATAAAAATCATATACCTCAATTTTACTTAACCATACAATTGTGCCTTACAAGTAAGCTTGGGAAGACAAAAATCGCATAACCCAGCCTTATTCTATGTAAGTGCATAAGCACTTAATCCTTGGAGTTCAACCAGATTGTGCATGAACGCTCATATTTGTATGGTTGGGCGTAGGGGTACCTCACTGCTCATCATTGGCGTTGTTGCTAAGGATTTTGTTATTTATGCGCTAATTAGAACTTAGGAAATCCTTCCATTGTTGGAACGAACCCTTAGGGTTAGTTATCCTATAATCATCAAAAAAGAGAGTATTTCACACTGAATAATCAATCATGTCTCCTTCTTCTTATGAGAGTGCTTCACCACCTAGGTCTAACACCATGAACAATCAGAGGCAGACTGTACAGGATAATCTGCTAATACCCCAACAGTTTTTCTTGGTATATCCTCATCCTGATGAGTATATACCAAAATTTACATTTATCCTCCACTAGAATGAACAATTGCGTTGGCGTGATTTAGAAGGTAACATAGTGTTACCTCCCGATCGCTCAATCCCAAGCATGCTTCTTTGTACTCTCACACGAATTGGTATGCATCACTTACAATCGGAGTACATTGTGCATGAATAAGATTCAAGGGATTATCGACCTATGGAGGCACAACACCAAAGGGACCTACAACAAGAGAGACATTACAAATCTATGAAGGGAAAGTGGTCTCAAGATGTCTCGTATATCCTAAGTGAAAATGAGTGTGGTGAACCTGCCTCAGGAGGTTTTCCACAAAATGATGTTCCTCTCATTGACTTCGGTCAAGGATTTGTGTATCAAAATTTTCACTCAACTATTCATAACCCAAATTCTAATACCAATGAACACAAAGGATCCGAAAAAGGAACATGAACATGTGACAATGATGAACATTCTGATTATGACCACGATCGAGGTCTCGACCATCAAAGAGAAGATGACAAGCACCGTCATGATGTTAGTCCACCTTCCTCTTCACCTTCATCATCGCCTTCCCTCTCTCCTTTGGGATCTGAACACAGTCGCAAAGGGAAAGATCATGAGAATAAGGGTGAGAAAAATAGAGATCATAGATAAAACCATTAAGAAAGGGAACGAGGGTAGTCCAGAGAGACACATCACAAAAGAAGGAAGAGTAGGGAACAACATAGGCATCATAGACATCATAAAAACCATAGACAACATGATCATGATGAACCCCTACTCACCACTCAAAGTATGTTAGATATATCAGAGGCCATTAGAATTCCAACAAGGCACCAAAAATATAGTAGGATCAAAAGACAAGACATGAATAACATCCCATGATTTGAAGGGGGATACAATGCTGATCCTTAAAACCATTTACAAGCATTCCACGATGCATGTGCTTAGCAAAACATAGAGAACGAGTGGCAAAAAATAAAGTTGTTTCCATAGACATTGATCAAGGAAGTGGAAAGCTGGTACTGATCCTTAGAACTAGAATCCATCTGTCGATGGAGTACCATGTTAGAGCTATTCAACGATAAGTATCAAATGTACTCTCGAGTGTCCAACCTGCGTAAGCAAATCCAAGGATGGAAACAAGGAGGACATGAACACTTAGATGCTACCATGGACCGATATTATACCTTATTACATCGTTTCCCCAGCCATGGTTACTCAAAAAAGAAACAACTATGCCATCTCATAGATGGGCTTAGGTATGAAACGTGAAGAACCCTTGGGACTTATGCCCAAGGAAGGCTATTCAAGCTCAGAGCCCACCAGATACAAAGATTGTTGGAGAAAGTTGCCAAGGAGGAAGGCGAGTTAAGGAAAAGAGAAAGTGCGAAGGATTACAATAGAGATACTTCCCTCCAAAAGAAGGAAATTAGAGTTTACAAAGATGAAGAAGAGTCACCACTTGAGGAGATGATGAATAAAAAGACCTTGCCCATTCAAAAATTTGCATCAAAAGTATCAGCAAAGGTAGACCAAATGTGGAACTCCTTAGATGATAGATTTTAAACTATTCTAAAAATAGTATAGGAGTCTAGGGAACAAAGTAGTGACCAAGAGAGAAGGAAAAAGAAAGAAGCTAAGTATGCACGTAATAGGGGTAAGGGCAAAGTTACCGTCATTGAAGAGGTTGTGGATTTAGACATAAAAAATGATGGCGAATGTGAGATATTCCAATATGACCATCCTAAAGGATGTTGCCCAGTAGTGTCACGTCTATAAGAGTCTAGGGTGTATACACTAAACCCACGATTAAACATACGGCAAGCACCCAGAAGGTTACCTTATCCTCAAGGTAACCCAAGGTAGTTCTACCAACCCTTGACATATTATCCGAGTGGAGCCTCACCACAACCGTATGAATAGTATCAATAATGGAAACACTCATAATCATGGAGGATGCCACTATCACGTCAACAATACCCTTACCATCAACCTGACCCATACAGATATTACGTTCAATAGCTGATCTCTCCACGTGACTCTACTAGTCACGTTGCTCCTTAGCCTCACTACCAAATTCACGAGTACTATAGAACTCCTTCTCCTAGGAGTGATTTCCACATACGTACTATCCTTCTCATCCGACTGTACCTCTTCCACCCTTAGCTCCATTACCACCTGCTGCAACTATGCAGGGTGAGCTTCCTACCCAACCGTAGCAAGATAACGCTACAAGGGTTGTCAATCCTCAACCTACTATTGGTCCAAACAACCAATCAAAGAAAAGACCCTTCTTTAGAACCAACAGTCCAACCAAGATCTTACAACCACAAGCAGCTAATTCTCTAAATGCCTCACCACCATTCGAATCTTCAAAGCTTCCTTTGAACCAAAAATCGCAATTAACACACACTGTCATGTTAACTCACGCCATCATTGATTGGATCAAAGCTGGCCATCTTCCTAGGAAATTCTCTAATCCTATAAGTCCTCTTATATATTTACAAATTGCTAGGAATGAGCCTTGCAAAGCTCTTTTAGATTTAGGTTCTAGTGTTAACTTAATCTCTCAAGAAATGCACAAAGCCTTGAACCTACCTCCACTAAAAAAGAGTAACATTCATTTAGAGTTGGCTGACCAGTCCATCACTGTCCCATTAGGACTAGTGAAGGACATTGTCACCACTGTTTGTGGATGGTCATATCTAGCTGATTTCCTAGTGATTCAAGTCAACAACTGTAAGGGGAACTTCCCAATCATAATGGGAATAGTATGGCTAAGCACGATTGATGCACACCTAGGAATACACTATCTTTCCCTAGAAATATCAAAAGAAAATATGTTTGGAAAGACTAAGAAGAAGAAAGTTCCATGCATCGCATACAGTGACATAGGGTGTAACTGCATGCAGAAGTCTTGGTTTGTACAATGTTTAACATTGCCTGCATGCAACCAGTGTGCACAAATAACTAACATACAAAAATGCATGTATGCAACAGCCACAAGATAGGAAGGCACCTAGTGGCTGATAGCTGACCGAGAGAGTAATTCAACTCTATGCATGGAACCAACTGAGAGCTTAACTTGTGCCTATATCGATAGCATAGATACATTAGAGCAAGTCCATCACCAACTTCCAAGTCTTAACATTGAAGATATCAACTGGGGGAAGTTGAAAATTCCTGACAAGTTTAAGCAAGAGCCCCTTGAGTTAAAATTGTACCCACTAGTATGAAATACACATTTCTCAAGAATGGAAAATCGGTAATAATTAACGCTAAGCTTGCTCCTCAATAAAAAGAAAGACTACTGAAGATGGTAAACAAATGGTCACAAGCCTTTTCTTGGTCATATCTTGAATTAACCGGAATAGATCCTAGGATATGCCAACATAGAATTTATACTGATCCCTCCATGAAGCCTCAACGACAACCGCAAAGGTGATTGAACCCAAAGCTTAAGCAAATAGTTAAAGAAGAAATTGAACAACTTCTAAAAGCTGGGTTCATCTACCCCATTACTGACCGTGATTGGGTTAGCCCATTAGTCATTGTACCTAAAAAGGGAGGTAAATGGAGGGTGTGTATAGACTTTAGGCTACTAAACATGGCAACATTTAAAGACCATTTTCCATTGCCATTCGTTCACCAAGTCTTAGATATCATTGCAGGGCATTGCTATTATAGTTTTCTGGATGGTTACAGTGGGTACAATCAAATTCAAATAGCACCAGAAGACCAAGCCAAGACTACATTCACAAGTCCTTGGGGGACATTGGCATATAGGCAGATGTCGTTTGGCTTGTGTAATGCCCCAGCAACATTTCAATGTTTGGTTCTAAGTATATTTCAGTAACAAATAGGAAATGGTGTGGAGGTCTTTATGGATAATTTCTCAACCTACGGAGTAGACTTCTAACAAGCATTGGACTGATTAGAGCAAGTACTGAAATGATGTGTAAAAACCAACCTAAGGCTCAACTAGTAGAAAATCCATTTAATGGTCCAAGAGGGCATTATATTAGGGCATAAAATTTCACAAAAAGGGATGGAGGTAGATCCTAACAAAATTAAAGTCATCCAAAGAATCACTCGTCAACCTAAAACTATAAAAGACGTCTGATCATTCCTTGGACATACTAGCTATTATAGATGCTTCATCAAGAACTTTTTGAAGGTTGAAAAACCATTGGTATAATTAATGAAGAAGGATGTACCTTTTGAATGGACCAGGGAATGTGAGCTAGCTTTCCAAACCTTGAAACAGAAGCTCATAGAAACACCCATTCTACAAGCTCCTGACTAGTCCAGACTGTTCCATATAATGACTAACGCATCCAATTTTTCTTTAGGAGCCATACTTAAATAGTTAGATGACCAAAAACATCCCTATTACATTCACTGTGCAAGTCGAAGTATTGCTGGTGCACAACTCAACTACACCACAACAGAAAAAGAGTTAATGGCTGTGGTGTTTACACTAGAAAAATTTAGGCACTATGTATAGGGCTATAATGTATTTGTACACACAGATCATAGTGCAATACAATTCCTAATGAATAAACCAATGGTGAGCCCTCGCATCATATAATGGCTCATGATCTTACAAGAGTTCGATCTTACGATGATCGATCGTAAAGGCATCGAGAATGTTGTTGCTGATCATTTATCTCGATTACGATGGGACAACAAAGAGGATGAATATCCAATTTCTGACCACTTCCCTAATGAACTCCTCTTTGCAGGTGTAATAAACAATCAGTTAACCATAGATACAAATTGGTATAGTAGCATTCTTAACTATCTTCTCACACAAGAAACACCACAATGGCTAGACGTTAAAAAGAAACAACTTCTTTATCGAGCCAAATATTTCATGGAAATCAATGAACACCTTTATAAGGTATGTTCTGATGGCTTGGTCTGATGGTATGTTCCCGATGAAGATCAATTACGAATTCTCCAAGATGCTCATGAGGGCCCTTGTGGGGGTCATTACGCTGGGAGATGAATAGCCATTAAAATCTTGCTTGCAAGATATTATTGTCCTACATTGTTCTAGGATGCTCATCATTTCATCCAATCTTGTGACCACTGCCAACGTGATGGGGGAATAACTGCTAGAATGGAGGGTCCACAACAATGGATTCAACCTTTAGAACCCTTCGACATATGGGGTATTAATTTTATGGGGCCTATCACACCAATGTCCAATGGAAAAGCCTACATTGTTGTTGCTATTGACTATTTTACAGAGTGGGTAGAAGCAACCGCTGTTACTGACTGTACATCATCTACGGCTGCATAATTTGTTCAACAACAAATTGTAAATAGGTTTGGCATGCCTCATGCACTTATTTCTAATAATGGTACACATTTTACAGGTGCAACCTTTCAAAAATTAATGCAATGCTTAGGAGTTGAGCATAAGTTGATTACACCATATCCTCCTCAAGCGAATGGTTAAGTCGAGGTCACCAATAGGGAAATCACAAAAATATCAACATAAACCATTAGCAAATATAGGCAAGACTGGAGCACCAAACTAAATGATGCTCTTTGGGCATACTGCTCCACATGGAAACTCCCTGTAGGCTACTCTCCCTATGAGTTAGTGTACGATAAACTTCCAGCACTTCCTATCCAAACTGAGCTCCGTACACTATCTACAACATGTGACCTTAACCTTGACCTCAATCTAGCACAGAAAGAACGGTTAATGAACCTTAACTTTCCAGATGAAAACTAATTAGCCGCCTTGTCATCCAATGAACTGCACACGGCCTTTAACAAACAACGTCATGACCTAAGGATTAGAAAAGTCAAATACCAATCAGGAGATAAGGTTTTGTATTGGAATCCCACACATGTGCCATAATAAACTAAATTCCAAACGCTATGGGAAGGACCTTATATCATTCATGAAACTTTTTCTTCAAGGGTCATGATGATCTATAAACCTAAAAGCCCAAATAGGAAATTATTGGTCAACATCCAGCAAACCAAACCTTTCCGTGAGCCTAAAGCGACCAGTACCAACACTACCTCTATTGATGGACAACCCTGCTCCTTATTTTGGATCTCCTACTTCCAACTCATTCATGGGGGAGATGGCCACCAATGCTAACCATTCTAAGCCCTTAGTTTCCCTTGTTTTCTTTTGTTTTATAGATTTTTTGTTTTACACATTTTTCATCTTTACTTGTTTTTGTTTTACACCATCATTAACATTTTTACTATTTCTTTCTCTATTACATTTTTTTGATTTACTATCACTCGTCATGTAATAAGTCTTCATGATGGTGGATTGTACTGTAATAGTGTTGATTACTAATGTTTGGTTTTTACCTTTGACTTTCAATGTTGATGCTAAGATATGGTTTCTTTTGATAAAACAGGTAATGAGTCCATGTCATCCATTCATCCATTCAACTCTATGGTCTCCTTTGTTTTGGAAATGTACTGTTCCTTTTTTCTAAGCAAAACTATTAATGAATTTGTTGCTTGATATTCTTCAAAACCAAGGAAATATTTAAATGGATGGAAAAGGGTGTGACTTCAAGGGGATGCAATGCACTTGTGCCAACTGTTCTTTTGGGAACTTGGATGTTTTGCATGGGTTTTCCGCCATTCCGCTATTTCCCAATATCAGGAAGTTGACTAAATCAAATAAGTCTTTGCATGGTGCGGTTCTCACTCCAAAATAAAAAATAAAAATAAATAAATAAATAAATAACTGGTGGGAATTCAAAGCACACCCCTTAGACATAATAAAGAAACATGGGCTACAAGCACTGGTTATGGCACTGGAAAGACATGTTACCCATGCCTGAAGATTTCCTCAAATTAAGGCCCTTTCTCGCTTCCTGCTCCTCTATTCTTCTCTTGTTGGAATGGTAGTTTCTCTATAAAAGCATTCTTGTTACTTCAAGAATATGGGTTGGTCAAGTGTGTTGATGCAAGGTCACTGGATGTGGTTAGTTTGAATCTAGATTTGGATAGAATTTTATTAAGTCTTCTTAACCACACAATACAGAAGGGACTTTACACAACCTTGATTTTGGGGACCCCATTCCATTCTCTCTTTCCTTTTCTTTTCTTCCCATATTTCTTCCCATATTCCACCTCATTGCCGATTTTATGATTAGTCTATATCTTTGTTAACGCATTGTTATTTTTTGGTAAACTCTTGTGGATAAGTTCTTAACCATTTTTTCTATATGTCATTCCTAGAGCCTACAGACTCTTTGGTTTGTGGGTTTGTCAGGGCATAACAGGCATGAGCCTGCTTTGAGGAGGACCCACTGGCATTGCTTTTTGGTGCACTTGTTAAGTTCTTTCCTTTAAACATTTCTTGCAATCAACTATTTCTTATTTCACCCCATCCATGACATCTGCCTTTATTTTTTATCTTATTGGCTTCACTTTTGATTATTTCTCTCATCTCTCTTGTTATTTTGTTTTCCACCCTATTGCTACTCAAGGTTCACTCTTAGTCATGGGGGCCTATTGCAAATTTTTCCATTTCATTACCTATCTCACCCCTACACCTTGGGTAGTTATCAGTTACAAACCCCTAACCTAGTATCTACCATACCCACAACCTAGCCAATGTGCTTCATATCGAGGCAAGGTATCAATTACATTATATCTTATCTAACCTCACTAATTTGTGATCGTGTTGTGTGTGCATATGACAATCACAGAAACAATGGATTGGGATAGAAGGGAGCACTCAGGATGGATTGGAGCAAAAAGCATTTATGCAGGGAACAAGCTTGATCATGTGACCATGGATGAACAACGGTGTGCACATTTTTTACATCGGTAGCAACGCACCTCATTTTTTGTCTCTCTCTCTCTCTCTCTTCAAGTTGTCAAATGAGGGTCTGGATGTCATCTATATACAATGTTCACCACAATGGTTATGAACACCAATGTTGTAATATGTTTGTCAATCCATTTACCGGGCACTTTAAGTCTGTCATTCCATGTCATCGTCAGTTGTCATTTAGTCAATAATTCCATACCTTCCCAATATTTTGTAAGGAACTTAAGGATGAGTTTTCATTTAGTCGTGGGGGTATGATGAGTCCCGATATCAGACCCTCGATATCGGACCCTTGATATCGGACCCGTGATATCGAACCCTCGATTTCGGATACGCAATATCAAAGAGGCCGAAGTGATATCAGACATGCGATTTTTGAACTTGTCTTATTGCCTATAAATAAGAGACAAGGGCACTTGATTTTGTAGTTAGTTTTTTAGTCCCTTAGCCAAACTCTTGCAGTTTTCCCTTTCCAAAGTTAGAATTATTTCTGAGTGTCTGCAGTAGGAGTCATACAGTGAATGAATCTTAATTCAAGCATTGTGTACCTAAGCACGCCTTGTGACCAGAAATAAAGATGAACTTTATGAGAAACCTTGCAACATTCAGAATAGCTTAATTATTGCATTTCATGTCATTTACTGTTATTTGATGCTTTCAATAGTTAATTGATATTATTTCTATTGAGTTGTTAATTATCAATGAATTAGCACACTCAACACGACCACTTTGAGCATACATGGAACAGTTGATAACCCAGTAACAACTAGTGTTTGGTAATCCCAGTAGTATTACACTGGTTCAAGATGTGTCCGGAAAGTGGGAACAGATGCTGGTGTTAGGACTAGTTAGAGCATAGTTGATTAGTTAAATCAAATCAGTTACTAAATTATTTCATTTCCCCCTTTCTTAAGAACCAAGAACATAAAACATAAAAAACATAAAAATCATATACCTCAAGTATACTTAACCATACAATTGTGCCTTACAAGTAAGCGTGGGAAGACAATGATCGCATAACCCAGCCTTGTTCTGTGTAAGCGCATAAGTACTTAATCCTTGGAGTTTGACCGGATCGTGCATGAATGCTTGTATTCGTATGGTTGGGCATAGGGGTACCTCACCGCTCATCACTTGATAATTCCAATGATGGTTAAACAAGCCCAAAACATGTATGCTAGATTGGGAATAGATGCTTATTTCCATTAGGTTAGTTTAGGATTTACTTTCATGAACAAATAGATTTAATACTTTATTGATATGTTTTACCATAGCTTTTATCATGCTAAATGATATCATATCATATGTCTCACTTTGAGTTAAATCATACACATTGATCATAACTAACTCTAGTAGAAAAAAATGATCAATGATTATGAGGCATCCATTGGCATTTATTATGTCTATTGTAAGCCCTAGATTTGGAAGGTGTTTCATGCACCCTATAGTCCTAGCATGTTTGGTTATGGTTTGTGTCTTCCAAGTATTCTCCCTTGCCTATTGTATCATACCTTTGGGTTTTGTGCATGTCCCAATCTCCTTAGGATGTTTTCAACCTTGTTTGGGTGCATTAAAGTTCTTTAAATCAAGCCTTAGTTTCTTAGTAGGGAGGATGTGCTAACTACCCTACATCAGTGTACCCCTATCAGCACACTCCCTACTTGCCCAAGTTTAGGACCAAGTGCCAAAAGTATGATCCAATTAATCAAAGCTGCTTTGATAAACTTTTGTTAACTTTGACATTGATGAATCTTTATGGTTACATTACAAGCACTATAAATACACGGAATGAGCTTTCATACATAGCATTCATAACTTAGATATTTCATTTTGGCTTTTAGTGTCTAGTTTATGTAAAAATCTCTTCCTCCCTTGGGTAAGTTGACTTCCTTCCTTGTTTGTGTATATTTTTAATGATGGCTTTGACAAGTATAGCCAAACTCTATCATAGTGCTACCTTGCTTACATAGCCCATAACTGTTTGGTTGCTATAGAGTTCAACATTTGCAAGGTGAATAAAGCTTATGGTTTTTCTATATTTTTCCATTGATTCCTTAATCATTAAAACATTAAAAATATTTACTTAATTTTTATTTAATCGAGTTATGATGATTCGTCCTTATCTAAGGAGGTCATAATTATATGGCATGGATTGGGCCATTGACGTTGTGACTCAGAGTCATTTCATTGATTCTATGTGTGAGTGTTTTTGAGCATTGCACTAGTCTCCATAAGGGATTGTAATGCATATGTGTTTATTATTATTTTGTTCTTTATAATTATAAAATCCATAAAAATCATAAAACATAAAATTATAAATATTTTCTCTATCTCTCACCATGGCAACAAAGTTTTCATTTATATTATATGAATGATAATCTCATTTATATTTATTGAATGCAATGATATACATGAGTATTCTTGGCAATCCCCTCAACATTGTCTTCAAAGCTTACGACCGAATTGCACTATGTTATGTATGACAAATCCCATTAGTCAAAACCAGTGGGACCCCTATCAGTGATACCATTACTAGGGAATGTGTTGGTGAATTACCTTGAAATACTCGTATATTTACAATTTTTCTTTTCTTAAGTTAATTTTGTAAGAAATAAAGGATCGAAGCAATCATGGATAAATTGAATAATGAAAATGGATTGAAGTAAAAACCTCAATTAGTCCAAATTATCTTCAAAAACATGGTGAACGAAGGAACAACTCCTATTGTAATACAATTTTATCAAGACAAACTAGGACGATGGCATGATACACATGGACAATTTTGTAGAGAACCTAGAGAAGCTACAGATGCTTCCTTTGAGGAAGCTTTGCCCAATCAAGGCATCATTGAGGCTTTCATAGATTACAAACCCTTGTCACACCAACATTTAGAGTATGTTGCTCATGAAAGCAAGAGCTTCATGATATGATTATGAAGCAAGGGTACAAGCATATACATGTTGGAAATCAGTCAGAGCCTTCTCCTAGACGCTTCCATTGCTATAACATGGATGATTCTAGGGGAAGGAGGTCCATGTATCTTTTTCCATGGGACTTCAACTATACTTGTGGTGATTTGAAATAATCCATCATTCCACATTTTTTTTACTTTCATTTGAATGGAGGTGTTAATGGCTTAGATTGTTTTAGTGGACTTACTAGGATTAAATTCATGAAGTAGTTTGCATCTTACCTAAAAGCATTAAGGAGAGAAGAATCAAAAACGTTGATATAATTGACGTTCCTACATTCAGTGGGTAGTTAAATGATGATCTACAACTTCATGTTCAATATATTTATCATCTCTTGTGAGGGGTAAGGATTGAACAGTAAGTGGCAAAAATTCTATCTTTTTGACCATACAATCACAAATTGTGCTAAGACATGGTATCAAGCTCTTCCATCCAAATCCATATCTTCTTGGATAGAAATTTTAAAATATTTTAATGTCGAATTTCAATATGCCTGATTTTCAAACCTTAGAAAGAATATAGCAAGATGGAAGTAGTATAGCACTGAATCATTGGATGTGGCCATAGAACAATACAATTGCATGCTCAATCAATGTCCAAATCATGGGTTAAAAAAATGTGACCAATTAATGCACTTGGTAGAAGGACTAAGGTCACAAAATCATGAAAGGATGAATATATATATCATGGGTGATATCTACTAGAGGTTAATGACTCAAATTATTACTATGTTAAATGGTGTAGCTAAATTGAAAAGTGAATGACATAAGCATGCCAATGTAGAGGAAGCTAACATAAATCCTTGATGTCAAATGGATGTAAAAAATGTTAAATGTAAGATTCAAACTTCTAATATAGTAGAAGCCCTTATTCAAGAAACCATGAAAATCAAGAAGACTTTGGTAGACCTTACCAATGTTGTTAACAAGGTTTGGGGTGTGTTAAATCAAAAAATGACATTAGGTCTCAAGGATTTGGGAAAAAACATCATGGAAATAACTAGTCAAAGTAAAATAAGGGGTAAGAAGTCTTAGCATGATCAAATTTCTTAGTCCATTTTTTCAGCCACAACTTCAACAAGCAATGGAACCTAATCCTTGGAACTTGACATTTTGGAGTGTTCCCTCTACATCATACAATCTTTCTTATGTCATCACCCTTCCTATCATAAAGCTTAGTAGCCTATGAATCAAATACCTTATTCAATACTCCATCAATATTGGTCATATCTACCACAACTATCTTAGTAGTCATAGGTCTAACAATGTTCATCATAGCCTTCTATGCCATTACAAGAGGGAATTTTAAATTAACCACAATGGGGATCAGCCCAATTTATTAATGCAAGGTAACACCCTCATTTTTCATCATCATACACTGTTAGATAGTGCCACAATAATCATGCTCCCTCTATGGAAAGAAATTTATCGCCTTACAAATGAAAACATTTTCATAAGAGAAAGAAGAGCACAACTGTTTATGAGAATTCATACTCATCCTCTTCCTCACCATTATCTTCAAAGAAACAAGACAAAGGAAATTATGATTCTAAAGAACAAGTTCAATACTTGGGGTACTAACAAAGCATATAAATCACCTCCTTAGCCATTTGGTGATGTTGATCAAAGAAAAAGTTGTTAAGTATCAGTCTTAAAGTCAATCGTGAGGAAAGAGTTCTCCATGTAATGGCTTCAATGATATAGTATGGTTTATTTGGTTTATATTTTTATGTGCATACTTTTAGAAACTAATGATATATCATTCTTTATTTTCTTATTCTTTTTGGTTTGGTGTGATTTTGTATGCATGTTTTTTAAGCATATACATCTATCAATTTTGGTTTTTTATTTATTTAGTATGATTTTTGGTGTCTATCTATTTTTGATATTAATGATTAAAAAAATTTTATTTTCATATTCTTTTAAGTGTATTTTATGTAAACATGGGAAAACTAATTAATATGCTTTATGAATGCTCACTTGATAAGTCAATGGTAGATGGGCGAGTTACAGATGTGATGATGATGTGAGAGTGCTAAATAGGTCTAAAGTGGACCCTTGATTGATGGAATGTCCACACCATAGAATTCATCTGTCCACTTTTCCTCTATCCATCACTAGTGAACTAGGCTCAAATTTAGCAGGGATCTAGGACTCGTACCATGAGTTGTTGAAGATACTACTACTAGGACCATGGGTAGGTGGTGGGTCTAAATCTTAGGGTGTGAGCTCTAGAATCCTAGAAGATTGCTTAATCACTATCAAAGAAAGGGAATATCATTGAGTATCCTTATGACCACTAGATGAGTTTGATCGATGTGATTACATCAAGGTGTACATGCTTGTCATGCCTAATTGTCTTGGTCAGAAAAGATTCATGATCTTATGAACCTATGCATGTCATGGGGTGAGGGATGAATTCTTATAATCATGCAAGTCAAAGACTCCAAGTGGTGATCTAGCACTTTAATCATTCCCATAGTTCTCATGCACCATTTGAAAACCCTCTTCTCATGAAAGGAAAAAATGATGAAAAAATGACAATGATGAAATGAGAAAATAATGAAATGAAGTAAAAGAAAAGAAAATATGAGGAAAAATAAATAAAAAGAAAAAAATGTAGAATAATTGGTAATGAAAAGAGCAATATGATTCCAAGATCTTTGGTCCATGCAAATTGATATTTCTACCATCCTAGACCAATCCTATAATCACTCAAGTAAGATCAAAATGAATGGCTGGACCAATAACAATGTGCAATCTATCTCATGTTCAACTTGTTGCCTAAATCACTTAGCTTCTAAATGTAATAGGCCAAGATAATCTCTTGCTCATCTCTACCCATGGCCATGAAGGCCTAAAAGTCTCTCTCTTAGTGAACTTTGGTAACGTCAAATGCTGCTTCCACCTAAATCTTGAATCCTCTTATTTCAAAGGGTTAACCTCATAATTCTTGACCCAAACCTTAACAATATTCAAACCTATAATATTTCATTTTTTTGATCATGGCATTGTAATCACCATTGAAACTGGGGCTAACTAGTGCAGCCAAAGGGATTGATAAGAGGTTTCCGATAAAATAAAAGTCGGAGAACCCACTATACATGCATGCACCAATGGAGGAGAGCCAAACCAAAATCTTGACTTCTTGATAATTTTTGGCATGTTACCTTGGTTCAGTTTCACCAATGATTAGACTACAAAACAATCAAGACTAGATGACACTAGTAGTGGCAAGTGTGACCTTGCACTTAGAAAGGAGACTTTGAGGTTTATCCCCACTGTGTAGATAAGTAGCAGTGAATGGATGCAATAGTGGATCTCTCATGATGTGTAGGATGTGTTCACATGCTTTCATGAGCTAATTGAATGACTGGTTGGTGATCCAATGATATTGCACTCTCATCTTCTCTCTCTTATCCATCTTCTTCTCCAACTCTTCCATCCCATTCTTGTCCATTTTTGTGTGTGGTAGGAAGCCAATCAAGAAAAGTAAAGGATGAGATTTGGCCATCCAAGGGGACAGACTCACATTTGATGTTGATGTCTTAATGGTTATTGGGAATCCATGGGTGTCCCATCAATAGATTTCACAAGGGTAAGAAAGGTAGATGTCTGCTATGAGGAGGACCCACTTATGAATCCTTGATGACTTGGCACTATAAGCAAGTGAGCCCAAGCTTATCTCCTAGTGATGGTAGGATGGCATGATATAAAGCACTCAATTGGTCTTCCACTTATGTAAGTGTCAATTCTACAAGCTTTAAGGTTTGATCATGGCTAATCATTCCCATTTTACCTTGCTTATGTCTATTTGTTTGATCTTGGGATACACTATTTATCTTATATTTTCATAAGCCCTCTCTTTCTTAGTCCTTGGATCATTGAAATGAGAAATTTTGACATTATGATTCAAATCCCATAAGTTTGGATGTCATCCAAATCAAGTTTTAATATTTTGATCTTTTGGCTATTTTGTGGCTTGGTTGGTTTGATTCTTAATTGGATTCTTGGGATTTTCATGAGCATTTGCTCTTTTTGTTATTCCCATTAGCATTGTTCATGTGGTTTAAGCCAAGTGTCTTGTAACTCAACTATGAGAGAGAGGCACAAATTTGGGTATGTACTTTGTAATTTTAGTATTTATTTAAATTATTTTCACCTTATTTTTACTTACCCATGCAAGATTTGATTCCATAGCTATGATTATTTTTCTCTCGTAGCTTCGAGAATTATATTTATCATTGTCCCTATGGTCATTTTTTGAAATGGTAGTATAATTCCTTGGGGATCTCGCTTCATTTTTAGCATTTTCATAGTTCATCATGCTTAAGTGATTATACTTAATATTTTGTAGACCTACTTGGAAGGAGATTGAGAAATCTCGGTCCTTGGTTTATGGTCTTACAAGAGAATAACCAATCCTGGAAGAGGAGGAGAAATAATATTAATCACTAGATCCAACATAAGAGACCTTCCTTACAGGAGAGATCTGGAGGTATATGATCATGTTCTTGATCTTTTGGATTGAACTCATGCTCTTGATCTTATATTAGATCCATCTTTTGAGTTTTGAATAAGTACCAAAGGACTTGATAGAAGACAATTTAAAGATGGATGACATGAAAGAAGGCATAAGTGTGAATGATGTGCAGCAGATATCCATCCATGAGGCCAAGGTAACAAACCTTGAGGTGCAAGTATAGAGATTTCATATGTCCACACCCGATACTTTTTGACTTCTTCTTATTTCATGTAAGCATTTTAGGGGAATTCTATCTTGAGCCACCATCCCCTAGTACTTCTTAGTAAAGTGGCTTGTATTGTAACATAGTCATGGTTTATATTGTACATTTGTAATTTCTCCACATTGACCTTGTCATGTGTCTAATCCCTATTTTTATGTCTTGGGTTTTAAAGCTATTGGACTAGCATTACTTAGTCGTGAAGAAATGATGAGGCATCCAATGGCATTTTGTATGTCTATTGTAAGCCTTGGATTTGGGAAGTATTTCACGCGTTCTATGTTTTCTTGAGGTTTTCTTGACATGTCCCTTTGGATTTTGAAATTCATCTGAAATCAAGCCTTCGTTTCTTGGTAGGGAGGGTATGCCAACTACCTTGCATTAGTGCATCCCTATCAATGCACCCCTTACTTACCCAAGTTTAGGCCCAAGTGCCAAAAGTGTGATCCAAATGGCCAAGGTTGCATTGATGGACTTCCATTCACTTTCTAGCATTGATGAACCTTCACCGTTACATTGTGAAAACATAAATACCTAGGATTAGCTCTCATACATAACATTCATGAATTAGACATTTCATTTTGACTTTTGATGTTCAGTTTGTGTGAAGAGCTCTTTCTCCCTTGGGTTAGTTGATTTTCTTCCTTATTTATGTGTATTTTAAATCATCACTTTCATAAGTGCAACTAGACTCTGTCATAGTACTATCTTGCTTACGTAGCCCAAAACTGTTTGGTTGATGCAAAGTTCAATGTTTGCATAATGAATAAAGATCATGATTTTCCCTTATTCTACCATCTGTGATGCCTTAAATATTAAAATATTCACTTAATTTCTATTTAATCAAGCTATGATGATTCATCCTTATTTAAGAAGGTCATAACTTTATGACATTGTGTTGGGCCATTAAGGTTATGACTAAGAGCCATTTCATTGCATTTTGTGTGTGGTATTGCACCTATCCCATAAGGCATTGCAACATGTGTAAGTGTTTGTAAGTAATGCACCTATTCCAATGAGAGGAGGGGATGTTGGAACTTGAAATAATTGAAACATAGGTACACCCCAAGATTTTTAGAAATTTATAACTCAATGCTATCTAGTAGAATCGAACCTATGACCTAAGGTTACCAAGCCAAGACCTGTACCATTGGGCTAACACCTTGTTGTTACCTATCCCTATGAGGGATTACAATGCATGTGTGTTTATTATTATTATTTTCCTTATAATTGTAAAAACCATAAAAATCATAAAGCTTAATTATAAATATTTTATTTATCTCTCACTATGACAACACAAATTTCATGTGGATTATATGCATGATAATCAATTTTATATTTATTGAATGCAACAATATACATCACTGTTCATGGAAATCCACTTAACATTGTGTTCGAAGCCTACGACTGGATTACACTGCATTTTGCTGATAAATCCCATTGGTCAAAACTAGTGGGACCCCTATCAAACAATATCATATCAACTTTCTAAAAGCCACATTAGTTCATTCACAAATTATGATCAAATCTTTTGTAACAATTTTGATTTGTATGATTGGGCATAGGGAACTCTTGTCACTCATCATTAACATTGTTGTTGGGAATGGTGCCAATGTTTTAGTATAGTTAATATCATATAAGTTTGTTGTATCAATGTTTAATAATTCATCTTTCAAGAAATTTAATAATTCAAAAACACACAGATAATTAATTGACATGACTTTGTTACATAGGATTGATTCTCCACATGATGACAACACTAGTAAAGGTAATGATAATAGTTAGAGTGGACCAATATAAACTAGAGTCTTTTATGCTCATTTAGATCCATATTATCCTGACTTCACTTTTATTTTTCATCAAGATGAATAGTTTGGATGGAGAAACCTATAAAATAATATCATGTTACCACTTGAATGATCAAATCTATTAATGCTTCACAGAGAGCTTCTAAGATCTAGTCTTAGTCATAGCTACAAAGGCTATTAGGTTACTAAAAATATGTCTAGACCATATTAGCCAACAAAAGCTTAAGCCAAGCAAGATGTAATCATAGAGGCTAGGCTTGAACATGATAAGAAAAAATACCCTTTACTTAACATTGTAAGCTAAGAATGAGGATATAGAATAATAGTTTGGGAGGACCAATGATCATTGATCTACCTATCAACCTTCTCTCTTTTATACTAGAGATCCTATGCATCAGAGGTTTCATTCAACTATAACTAAGGGATGGAATAGACCCTAGAGTAAGAAGGAACTAAAGGCCTAAGACCTCTAACAGATCCAGAAGAGAAGAATTAAGGGATCATTTTCCTCATTCACAAGTGTAGTGATAATGGCATTTTCTAGGCCTTATTGGATTTGTTATTGAATAAAATCATTCTTGGTAATAATCTCATATGTAACTTTGGAGTTAAAATAAAAAACAGATATACCATCATTCCAAAAAAAATTTGGAAAAGCTTGTACAAATTATTGTCAACTTTAACTCTTAAGACCATAAATTAATTTTTCAAGATATTTTATCCTTTTTCTATTCAAACCATAGAGGTTAAAAGCCTCCTTTCATGTAATCCATCTACCATGCATACATAGACAAGAAATTGTAGTGATAGCAAATTTACTCCAACTGGTACACAATTTAGATGAATGAGTAGCCTGAGCTTCTTCATTAAAGAAAGCCACCATGGGCTAATTTGTTTATCTTCTAAAATTGTAATATGATTCTAATTCCAATACTTATTAAGCTTACACCATGTTTTTCAAATTTATTTAAGAACTAGAGAACTAAGAATAGAAATAGCCTAAGGAAAAAGAAGATGGTAAATAAAATTATTACAATACCAATTATCATTATTTTTAAATTTCCTTGCATAAGTTTATTTCTTAAAAGTAACATCCAAAAATCATCTCCATCAATGTATTTTGCGATCCATTTTGTTGATAAATTATAAAACAATTTATTATGCAAGTCTACAAAATTGTAGCTCTACATATATCATTGTAGATGTGATGTAGTGGACAATGGTCATGCCTATAAACATCAACCCACCATCACATTGAAATAAGAAGTTTTTGCCAACCCTTAGCGAAACTCTCGTAGTTCCTTGCATAAATGTCCGCAATGTGGTAAATTATAGTTGTATGGAATCTTTATTTGAGTGAATTGTTCCTGCACACAATTCATGAATGAAAATAAAGATCAAGATTATTCTTCATCATTGCAGCATATCGCTTAGCATAATTTTACATTTCTATCATGTTTACTTTTATTTAGTTATTTACATTTACTAAGCCATTTACTATTCCAATATCTATTAGTAAGGTAGAATAAGTATGACTGGTTTTGAGCATAAAGTATAACTGTTTGGTAATCCAATAGTGAAGTTAGTAATCCTAGTAATAATTACATCAGCTCAAGATGTGTGCGGAAAACCAAGAATAGATACTTATCGCCATAGGATAGAATAGATTTATATTTCTTTTGTATCTCACGAAGAGTTAAACCATACGATTTGCATCTCACTAAATCTAAGTGAGAAGACAACTATCATGAACTTAATATTAACGTAATAGTATACTTAGATTGTCCATATGTAGATTACAATCCAATCGCACGTGAACACTTGTGACTTGTATGGTTGAGTGTTGGAATACCAACCGTTCATCAATAGAGAAACACCTAGATTATAAGAATGAAAGAGGCAAAGTCCTTTATCTTTCTTACTACTACAACAAATATCCCAAGGAACTCTAGAAATCTTTTATATGTTGCCTAGAAAACCAAAAAAAAATCAATGAATAATTTCATCAATTCTATCATAAGAAGTTTTTGTAGCAGCCTAACATTGATAAATATGAGCAAAATGAAGCATCTACTTAATAACTAAAACTTTGCTAACAAAGATGAACTTTTTTTTTCCATTTATCCAAGCTTTTTTTAACCTTTTGTCAACCACATAATTTTATAAAATAACCGAATTAGACTCAAAATAAAAAGGTACTCCTAAAATTTTAAAGACATCCTTTTTCAAGATTTTCCAAGGATTTAGAGTAACCCACTCATCAACATTACTATTATAGTAAATAATAGATTTTTGCCAATTAATACGAGAACCAAATAACATGAAGTAACCCTCTACTCTAGCTAATAGAATATTGATATGCTGAAGAGAATTGTTAATCATAAAAAAATTATATGCAAAGTGCATGTTAACTTGATCTTGAAATTTTCCTAATGCTATTTCTTTGCAAATCATAATGCAAATTATGTAAAAGAAAGTCTAATGTAATAATAAAAAGATAAAGTCCATTCAATCTTGTCATAAGTTTTAGCATAATCTAACTTAATAAAAACAATATCCTAGTTAGTACGAAAAGCTCACTACATTCCCTCCCAAACAACAATAACATTATTTTAGACATGTCTACTTTTAACAAAATTTGCCTGCTTTGGATCTAATGATATCCTCTATAATCTTCTAAATCTAGCAAGTCAAGCATTTTGCTAAAATTTTATGTGTTGTTAAAAAGAGTAATAGGCCTTCAATTATCAATATATTGAAGATCTCCATTCTTAGGAAAAAGACCTTTAGTAATATTTTTACCAAAAGAGATTCTTCTAATCACGTTTTAGAAAACATGGAAAATATCATCTTCAACAATGTCTCAATGCTTATTAAAAAAACCTAAAACTTTACCATCGGCTAAACTAAAAGTTGTTGCTTTGATTTCTTTCATTGAAATTTCTACTTCAATGTGCTTCTATTATAAGATGATAAATAATCAAATGTATGATTTGTAGATGTAGCTTCAAGTGTTTTAGTATACGTACCCCTTGCAACATGCTCTAACCAAGTAAGCAATGCCTCACCAACCAAAATATAACCAATAACGTTGTTCTACCAAAAGTATACCCAACAAAAATTGCCTTGAAAAAATTATTATCATAGCACCCACATCAATGCAATCTTAGAATTGGCATCATGCCTCAAATTTTCTTGGCACATATATCAACATAGCTCACAACTTGCCATGCCCCAAATTTATGGGCACACACATTAACATAGCATTGTCAAAATTACTAAATGGTTGAACTTTTTACCATGCAAAAGAACCTTGCTACTTTGCTAAGAGATTTATTGGGTTAACTTCACCTTGTAAATCTAAGATGCAAAGAGTAACATAAACACTAGTTATAAATCAAAAGGCTATGGAGAATAGTAACTATAATGACATGGTAACAAATCAAAGTACAATGAATTACAAAGAAAATTTAGTGGTTGAAAATTTGACCTCCAAATTAGAATGAAAAATATGCCATATAGTTGTAAGACAATAAAAACATTTATCAAAGCAAATTCCATACCATGTCAAAATTAACTAAACCATAATTTTTAAATTGCTCCACAAAGTTCTTCTAGGAGGGCCTATGAAACTTACAAGACAAAGCAAAATCAATCCTCAGGTTTTAATGTCGTTCTTACCAATAATTGTTAGAAGACCAACTTTTAAAAAATGCCACTAAAATGTCCTATATATTTGAATATGATTAGCATTGGCATTTAAATTTCTCACTAACTTACAAATTTTTAAAAAAATATCAAAGCCACCCGTAAATATGATAATAAAAATTATCAAAGCCACCATTACATATGATAGGCAAAACAATCATCAAAGTTCAATTCCAAGGAATTCATTTAAGTGAAATCTCAACAAAGACAACCCAAGAATGATATAACAAAAGTTAACCAATCTTAGACATAAGAGGAAACCAATCTTAGACATAAGAGGAAACTCTAGATCGATCACCAAGCTAGTACTCAAAAAACAAAAAAAAAAAACTTAATGCTAATGTTAAAAAAATTATTTATCATCATAGCAACACAAAAACCCAACCTGTTAACCTCTCTATAAGTACTTAGGCCAAAGCTTGAACCCAAATCTTATGACATGAAAAACTAACAAAACTTGATGAATACTAATAACTATTAATTGATGAACCATGAATGGAATTCGTCTCGTAAAAGCACGTGTAGCGTTAATAAGCTCCAAAAATATGAAAATTAATCAAAGAGCCCAAGAACTTCCCCTTCATGGCCAAATTTTGAATTTAATAGTGTAAGCAAGACCAAATTAAAATGCAGTTTACCGAAATTCAACTTTATTATTTGGAAACCCCATCAAAGCACCCCAATTATATCAAAACTTTATTGATGCAATGGTATAGACAAGCATTAAAAATAAATTTTGATAAAATCCAACCCACAACAAATATTAGATATTAGAAAACGTGCGATCTCTGTTCAAAATTTGCCGAAGTTAATCAAGGTGCAGCATGCTCCTGAATGTCATACTCAAGATTCATAGATCTTGTACAAGGCCTTCACAGTCATAATTTCACTAGAAAAATATGGATTTAATCTTGAAAAACCCCTTGTTTTCCCCTCTGATCAGATTGTTCAACGCAGCCTTTGAAATAAGCCGTGCACTCTGTTCGTTTATTCTAAAACTTGCCATAACATCATCGTTAACAAGGCAAACATTAAGGCGGCCACCCTTTCTTCACCTGTGGATCTACCTTATGCTCCGCTAAAAAATGAGCAATCTTAAAAAGTATTTTAAAGAGCCTTTAAATTGTCCACACCTTTTCATTAGGATTCCTCGGAAAAACATGTGCGGATCTCAAATCAAAAGTTGACAAGCCCTCGCATAAGTTCACAACCACCTAATCCACGACCACCTAAAAAATCAAATAACCATTCTTCCTCGAGAATCCTTCCAATTTTTATTTAGTTATAACTCGAATACATGATAAGGCACCAAACATACGACGAGAAAAGACAGCATCCAAAATTTCCGCGTTCACATAAACAATTTATGAGTACCAGCACAATAACTTAACTCGATTGAATGGGCAACATTATAACTTCTACCCGACTGCCATGGACATCGACCATTCTGAAATGAACGTTTACCAAAAATTTACAAGTACCATCCTAAAAACTCTTTATTCTAACTCAATAACGTAAAATTCTTTTAGAACTAATGCAGTTTAAAATTCTTTTTATATATTCTAACCTGCATTTTAAATTAGCGTTAAATTACCTCCAACACTATCATCATATCATTGTGACCTTAAAGCACAACTTAAAATTTATAATAGCAGGAAAACATATATCAGTTATGTATTGTTTGTTAAAATGAACCAAAAAAGACCAATTGAAACAAAGTCAAATTGAGAGCGTTCGTCACGTAGCAGTAAAGCAGGACCTACAGGCCGAAAATGTCACTGGACCATAAATGTTTCTCTAAATCCACATCCTACACAATCCAAATGAAAGCCTCATATCAAACTCCCAGAACAATGATCACAAAATTCGATGCATGAAAAGGTATCTTAACGTAACTGCAGCCAAGAATTTGACACTGCAGCCAAAAACTGTTCTCTTCCGAAGGTCTAAGCAACAAGGGTGCTGGCGGTTGATGATTCACTGCATTTAAATGGGGAAAAATCAAGTGTTAGAATATAAAATACCTCAAAAATTAGTATTACAAAAGTTTCAGTCAATACATAAATTTTAATAATTTTAAAACCTAAAGACATTTCCTTGAAAACCAGCAAATTAAAAAAGCTTACTATTTCCAGTTTGGAGGAAGCTTCTTGGTCCTCTTGTAATATCTTGCCAACCTATGGACTCTACTTTCCACAAGAATCAACCTAAATTTGGAGTCCTTATCCTTGCGGTTTCTCTCAAGGTGCTTCCTAACAGCGACTGCCTTCTTAATAAGATGATAAAGGTCCTCAGGAATTTCTGGTGCCAGGCCTGAAAGGACACCATAAACAACGATGACTCAAATACCACCCTATCTGAACTAAACAGTTTCTACTAAGGTGAAACAAGACAACATTAGGTACCATGGGCCTTGAGGATTCGCAGTATTTTGCTCCCGGTAACACTCTTCACTTGGGCAATCCCATGAGAATCACGAAGAATAACACCGATTTGAGATGGTGTTAAACCTTTCTTTGCAAATTTGCAAATGTTTTCATCAACCTGTACCAGAATAATGGTAAAGGAAATTATATACATGATAAGAAAATAAATGCTGACTGATGGTGTGATATTGTACAAATGCTAAAAGATGCAACCAGCATAAAGGCAATGCAATAATACCAAAGCAATCAAGCAGTAGATTATGAAAATGATCTCCGGTTATCACTATTAATAACTAGGATTGCCATAATATAAGACTATCAAAATGGGCACCATGCGCATTGCCACATTACATTCTATGTACATTATCAATATTTCAACTTCCAATAAACATCTTTTGACTGCACAAACTGCAGTGTCTACGGTTGGGTTAGTTATGAGCTTGCAGCACGTAACTTCTTTTGACTGAGCCCATGAAGTCCAACGTTCAGTGGTAACCAAATAAACTAAAATGTGTTTTTAATCAAGACTTACTAAAGCTGTTTGAACCATTTCACTGAACAGGACATTTCAACTTACATTAAAAAATGTGTGGTTCTAATTACAAGGACTTAACAAAACAGCCCCCAGATCTTACCGGAATGGTCTTCCAACATGGTTTCTACCCGAATAATCTTAACCAATTTGGAAATGAATTCACAAATTAAAATGATACATTTCTAGCTAACGGTGACAAGTAAAAGAAACAAAACTTACTTCTTGGGATGAAACCTTCAGCCAACTTGGGGGTGTCCGTTTGTAAGGAAGTGCTGAAGATGATATACCCTTCCTAAAACAAAACAAATTAACAAGGTTAACAAATCAAAAATAAATAAAATTCATAATTACAGAATCATTTCACAAAATTCTCTCTTTGAACAAAAATGCTAAATTCAGAAACGAAATGGCGAGTGTTTAAACAATCAGCACAAGTTAAAAGTGTCTCAAAAGAATATCATTTTACTCCACCTAAAAATCCCTGAACGTAACGTGTCTGCCGTTATAATATCCCTAATTTCTAAATGTCCGATCTCCCTTAACTTCGTTTTGTTGCCTCTGAAAAGTTTCAAATCCTAAATGATGAATCAGTAACTGTTCCCTCAAAATATTGCTCTAATTTGACTATGGGCCTGTGTCCCGAACTATGTGACGTTGATTTGGTTAATTTCAGGAAAATCAGAAGAAAGGAAACAAACTAATTTGATAGTCAGTTTTAATTTCTGTATTTAAAAATCAACACTGCAGAACTAAGACATTCTTTGATTGCCTCCTTTTATCAACAAAAAAGACGCTTTCCACTTAAACCACGCATGACAGGCAAAAATAAAGATTACCACGATGCAATACAATTAAACATTATTTGGCTTTCGAAAAAACGATTCTTATTTTCGGAAACAATCCCAAAAGTCTCATCCATGGATTTTGTCGGAAGTGCCCAACAGCAATCATAAACCTGCGAGAAACTCTGGCAGAGCAGGCCAGCGGACTTAACGACACACATTTTCCTCAGAAAGCAAAAAAAGGCTTACAAAAATCACGCTCCGGTTAACGCAACCGGTACGGCATAAAACGTATAGATTAAAAGGAATATATGATAAAGGATCGAAGAGCTATCCAAAATATGAGATATTGTGTTGAATCACGCTTAGAAATCACAAAAACAGGTATGAATAGCAGCAATAATAAAGAGATCGCCGAAGTTTCGACACCCGCCGATACATCGTGAAGCCCTAACAAAGGTTTAAAAGAGAGAATACTCACCCATTACTGTGCATACGACCCATGGTTGCAGACACAAACACACTCACGAACAAATATTCCTCTCAAACGCTGATTCTGCTCCTCCTTCCCCTGATCTGATCGGATCGGATCGGCTCCTCCGCTGCTGTGCCAAAGGCACCTCCTCTGCGATATTATCGCCTCACAAAAACCCTCCTTAGGGTTTCTTCCGTCTTTCCTTCCGATTTTATACAGCGCACGGTTTTTATTTTCTCGTGCTCATGTGCGTTTTTCGATATTAAAAATGAACGACTTTTTTTAGCAGTTCATGTATATATATATATATAGGTAACTTCACTATGGGAAGATGTAATCTATTAAATATATAGAGGTAACTTCACTTTTTTTAGCAGTTCATGTATATATATATATATATATAGAGGTAACGACCCCTTTCATCACAAGAGGGAAGATGTAATCTATTAAATATGGAGTTCTCATCACAAGGTTACTTCACTACGCACACTCGTAAGTGGAGGAAGGATTTGAACTCACAACTTCTCAATGGAGAGGTAAGTGGGTAATGCTAAGTTATGAAGTTTTAATTGGAATATATATCTTGGGGTGTACCTATATTACAATTATTTCGGGGGTCCAATAGCTCATTCCCTTAATTAGTTCACTATCTAACAAGGATTTGTAGGTAACAGTTGCCAATTTGGATCATACTTAAGGCAACCTTATATTTCTTATTCTTCTAATGCATCATGTTGGCTATATGTCTTTGATGAGTGACGAGGTACCCCTACACTCAACCATACGAATACGAGCATTCACGCACGATCTGGTCGAACTCCACAAACAGACTAGTTGTGGTATCTAGATAGTTACTTGTTGATCGCAATTCGCTATCTTCCCACCTAGACTAGTATTTACTTTGTCATGTATGGTTTAGTCCAAAGTGACGTGTATGATATGATTTCTAACACTAGGCTACTCCTTGAGACAATGGAAAGTAACTTTGATTAAGCTAAGAGAGAATGGAAGAAAAGAATCTAAGCTAGCCTAAGTGCGATGAGCATTCGTCCTTAATCATCCATACACATCTTGGACCTTGTGTATTATTGCTAGGATTACCAAGCATATATTACTTGAGCGCTCCTAGATACACTATTGGAATACCAGGTAGTCACACTTAAATGCTCGTGATTAAGTCATACTCATTCCACGTTTAATAACAAAGATAGTAAATGAAGGGTAAGAAACATTAATTAAGAAAAAATAAATAACAATAACAATTAAGCAATTAAAACTAAGTGAATGCTGCAATGATGAATCTCGATCTTTATTGCCGGTCATGTGCGTGTCCAAGTACGTCACACTCAAATAAAGGTTCCGTACAATTACAATCATCACATTACAGGCATGCACTCGGGAAAGAGTTGAGAGGAATTAAAAATGAATGAAAAGACTCTACACTTACACCTACTAACTCTAAAACTAACTGCTTTACTATGCACCCAAATGTGGTATTTATAGGTTTACATAGGAACCATGATATCACGTATCCGATATCGTTAGCTAGGCTACGATATCGCGTACTCGATATCGGGGGTTTGATATTGGGGGTCTGATGTCAAGGGTCCAACGTCAAGGGTCTGACGTCAAGGGTTTGATGTCAAGGGTCTGATGTCAAGGGTTCGACATCAAGGGTCTGATATTAACGCTTGACAAACCATGATTCATCAGTCTTTAAGTGTTACTATAGTCAAATAATTTTTTTGAAGAGAGACTCTAAAGAAAAAGCCCAATGGTTTTAGGGATTTCTTTTCACATTTTCATCTTTACAACCAATCCTAAAAAACCTCCCCTTTAAGGTAGGAAAAGGATTAAACCTTACCCTTATTCAAAAATGCCCTCACAAGTTTTCACTTCTTACTAAAGGGTTTCTTGTAAATAGAAGGAGAAATTCTCTCTAAAAAAAGAATATATCAATTAGAGTTAATGAACAAATATCAAAAAAAGCTGAAAGTTTTCCATACTTGAGCCTCCAAAACAAAAATAAATTAATACTATAGAAAACAAATTAATTGGTCAACTTTCATTGGGAGCTTTTTTGCTTTAAGTTGTAGCTAAAAAGTGACATCTTTGAAAACCTAGTATTTAACACCTAAAAAGAGGTCATATTTATGCTCTTGCTACTAGAAAATAGTTGCACATCAAAGCTTCCAAATAGAGAAGAGAACAAGTGGTTGAAGACAATTTCAAATGCAAAGAAATAAAGTAGATAAGGTAGGTTGATCACCAAGAATGACTTTGTTAATGCTTGGTTGAAAGTTGTTATAAATTATAAATATTCATTTCCAAGCATGTTGAGTAGAGGACACTAAAAAAAACATAAAAAAATGAGTTTTCACTTCTACAAAAAGGACATTGAGGAGAAATATTTCCCATATGTTTAAGAAGACCATCAATAGGAAAACCTTGATGAATAAGACATCATAAAAATACGAATTTTAGGTCATGTAAGAGTTATCCAAATATCTTTTAATTTCCTCATCTAAAAGTGTGATGGTAATTTCATTTTCCAAGCCTTATTGAATTTGTTATGAATAAAATCATTCTTTATTGTAATCTCATAAGCAACTTTCAAATTAAAAGAAAAAACATGTCTACCATCCTTGCAAAAAATATCTGGAAAAGCCTAATGAAAAGTGTTATTAACTTTAAATAAAATCTTAAGATTAGAAATTAAATTTTCAAAATTCTTTTTCCTCTTTCTATTCAAACCATAGAGATTAGAGGCTTAATTTCAAGTAATCCATCTATCATTCATATGCAAACAAGAAATTGCAGTGATACCAAATCCACTCCAAGTCGTACATGATGAGTGGCGAGGTACCCCTACACTCAACCATACAAATACGATCGTGCATGCGTGATCTGGTCGAACTTCGTAGATGGACTAGTTGTAGCACCTAGATAGTTAGCCTTAGGTCGCAGTTCGCTGTCTTCCCACCTAGACTAGTATTGCATATGTCATGTATGGTTTAGTCTAGATGAGGTGTATGACGTGTTTCCTAATTCTAACGCTACTCTTGAAGGCAGTGGAAAATAATACTAACTAAGCTAAGCTAGGAGGAAAAGGGTAAGGAAATCTAATCTAGCCTAAGTGCGATGAGCAACTGATTCCTTGATCAACCGTACACATCTTGGACTTCGTGCACGACTACCACTGGGACTACCAAGTGTAGATCCTAGGTACGCCACTGGGATTACCAAGCGTAGATCCCAAATATGCCACTGGGTTACCAAGCGTAGATCCTAGCTACACCACTGGGCTACCAAGCAGTCACACTTAAATGCTTGTAATCAAGTCATACTCGTTCCACGTTCTAGGAGTTTAAGGGTGAGAGAGAAAATAGTAAATAACATTAAATAAACAACAAATAAATAAATGACAAAGTGAATGCTGCAGTGATGAAGTAATCTCGATCTTTATTGCCGGTCATGTGCATGTCCAAGTACGGCACACTCAAATAAAGACACCGTACAATTACATTCACCACACTGCAGGCAGACACAGGAAAAATCTAACTCTGGAGGGAGCAAACTGCTAGAGCTTTGCTACTTTAAAACTGGGATCCCCAAATAAGGGAGTGCCGCATCTTATTTATAGATATGGCGGCGGACTGCAATATCGTATACGCAATATCATAGGGAAGACGCGATATCGCGTACGTGATATCGTAGGGAAGACGCGATATCGTGGGGGATGCAATATCGCGTACACGATATCACGGCCTATGTGAATTGTGTCTCATCATACCCCCACTACTGAATAAAAACTCATCCTTGAGTTATAAGGAGAACAAGCTTCAATGATTACACAGTGGATAGGTATGGGATTATGAACTGGAAAAAGAAATGGACTAATGCCGCAATGTGGGAAGACACAGCATAGAGAAAAAATACTACAACTACAAAAATGTGGAACTCATGTAGTTCCTGGTGGCGGTGGCTCCTCCATGGGTGCTTTCCCTTTGTCACTTGCTCCAAGCTTGGAAGGTTGACAACGTTGAAGAATTGCCTGGAGCTTATCCTCTTTGGTCCGAGGGTCCTGTGCCGTCCATGCTAATGTTCTGATGTTTGATGGAGTCGGCACCATCCACGGACAAGATAGTTGCAGGAACATCTGATTAGCTTTGATGTACCACACCGCGAACACCCGTTGTTCCTCTTCGTAGGCTTTGGCTTTGTCTTTATATTCATGGAGCTCTGTTAGTCGTTGAGCCAAGTTGGTTGCCACGTCTTTTTGTCCCTGGTAGCTTTCTTTTACCACCGCAAGTTTAGAATTTGCGACATCAAGTTTTTCAGCCAGCTTCTTGCGCTCTGCAAACTCTGCTTCGTATTTGATATGGGTGGAAGCTACCTGCTGCTTGAGCTCTAACCTCAGGCATCCTGCTATTAACATGGCAAGGTTGGCATATCTAAGGTTTGCCAACTCCATGTATTCAATCAAGTCTTGGATCTGCAGGTCCCGGTTCTTAACTTCCGCTTGGTGGGCGAAGGCGTAAGTGTCCAATATGGCCCTCCAATCAGTGTGCTGAGCATTGATGTTGTTGATTTGGGCCTTGGCCATATGGATCTCCTTCTCCAGGATTTGTTTGTACATCCCCACCTGATCATAGAAATGCTCCTTCAGCTTCTCGTGTCGTTTAGCCTCATTTTGCCACGCGCTTATCTCGATGGCTGATTTTTGTCGAATAGCGCATACCTCCTCCATTGAGAGGGTTCGATTTTCTTTGGCTAAACGGCTTACATCTCGGTTGACCCGAATGAACTGTTCTCACAACTGATGAAAGTGTTCATCAAGAACATTCTTTTGTTTCTCCACAGAAGTCAACCGAAGGTTATCAACAACCAACTGTTTGTTCTCTTCTTCTAAGGCCCTGAGTGCCTTAAGATGCGCATGAGTTTGCGCTTGAGTTGCGGAGGCATCCCAAGTGGCCATCTTCTTTTCTCCTACCACCTTCTTATTTTCTACAATTAACTTTGTTAATTGCTTAGTTCTAAAGCTGTCTAGCTGGTCTACGGGAACAAATTGCAAAGGATCTCGCTGTGCTGCTTGTAAGGCTACGAGCTACTCTTGTAGTTTCTGCACTTTAGCTTCAGCATGCTCTGCCCTTACCTCGGATATGACCAGCTTCCCCTTTGTGGAAATGAGGTTTGATTGAATTTCTGTTACATCTTGGGGGATGTCAAACAGAGATGTCAAAACTTTTCTTGTTTGAAGTAATCTGTCCAGTGCATCCTCATGTTTCGTAGGAGTCATTGAGGTTCCGGTAAGAGTTTGAGCATCCTCGGTGGCACAACAGGTACATTGAAAGATTCTTTAATGTGGTTAGTGACCACTTCAGCAGCTCCTGCAGCATCTTGGTGTTGCATGACCACCACAGTGGCCCCTTCACCAGTCTCTAACTGCACTTGAAAAGATGTCGCGTTTCTAGAGATTTGTTATGACCATCTGCTTTCTCCTCCTCCTGTTTGAATGGATAACTCACCCCTTGTGCAATCTAACGAAATAGTAGGTTGGTCAGCATCATCGATGACGTGGAAGAGATTTGCGTCATCATGACTTCCCCAACTAATCGTCTCGGCGATGGCCCTAAGATGGCTCATCAATGGTCTGTAGTCTTGCGGCGGTGGCAGATCTTGGCCTATGTTGGGTCCTGCTTCTTGTTGTTGGCTAGAACCTGTGACTGGAGGTTGACTGGGTCCTGCAAGTTGAGTTGCAGATGATCCAATCATCTATTCTTCTTCTTCATCTGGTCCCAGCTCTTCTCCAATGCTCTTTCTTGGAGCTAGCGCCTTTAATAACTCGACATAAGAAGCATTTTGGACCTTTCAGAGGATGCCATTTGTGTATCCCAGAATACCAGCCCGTTGGCATAGTTTTTTGATAAGGCATGGAAAAGGTAACGCCATCTTCCCTGACTTGCGTTCTTCGAATTGCCTTAGGATCTCTATCAAATATAGATGGGGAAGGTTAGCGTTAACCTTTCCCATCAACACTGCACATCCTCTCACCGCATATGTTGATATTCTTTTCAAACCTTTTGTGGGGAAGAGGTGATAGGTTCCAATTTTAAAATAAACCCACTCTTCCTCGTCAGCTCACCAAAAGCTTTATCTCTGCCATAAGCCTTCTCTAACCAATCTTTTCACACATCAGGGTCTGATCGGGTAGATAACCGAGCAACTTGGGGGCCTGAATTCGGAAGGTTTAACACTTCCAAAATTTCCTGTGTAGAAAAATCTACTGTCACACCACAAATGTTAACCGTGGTGCCTTGCTCCTTATTGTGCCAGAACATGTATGTTTCACCTAAGTACCAGGCACCGCACTTAGAGAGGACAGGCCATAAGGGAGACCCTTTAAGGTGATCCCTAACAGCCTCAGGAGAAAACTCTGCAAAAGGTTTGAAGTTAAGCTCCACGATCACCAAAGCAATTGTGGACTTCGTATGGATATCCTGAACACACTCCGGGGGCAACGTGAGTTGTTGTCCTGGTTCAGGCGCAGCAGTAGCTCCTCTTTCTGCCTGCCTCGACTGTCTTGTAGGAGGTTCTTCTTGATGGATGCTAAATGATTGAACCTCCTGTTCTGCATGTTGTCCGGTAGGGACTCGTCTTCCACCTCTTCAAGGTTGTTTCGCTTCACCTTGAGCAGGACCCTCTCGTTGAGCACATTTCGGGGCCATCTGCAATCACACGGGCCAAATGTTAGTAAGGTTTTTTTCAAAGTTAAGTTATACCTTACTACATGCCTTTAATTAAAGATCTTATGTTATCATGTGATTGTGCCCAAAAATTATAATAATGGGTCCTATGACTTAGGTGGATTTCATTTTAATCTCCTGGTGTACCTAAGGGCATATGATTTTTGGCACAATGTTTCTAAGTGTTAGTATTAATTACCCTAATTGATGTCCTTTGGGCAACGACAAATTTCAAAAAAGTTAGGTGCTTTTCAGTAAGTGTCCCTCCCCCACGACTGAACTGAATACTCCGGGTTTAAGCAAGTTCAAATGGAATTAAAATCGGAGCACCAGCATGTGAGATATGAGTGAAAAAGCGACGGTCACGCAATCACAAGTCGTAGAGAAAAATTTCAACAATTCCCCCCACATAAATGGCCAAATGATGCTAAGTGTTGTGGCGGGGGTCCCTATTTATAGATAAATAGGACGCGATATTGCATACGGGATATCTCGTCCCAACTAAGGTGAGACACATGAAAAGGACCAAATTTTTAATGATTTTCTTGAAATTATTGGTGTAAAATGAGGACATGGACAAGGATTAATATATTTAGGGGTAATTACATTGATTCAAGAGGCACTCTGAATGATAATGATGTGAATTGTTGCAATTAAAAATTTGGGGGTTATGAAGAAAAGGAAATGGAATAGTACATTAGAACGTTAAAATTTTGAGGGTTAATAAATGGGAAAGAAAATTATAAAAAATTAAGCTGAGGGTAAGAAATGGTGTGTGTGAGCTAGAGAATCAATGAAGATTACGAAAAATTACACAAGTGGATCCTCCCCAAAGCAGGTTTTAACCTATTATACCCTTGTGTAACCACACTTAAAGTGTCTGTGGGCACTAGAAGGGTTAATTGTAATCCGCGCTAACTCCACAAAACACACACAGGACATGAGATGTAAATATCACTGGAATGAGATGAAAATTCTATGCTACATGGGACATGAGCTACAATTACACGAACAGTGAGATGAGACGGAGTATAGAAAGGGATCGTAGAGATTGGGACATGAGGTATCTGACCCAGGGCACAATGAATCCTACGTGTAAAGCATGATTAATGTGTCATTATCCCATCGTTCCAAGATCAGGACCAAGTCCATCCTTCTAATCAGTGACATCGCATCGTGTCATCCCATGGCGAACAACTATGAGAGTACCATAATAACAAAGTGTATGATCACTTGGCGTTTAGTACAAGGGAGGAGTGATTTTTGTTTTATGGCACTTCCTTTTTCTTTTCTCTTTCTTTTTTTTCACTTTACTAAATCCAGAGAAGCTGCCAACCTTCAGGCATGGGTGCATGTCTTTCCAATGGGATCTCCTAGAACAGCGTTTGATTTTCGAGTGCCCTTTTGATTACTCTTACTTCCATTTTTCATTAGATCTACAAGGATCTTAGTACAACTACGTTGCATGATAACTCCCACAAATGTTACCAAAGAGAATCCACAAGTCCCCTTCATGTCACACCCTAACCATTCCCTCTTGGTCCATCCTTCTTCATTATGGGTACAATGAACACAAAATTAATTTTAAGTTTAGGAATTTTAAGAATATCACTGTACCTATGAACAAACCCTCTTATTTATAGAGTGGATGAGTGGATGTAGTGGGCTCACTATTTCAAATAATTGATCACTCATGACTTAATAACATAAAACACACCTCAACCAACAATCCACATGAGTGTTTTATTCGTAGATGAGATTACTTACACAAACATGAAAATACAAACACACAAAAAGATAAAACAAAAAGTTGAAAAATGAAAAACTGAAAAACAAAAAGTTAAAAAATTAAAGAAAATGAAAAAAAATTTATTAATCCTGCTTGTCATTGAAATGGGGGATATCCCCCATAACTACACGGTTGAGTCTAGCAAGGATTAATAAATGGGAAATGAGGATCCTTGCATATTGGAAATATTGAAGTCGGTCCATACTTATCCCCTTGGATTTCACACATTTTATAATAAACATAGTGGGGCACTTCATACGATGTAGTTCCCAGATAACAAGTTGACCCACTATGATGTTTAGGACCATTAGATGGTATGCAAGGATTGGGCTGATGCCTCCCATGGTTGTGTTCATTAGTCCTTATGGTTGTTGGAGTGTAAGTTGGTGGCCCTGATGAAGTTACATGAGGCGTTGGGTTCGAAGGTAAGGGTGAACCACATTGTTGGACTTGTGTTGGGTTGGAAGAAGCAGTGGCCTCAGAGTTATGTTGTCCCTTCCTACGACCGTGTTTAAAGAAAGGACATCTTTGATGTTGAGGAGGCTTTTCACTACTGTTAGTAGCAATAGCACAAGTGTTGTTCATGGGTTGTTGCTGTGCCATAAACACCTTAGGAACAGTTGATGGTACTGTGGAAGGAGGGAAAGGATAAGAATGTTGAAATTTAGGAGGAATATAAGGTGCACAAGGTGGTGGTTGCATTGGAGGCATGGGTTGAGAGTATTGTGGAGAATGGTATTGTGGTGAGATAGAGTATGTTGGCCTAGTTGAAGAAACAGGGTGTTGAACGTGATAAGCATTTGGATTCGGAAAATGTGAAGGGTGCCTCCAGTCTAAGGGTGGATTCCCCCATGACTGGGATTGTTTCCATTGCGATCAAACATAGTACCTCTGTACGAACTCTGGATGTAATGTGTTTCCCCAATGCTCATGTAGATGTAACAAGATTGGGCATTGGCCTTTGGGGTGATCGTACAGGCATATGTTGCATTCATATGTATGATTGGCAGTTGAGCACTTATTCCCTTTATTCTTTTTCTCCGAATGTCTAATGTTTTGTCCTGCTTCTTGGGTTGTCAAAACTCTATCCCCAATGATGTTGATATATTCTCCACATTTTTTATTCATCCATTCCAACATCTTATTGATCTTTGCCTTGGCTTCTTCTAACGATTGTTGTATTGGCAAAGATGATGTTTCCACCTTGAGATTTGTTGATCTCTCCTTTTCATGATCAAGGACCTTTNCAGTTGTTTAACAGTGAATAATATCTTTCTAAGGCCATGTCCAAGGGTTCATGTTTTTCTTGTTTCCATCCTTGGATTTGTTTCCTCAAGGCTGACACTCTTGCGTAGGTTTGATATTTTTTGTTAAACACCTCTACCATTGTTGACCAGCGTCGTATTGAACTTGGTTTTAATGATCTATACCATACTTTTGCTTGGTCAACGAGTGTCATAGGAAAGAGCTTCAGTTTTTGCCAACTGTTATCAATGTTATTCCATGTGCAGGCATCGTAGAAGGCTAGTAAATGTTGATGTGGATCTAGGTCATAGCCTTCTGAAAATTTGGGAAAATTGTTTAAATCGAGCCTGGGTAGTCGGCTCTCTTTACGATGCCTACGTGAGATTCGAACAACCTCTTGTATTTGCGTTAAGCTTGTAGTGGCTAGTGGAGGTTCATCATCATCGGGTGAGTTAGGCTTCCGTGCGTTGTGATGATGTTGTTCTTGTTCATGCTTATAAGAAACTCCCACTTCAGGTTGTATACTCCAATCTTCATCGTCATATAGTTTGTTGGTTCTCCAATGAACTTCCTCACTAAGTGTGGCGTTATTATTGTCTTGTAGGAGAGGCATTATTGTGTGTGAATTTATGTGAATTTTTATAATTACTTCTTCTTTCTAAGAGATATATCGTTAAGTTCTTTACAACGACCTTGTATGATATAACTATCTAGATAAATAGCACCATCCCCGGCAATAGCGCCAATGATGAGTGACGAGGTACCCCTACACTCAACCATACGAATACGAGCGTGCACGCGTGATCTGGTCGAACTTCGCAGATGGACTAGTTGTAGCACCTAGATAGTTAGCCTTAGGTCGCAGTTCGTTGTCTTCCCACGTAGACTAGTATTGCATATGTCACGTATGGTTTAGTCTAGATGAGGTGTATGATGTGTTTCCTAATTCTAACGCTACTCCTGAAGGCAATGGAAAATAATACTAACTAAGCTAAGGTAGGAGGAAAAGGGTAAGGAAATCTAATCTAGCCTAAGTGTGACGAGCAACCGATTCCTTGATCAACCATACACATCTTGGACTTCGTGCATGACTACCACTGGGACTACCAAGCATAGATCCTAGGTACACCACTGGGATTATCAAGCGTAGATCCCAAATACGCCACTGGGTTACCAAGCGTAGATCCTAGCTACACCACTGGGCTACCAAACAGTCACACTTAAATGCTTGTAATCAAGTCGTACTCATTCCGCGTTCTAGGAGTTTAAGGGTGAGAGAGAAAAAAGTAAATAACATTAAATAAATAACAAATAAATAAATGACAAAGTGAATGCTGCAATGATGAAGTAATCTCGATCTTTATTGCTGGTCATGTGCGTGTCCAAGTACGGCACACTCAAATAAAGACACCGTACAATTACATTCACCACACTACGGGCAGACACGGGAAAAAATCTAACTCTGGAGGGATCAAACTGCCAGAGCTTCGCTACTCTAAAACTGGGATCCCCAAACAAGGGAGCGTCGCGTATTATTTATAGATATGGTGGCGGACTGCTATATCACGTACGCGATGTTGTAGGGAAGACGCGATATCGCGGGGGATGCGATATCGCGGCAGATGTGATATCGTGGCCTATGCAAATCACGTCTCATCAGTACATAATCTAGATGCATTACTAGTCTAAGCTCCTTCATTGAAAGGAAGCCACTATGGGCTAATTTGGTTAAGCATATATTTTGAAATTGTAATATGATGATAATTCCAATATTTACTAAGCTTTCACTATGTCTTCCAAATTTGTTTAAAAATTGGAAAAATAGGGATAGAAATGACCTAAGGATAAAGAAGACTGTGAAGAAAGTTATTAGAAGCCTAGCTATTATCATTCTTAGGTTTTCTTTGCATAAGTCTATTTTTTAAAAGAAGCATCCAAAAATCATCTCCATTAATACACTTTGTAATCCATTTTGCTGCAAGAGAAATACCTTGGTTATAACAATTGATATGATGTACTCTAATTTTTTTTATATTATTATATATATTTTTAGGTTCAACACATCCTCCTCCTCCTAGTTACATAATTGTTTCATTTTTAAAATATTATTATTCATTTTTTTTGTCCAACACCCCCTTCATAGCAAACCCTACATTTGTGGTTAAATAATTGTTTTGAGTTTTAATTGTCCCTCATCCATTCAATTATTGGGATGGTTGGAATGAAAACCTAACTATATGTACCTCCAATGAAAGGTGGTTTGTTGATCATTTCATTATAGTAAAAATTTTTTTGGTGAGGAATGACATGAAGATGGAAAACAAAATTCTCTCTCAAACTATATAGATTATGAAGAATTATGAAGCTTTTGATTTTATTTTACTTGATGATTTATATGAATTCCTATCAAAAGATATCACTTCACAATAAATATTTGTGTCGATTATTCAATTTATTTGTCCAAAGGATTTTACACTGGTGATTCAAGCTGATGAGTGGGGAGGTACCCCTATGCTCAACCATATGAATACAAGCGTTTCACGCACAATCCGGTCAAATTCCAAGGTCTAAGTGCTTATGTGCCTTTGTGGAACAAAGATAGGTTGGTTGATCATTGTCTTCCCAAGCTTACTTGTATGTCACGATTGTATGGTTAAGTAAGCTTGAGGCATATGATTTTTATATCTTTTATGTTTTTATGTCCTGTGCTAATAAGGGAGAAGAGAGATAACTAAGTGACTAATTTATCTTAACTACTCATTAACTAAGTTTTAACTAATCCTAACACCAACATTTTTTTTCACTTGCTGTACACATCCTAAACCAGTGCAACACTACTAGGATTACCAAATGCTAATTGTTATTGGGTTACCAAGTGTTACATGCATGCTCGAAGTGATTGTATTGAGTGTAATTTAACGATTTGCTTAATTGATCAAAATGAATTGCTACACTAATAACATAAATGTAAAGTGCATAAGATAAAATAAATGCATAAGAAAATAAAATAAAAGAAATGTGTAAGAAAACAAATCTCAAGTGCTGCAGGGTTGAATCAAAGAGCTCGTATTTATTGCCATACACAAGGTATGCTTAGGTACACAATGCTCGAATAAAGATCCATCCACACTTAGACCTCCTGCTGTGAGCACTTGGAAAATACTCTAACTTTCAAATAGACTACAAGAGTTTCACTACTTAACTATTAAAAGACTTCCTCCCAATTATGCACCTAGGCACTGTATTTATAGGCTTGGGAACAACTACTCTAATAATTAGAGTAACCACTCTAATAATTAGAATAAACCGCGAGAGTAACTACTCTAATAATTAGAATAACTACTAGAGTAACTGCTCTCATCATACCCCCACGATTGAATGAAAATCCGTCCTTGAGTTTCTTACAAAATATTGGGAAGGTATGGGATTATTGACTAATTAACAGCTGATGGTGGAATGGGATGATAGACTCAACGTGTCCAGTGATGGATCAATAAGCATATTACAACATTAGTATTCATGACCATTGTGATGAACACTCATACATAAATGACATCCAAGCCTTTATTTGGTAGCTTGTAGAGAAAGAAAGAGAATGAAAATAAAGCGTGTTACCACCAATGCAAAGATTGCGCCTTCCGTTATTTATCCATAGCCACGCCACCAGACTTGCTCCTTTCATAAATGCTCTAGTTTTGGTCCATCCTGAGTGCTTCCTCCAAGCCCAGTCCATTTTTTGTATGATCACCATCTACGCACACAACATAGTCACAAATAAGCAAGGATAGATAAACCACAATGTAGTTGATACCTTGCCTCGATATGAAGTGCATTGGTTGAGTTGTGGTTATGGCAGAAATTGGTTTAGAGATTTATCACAGGTGACTACCCAAGGTGTAGGGGTTAGGTGAATAGTAAAATAGAGAAAATTGAAAAATTTGTGCTAGAGCCCCCATGACTAAGAGTGAACCTTTGGTAGCTATAAGATGGAAAAACATGAGGAACAAGAAAGATGAAAAATATCAATGGCAACGCCAATAAAATGGATGTCATGGATGGGGATGAAACAAGAAATGATTGATTGTAGAAAATGTTTAAGGGAAAAAAGTTAACAATTGCACCAAAAATAAATGCTAGTGGGTCCTCCCTAAAGCAGGCTCATGCCCTGACAAACCCACAAACCAAAGAGTTCGTAGGATCTAGGAATGTCATTTGGAAGCAAGAGTTAAAAACTTATCCACAAGAATTCACCAAAGAAAAATAATGCATCAACCCAAAATGGACTAATGATAAAATTGACAATGAGGTGGAAAATGGGAAGAAAGATCGAGAGGAGAGAATGGAATGGAACCCCAAGAACAAGGTTGTGTAAAGCCCCTTGTGTATTTCATGGTTAAGATGACTGAGTAGAACTTCATTCCAAATTTAGACTCAAACCAACCACATTTAGTGACCTTGGATCAATACACTTGGCCAATCCATCCTCTTGAAGAAACAAGAATGCTTCCACAAAGAGTCACAACCATTCTGAGGAGAGTAAGATGGAGAAGTAGGAAAGGGCCTTAGTTAGAGGGAACCTTCAGGCATGGGTAACATATCTTTCCATTTTCATAACTAGTGCTTGTAGCCCATATTGCTTTATTATGTCTCAGGGGTGTGCTTTGAATTCTCACTTTTCTCTTTTTCTCTTTTTTTTTTTGCTGCATGAGAACCACACCATGCAAAGACTTATTTTTATTCACTTAGCTTCCTGATTTTTTGAAGAATGTCAGAATGGTGGAAAACCCAAGAAAAAGCATCCAAGCACCCAAGAGAATGGTTAGCACAAATGCATCGAATCCCCTTGAAGTCATACCCTTTTCATCCTTTGAGTCTTTCTTTGGTTTGAAAAGTACCCAGCCACCAATTCATTAAAAGTTTACTTAGAAAAAGAGGGACTGTACAGTTCCAAGCCAAAGGAGACCATAGAGTTGTATGGCTGAGTGGACGATGTGGACTCATTGCCTATTTTACCAAAAGAACCATACCTTAATATTAGCATCATAATTCAAAGGTAAAAACCAAACATTAGTAGTCAATATAATATAATTCAATCCACCATCATGAGCACTTATTGGATGACGAATAAAAGTAAATCAAGCAATAAAAAAAATAGTAAAAATATGAACAATGGTGTAAAACAAAAATAAGAAAATTTGGAAAAATGTGTGAAACAAAAATGTGTAAAACAAAAATTCAAAAAGAACTAAGGGCCTAGAATAGTTAGCATAGGTGGCCATCTCCCCCACGACTAAGTTGGAAGGAGGAGATCCAAAATAGTGAGTAGGGTTGTCCATCAAGAGAGGTAGCATGTGCATTGGCTATCCTAAGCTCCTGAAAAGGTTTGGTTTGTTGCACGTTGATCAAAAGTTTCTTATCCGGCCTCTCAGGTTTGTATATTGTCATGGCCCCTGAAGGAAAAGTTGCATAAATAATATAAGGTCCTTCCCACATTGTTTGAAATTTAGTACGTTGTGGCATATGTGTGGGATTCCAGTAGAGAACCTTATCTCCTGGCTGATATTTAACTTTCCTAATTCTTAGATCATGATGTTATTTATTGAAGGCCTTGTGCAATTCGTTAGATGATAGGGTAGCTAATTGGTTTTCATCTAGCAAGTTAAGGATTACTAACCGTTGTTTCTATGCTAGATCAAGATCAAGGTTGAGGTCACATGTCATGGATAGTGTATGAAGCTCGGTTTGAATGGGAAGCGTTGGTAATTTATTGTACACTAACTGATAGGGAGAGTAGCCTGTAGGGAGTTTCCATGTGGAGTGATATGCCCAAAGAGCATCGTTTAGTTTAGTGCTCCAATCTCACCTAAACTTGCTAATGGTTCTTGTCAATATCTTTGTAATCTCCCTATTGGTGACTTTTGCTTGACTATTCGCTTGGTGGTGGTATGGTGTAGTCAATTTATGCTCAACCCCTAAGCATTGCATTAATTTCCGAAAAGTTTCACCTATGAAGTATGTACCATTTTCTGAAATAAGTGCACACGACACACCAAACTTGTTTATGATTTGTTGTTGAACAAATCATGCAGTTGTAGATGATGTACAATCTTTAACAATAGCTGCTTCAGCCCATTTTGTTAGGTAATCAACGATAATAATAATATAAGCTTTTTCATTAGACATTGGTGTAATCAGCCCCATAAAATCAATTCCCCAAATGTTGAAGGGTTCTAACAATTGAATCCATTATTGCAGATCCTCCATTCTAGTAGTCATTCCCCCATCACGTTGACAGTGCTCACAAGATTGGACAAAACGATGGACATCCTGAAATAATATAGGCCAATAATATCCTGCAAGCAAGATCTTGATGGACGTTCATCTTCCAGCATAATGACCCCCATAAGGACCCTCATGAGCATCTTGGAGAACTCACAGTTGATCTATATCAGGAACACACCATCGAACCAAGCCATTGGGACACACTTTGTAAAGTTGCCCATTGATCTCCATAAAGTACTTGGCTCGGTGAAGAAACTATTGTTTCTTCTTAAGGTTTAACTCTTGTGGTGTTTGTTGGTTGATGAGATAGGTAAGAATGCTACTGTACTAGTTTGTCTCCATGGGTGATTGATTATTCACTACACCAGTAAAGAGGAATTCATCAGGGAAATGATCAAAAATTGGATACTCATCCTCTTTGTTATCCCATCACAACTAAGATAAATGATTAGCAACTACATTCTCGGTGCTCTTGCGATTGATCTTCGTTAAATCAAAATCTTATAAGATTACAAGCCATCGTATGATACAAGGACTTACCATTGGCTTATTCATGAGGAACCAAATCGCACTATGATCTGTATGTATATATACTTTATATCCCAATACATGGTGTCTAAACTTTTCTAGTGCAAACACTATAGCTATTAATTCTTTCTTTGTGGTAGTGTAGTTAAGTTATGCACCAACGACACTTCTACTTGCACAGTGGATGTAATAAGGACACTTCTAGTCATCTAACTATGTAAGTACGGCTCTTAAAGCATAGTTGCACACACAAGTCATGATTTGGAATGGTTTGGACTAGTCAGGAGCTTGTAGAATGGGTGTTTCTACTAGCTTTTGTTTCAGAGTTTGGAAAGATAATTTTCATTCCCTGGTCCACTTGAAAGGTACGTCCTTTTTTGTTAATTTCACCAATGGTTTGGCAACCTTTGAAAAGTTCTTAATAAATCTCCTATAGTAGCTAGTATGTCCAAGGAATGATTGAATATCTTTGATAGTTTCTGGTTGATAGGTAATTCTTTAGATAATTTTGATTTTCTTGGGGTCTACCTCTATCCTTGTGTGTGAGATTTTGTGCCCTAGTACTATGCTTTCTTGGACCATCAAATGGCTTTTCTACTAGTTGAGCCTCAAATTGGTTTCTACACATCTTTTTAACTCTTGCTCCAATAGGTCCAACGCTTGATCAAAGTTTGCTCCATAAGTGGAGAAGTCTTCCATAAAGACCTCCACGTCATTCCCTATATGTTGTTGGAATATTCTTAGAACTAGTTATTGAAATGTTGCAGGGGCATTGCACAAGCCAAATGACATCTATTTGTATGCAAATGTTCCCCAAGGACTGGTGAAAGTAGTCTTGGCTTGGTCTTCTAGGGCTATTTGTATTTGTTTATATCTGCTATATCCATCCAGAAAACTATAATAGTGATGGCCTACAATGGTGTCTAAGACTTGGTCAACAAATGATAATGGAAAGTGATCTTTGAATGTTGCCATATTTAGTAGCCTGAAATCTAGGCACATCCTCCAATTACCTCCCTTTTTAGGCACAATAACTAAGGGGCTAACTCATTTGCTATCAGCAATGGGGTATATGAACCTAGCCTTGAAAAGCTGTTCGATTTCTTCCTTAACTACTTGCTTCAGCTTAGGGTTCAATCACCTCAGCGGTTGTCTTTGAGGCTTCATGGAGGGGTCAGTGTAAATTCTATGTTAGCATATCCTAGAATTTATTCTAGTTAATTTGGGATATGACTAAGCAAAGGCTTCTAACCATTTATTTATTACCTTTAGCAGTTCTTCTTTCTATTAATGAGCAAGCTTAGTATTGATAATTACTGGTTTTCTATTTTTAAGGAATGTGTATTCCATACCGGTGGGCAATGGTTTTAGCTTGAGGGGCTCTTGCTTAAATTTCTCAGGGATTTCCAACTTCCCCTAGTTTACCTTTTCAAGGTTAAGACTTGGAAGTTGGCAGTGGACTTGCTCTAATGCATCTATGCTATCGATGTAAGCACAAGTCAAACCCTCAGTTTGTTTCATGCATATGAGTGAACCCTCTTTCTTTTTTCTTTTCTCACTACCTTGATCTCTAGACTCCTCTACTATTTTAAGAATAGTTTGAAATCTATTGTCTAGGGAATCCCACATTTGGTCTACCTTTGCCAAAACTTCTGATGTCATCTTTTATATAGGCAAATTTTTCCTATTCACCATCTCTTTGAGTGGTGACTCTTCTTCATCCTCACAAAATCTTACTCCCTTCTTCTAAAGGGAAGGATCTTAGTTATACTCTTATGCACTTTCTCTCTTCCATAGCTCATCTTCTTCCTTAGCAACTTGCTCCAATAGTCTTTGAATTTGATGGGACCTAAGCTTGGATAGTCTCCCTTGGGCATAAGTCCCAAGGATTCTTCTCGTTTCATGCCTAAGCCCATCCACGAGATGGCACAGTTGATCCCATTGCGAATAACCATGGCTAGGATGATGATGTAACATTGCATAGTATCGGCCCATGGTAGGATCCAAGGGTTCATGTCCTCCTTGTTTCTAGCCTTGGATTTGCTTTCACAAGTTAGACACTCAGGAGTACGTTTGGTACTTGTCATTAAATAGTTCTAACATAGCACTCCACCTACGAATGGATTCCAGTTCTAAAGACCAGTACCAGCTTTCCACTTCTTTAACTAATGTCTGTGGGAACAACTTAAGTTTTTGCCATTTGTTCTCTATGTTTCATAAAGCACATGCATCATGGAATGCTTGTAAATGATTCTAAGGATCAGCGTTGTATCCCCCTTCAAATCATGGGATATTGTTCATATCTAATCTCTTAATCCTACTATCTTTCTGGTGCCTTGTTGAAATTCTAATAGCCTCAGTTATGTCTAATATACTTCGAGTAGCGAGTAGGGGTTTGATGAGTGGCGAGGTACCCCTACACTCAACCATACAAATATGAGTGTTACACGCGTGATCTGGTCAAACTCTGCAGACTAAGTGCCTACACGCCTTATGGAACACTTAAGGTTAATCATTCATTGTCTTCCTAGACTTACTTGTATTTGTCACGGTGTATGGTTAAGTAAGTTCGAGGTATGTGATTTTTATAGCTTTTCTATTTTATCTCCTATGCTAGTGAGGTGAAGGGTGAAGAGACTAATTGACTAACTTTAACTAACTAACTAAGCCTTAATTAACCTAGAGTTAGCATCCATTCCCACTTACCGTTTACACCTTGAACTAATGCAACCTTGGTTACCAAACGCTAATCGTTGTTGGGATCACCAAGCGTAACACACGTGCTCGAAGCGGTTGTATTGAGGCACTTAACTATAAGAGAAGGGTTGAGAGAGATTTAATAACTAATAAAGCATTTAAATGATAAACAGTAAATAACAATAAATAAAAGTCCTATTTAGCCTATTCCATGCATTGCAAGGTTTATCCAAGAAGTTCATCTTTATTGCCGTACACAAACATGTGTTCAGGTAGAATATTTGCTCGAATAAAGATCAATTCACTTTGGAGCTCCTACTGCAGGCACATGGAAAATATTCTATCTCTAGGGAGGTAAAACTGCCAGAGTTTTGCTAAGGGTCTAGATCTAGATGAGAAAATAAGGGAGACCCACCTCTTATTTATAAACTTGGTGATGCACTGTAATATCGCAGCCCATGCGATATCACGTCCCATCATACCCCCATGACTGAATGAAAACTCGTCCTCGAGTTCCTTACAAAATATTGGAATGGTATGGGATTATTGACTCAAATGGAACTAATGGGATGACATGTGAATGGATCATCATTACAAGACAAGACAAAACTGGTGTTCATGAAAACAAGAGTGAACACCTGATTGCATTGACATCAGGCCTTATTTGGCAGTTGAGAAAGAGAGAGAGAAAGAAGTTTTGCTACTGCCAATGCCAAGATTGCGCCTTTCATTGTCCATCCGTAAGCGTGCCATCGATCTTGCTCCTTGCATAGCTACTTTAGCACTGGTCCATTCCAAGTGTTCCCTCTAGATCCAATCCATTATTGCATGATTGTCATCTGCACATACAACACAGTCATTATATTAGCAAGGGTAAATGAATCACAATGTAGTTGATACCTTGCTTCGGTGAAAGGTCCATTGGCTGAGTTGTGGTATGGCTAATTGCGGGTCTGGAGATATAATATTGATGACTATCGAAGGTGTAGGGATTAGGAGAAAATCAAAAAAATTGGGCTCTGTACCCCCATGACTAATTGTGAACCTCTAGTAGCGAGAGAATGGAAAAAGAAAAGGAATAATAAAGATGAAGAAAAAGAGACAACTATAACATCGATGAAATGGATGTCAAGATGGAAATCAACAAAATAAAATAGATTGCAAAAATGTTAGGGGAAAGAAGTTAACTGGTGCACCAAATAGGAATGTGAGTGGGTCCTCTCGAAAGTAAGCTCATGCCCTTAATGCCCTGACAAACCCACATTCAAAGAGTCCGTAGGCTCTGGGAATGTCATTTGGAACAAGAGTTAAAGTATTAACCGCAAGAATTTACCAAAAAGAAAACAATGCATCAACCAAGATATACACTAATGATACAACTGGCAATGAGGTGAATAATGGAGAGAAGGATGGAGAGGAGAGAGTGGAATGGAATCCCAAGAACAAGGTGATGTACAGCCCCTTGTGTGTTTCATGGTTAATGTGACTTAGTAGATCCCATTCCAAGTTTGGCCTCAAACAAACCACTTCCAGTGACTCCACATTAATGCATTCGGCCAATCCATCCTCTTGAAGTAACAAGAATTCCTTCACCCAAGAGCCACCACCATTCCGACGAAATAAAGGAGGAGAGAATGGGAAGTGAGAAGGGCCTTAGTTAGAGGGAATAGTTTTATTTGAGTTCCATAACCAGTGCTTGTAGCCCAAACTATTATTTCATCTAAGGGGTGTGCTTTGAATTCTCACTATTTTTTTTTGTGTTTTATGTGTTTATACATGAGAACCACACCATGCAAAGACTTTGTTATTTTTATTAGCTCAGCTTCCTGATAATTGAGTAACGTCGAAATAGTAAGAAAACTTAAGAAGAAAACATCCAAGCACCTAAGAGAATGGCCAACACAAATGCATCAAGTTCCCTTGAAGTCACACCCTTTTCAATCCTTGAGTCCTTCCTTAGTTTGAGAAATACCTAGTCACCGATTTTTTAATAGTTCTTATTATAGAAAGGGACTGTACATTTCCAAGCCGAGAGAGACCATAGAAATTGGTGGATGTATGGATGAAGTGAACTCATTGCCTGCCATATCAAAAGAAACATACCTTAGTATCACATCAGAACTTGAAGGTAAAAACCAAACATTAGCAATTAATATAAAAATAGTTCGGACCATCATGAAGAACACTTATTAGATGACAAACTTGACAAAATGAATAACACACGCACACACACAAAAAATGAAAAAGGGTATAACGATGTTGTAAGACAAAAACAAGAAAAGTTAAAGAAATTTGTAAAACAAAAATTTGTAAAAAAAAAATTTGTAAAACAAAAACATGTAAAACAAAAATGTGTAAAACAAAAATGTGTAAAACAAAAAGGTGTAAAACAAAAATGTGTAAAACAAAAACTTATGAAACAAAAATGTGTAAAACAAAAACTAAAAAGAACTGAGGGCCTTGATTTATTAGCACAGGTGGCCATCTCCTCCATGACTGAATGGAAAGGGAGAGAACCGAAATAATGAGCGCCTGTTTGAATTTCTTAGAAGTATCCAACTCCTCCCCATTGATGTTCTTAGATTAAGGGGTGGAAGTCAGCGATGCTCATATTCCAATGTATCTATGCCTTTGTTGCGGGCATGAGTTGTTACCCCAGTTTGTTCCATGCATGTTGGTTTGCTCTTTCAACTAGTTGTCAACCACGGGGTGTCCACTACTTGTGTGGTTACTACATACAGACATCTTTGTCTCAGAGTTTCAAGGGCACACCTGTTGCATGGACGAGATGCGGAGCATTCCTCCATGTCATCACCCAATGAATCACTGTATGTGATGCATGGAACTTTCTTCTTCTCGATCTTTCCATAAATATTTACCTTTGATATTTCCAAGGAAAGATCGCAAATCCCTAGGCATGCATCTATTGTGCTTAGCCATGCCCTTCCCATTATAATTGGGAAGTCCCCTTCATTGTTGTTGACTTTTCTCACTAGGAAATCAATTGGGTATGATCAACCACACACAGTGGTGACAATGTCCTCCACCAATCCCAAGGGAATGATGATAGACTAGTCTACTAGCTCCAATTGAATGTTGTTCTTCTTAAGTTGGGGCAGGTTCCAGGCTTGATACATTTCTCATGAAATTAAGTTGACTCCAGAACCTAAGTCAAGAAGAGCCCTATGAGGTTCGTTCCCGGTGACTTGGAGGTAGATTAAGGGACTTCTAGGGTCAGATAGTTTCCTGGGAAGGTGGCCTACCTTGATCCAGTCAGTTATGATATGTGTTAACATAATCGTATGCGTTAGGCTCTGTTGTTGGACTGAAGGGCATTCCGAAGCCTTATGTGTTGGAGGAGCGTGCACAGACTCAACCGTTGTGGTTGTGAGAGCTTGTCTGGGCTTTTAGTTCTGAAAAAGGGTCTTCTCTTTTTGTGATTTTCAGAACCAGTAGTGGGTTGAATGTTTACAGCTCTTGTAGCGTTATGTTCTTGCAGTTGAGTGGGGAGTTCCCCTTGCATTGTTGGAGTGGGTGGTATGGGAACTACTGGTGGAAGAGAGGTGGATGGATTAGGAGGATGGTATGGATATGAAGCATCTCCTGGAGGAGAAGGAGTCCTTCTAAAGTACTACCGAACTTGGTAGTGACGTTGGGAAGTTGTGTGATCCATGGAGTCACTTGGAGAAATCAGTTGCTGCACGTAGTATCCATATGGGCTTGGTTGCTGGTAAGGGTATTGTTGTTTCGGTGGTGGCATCCCCCATGAATGTGGGTATTGCCATTGTTGATGTTGTCCGATGGGTTGTGGCGGAGTTCCACTTGGATAATATGTTAACGGTTGGTGGAACTGTCTTGGGTTACCTTGGGGATAAGGTAACCTTTGGGGTGTTTTCCGTTTGTTAAGTCTCGGGTTGAGTGCATACACCCCAGACTCTTGTAGATGTGAGATGATTGGAAAACATCCCTTAGGATGGTCATATTAGCAGATATCACATCCGCCATTATTGTCTGTGTCTGAATCCACAACCTCATTGGAGATAGTTATTTTCCCCTTACCCTTGTCACATGTAGGGCCTGAATCTCTCCGCTTTTTCTTATCCTTGTCACTACTTTGTTCCTCCTTAGATTCTTCTACGATCTTTAGGATAGTTTCCATTTTACTATCTAAGGAGTCCTATATCTGATCTACCTTAGTCACCACTTCTGTTGTTAGCTTTTGAAGCAACAAGGTTTTTCTGTTCACCAACTCTTCGAATGGTGACTCATCCTCTTCATCGCAAAGTCTCACTCCCTTCTTTCGAAGAGAGAGATCACGGTTATATTCTTCCGCACACTCTCTTTTTCATAGCTCCCCTTCTTTTTTGGCTACTTGTTCCAACAATCAATGAATCTCATGGGATCTAAGTTTTGATAGTCTCCCTTAGGCATAGGTCCCAAGGGTTCTCCTAGTTTCATACCTTGGCCCATCTATGAGATAGTGAAGTTGATCCCATTGTGCATAACCATGGTCTAGGCAACGATATAACAATGCGTAGTAGCAGCCCATGGCAGCATCCAAGGGTTCATGAGTACCTTGCTTTCATCCTTGGATCTGCTTATGCAAATTAGACACTCTGAAGTACGTTTGATATTTATCATTGAAAAATTCCAACATCATACTCCACCTCTTAATGGTTTCCGGTTCTAAGGATCGGTACCAACTCTCTGCTTCCTTTATGAGTGTCTTGGGAAACAACTTTAATTTCTACCACTAGTTTTCTATGTTTTGCAAGGCGCAAGCATCATGGAATGCCTGTAAATGATTTTGCGGATCAGCATTGTATCCCCCTTTGAAGCGTGGGATATTGTTCATATTTAATCTCTTGATATGACTATCCTTTTGATGCCTTGTTGGTATTCTTACTACCTTTGTAATATCTAGCATACTTTGGGTGGCAAGTAGGGCTTCTTCATGATCATCTCTTTCATGACATCTATGATGTCTGCATTATTCCCTACTTTCCCTTCGTTCATGCCCTTGTCCTTGCTCTCGACTCGCTCGTCGAGGTCTCTCATTTTGCCTACCTCTATCCTCACCATTATGCTCTTTATGACTACGCCCAGATGTGGAAGGAGAGGGTGAATGATGAGATGAAGGGGAAGAAGAAGGAGAACCATTGTCATGATGATGTTTCTTACCTTCTCTTCTGTGGCTTTGGCCCCGATCGTGATGACGATCTAAGTGCCCATCCTTGTCATGTGTTGTTGTTCCCTTAGTGAACATTTGGTGTTCACGGGGATCAAAACCAGGGTTGTGTATCATGGAGCATAGGTTCTGATATTCCACCTCTTCACTTTCGTTGGGAGGGGGAACATCTTTTGATAGAGAACCTATTATAAGTGGTCACCATCTCTAATTTCACTTAGGACGTGCGGGACCTCTTTGCCCTTCAACAATGTATGATGCCTCTCCTGCCTTGAGTCCCTAAGACATTGTGCTTTTGTGGGATGATAATCCCTCATGTTAAAATCTACCACAACGTATTTATCATATAATTCCATCATGCTTATCTGTGCCAAAGCACGGAGAAGCATGTTGGGGACTACACGATATGGAGGTAACACTATGTTACCTTGCAAGTCTCTCCAGCACATCTATTCATCCTAATGGAGGATAAAAGTAAAATTAGGTATATACTCAACGGGATGAGTATATACCACTCAGTATTGTTGAGGAACTGGTAGATTTTGGTTATGTGTTTTAGATTGCCTACTGTTCTTTGTATGATCCCTAGGTGGTGTAATGCTCTTATGAGAAGAAGAAGAAGACATTGTGTCTTATTGGGTGTGCTATTTAACTATTATATAATTTTTCGTTTAATTAACCCTAAGGTTAGTTTAAGCTCCCAACGATGTGGATAATTTCCTATGTTCTACTTAGAGCACAAACACTTAGTCCCCAGCAACGACGCTAATGATGAGTGGCAAGGTACCCCTACACTCAACCATACGAATATGAGCGTAGCATGCACGATCCGGTCAAACTCCATAGACTAAGTGCCTACACGCCTTATGGAATAGTTAAGGTTAATTATTCATTGTCTTCCCAAACTTACTTGTATTTGTCACGGTTGTATGGTTAAGTAAGTTTGAGGTATGTGATTTTTATAGTTTTTTCAGTTTTATCTCCTATGCTGATAAGGTGAAGGGTGAAGAGAGTAATTACTAACCTTAACTAACTAACTAAGTTTGAATTAACCTAGCATCAGCATCCGTTCCCACTTACCGTTCACACCCTTAACCAATGCAACCTTGGTTACCAAACGTTAATCGTTGCTGGGATCACCAAGCGTAACGCATGTGCTCAAAGCGGTCGTATTGAGGCACTTAACTAGGAGAGAAGGGTTGAGAGAGAATTAATTACTAATAAAGCATGTAAATGATAATAAATAAAATCCTATTTAGCCTATTCCATGCACTGCAAGGTTTATCCAAGAAGTTTGTCTTTATTGCCGTACACAAACATGTGTTCAGGTACAATATTTGCTCGAATAAAGATCCATTCACTTTGGAGCTCCTATTGCAGGCACATGGAAAATATTCTATCTCTGGAGAGGTAAAACTGCTAGATTTTTGCTAAGGGTCTAGATCTAGATGAGAAACAAAGGGAGAGCCGCCTCTTATTTATAGACTTAGTGGCGCACCGCGATATAGCGGCCCATGCGAGATCGCGTCCCATTAGGGTTCATCATGGTCATCTCATCCATGGTGTCTATGATGCATATGTTGTTCCCTACTCTCCCTTCTTCTATTTCGTGACTCTCTAGAGTGCCCTCGTCCCCTTTCTTGGCTATTTCTTCTATGACTTCCACTTTGCCTACCTTTATCCCCATGATCTTTTTCTTTATGACCGCATCCAAATATTGAAGGAGAGGGTGAAGGAGATGATGAAGGTGAAGAAGAAGGAGAACTGTCACCATGATGGTGTTTGCTACCTTCTCTTCTACAATCTCTGCCTCGATCACGATTGCGATCAGAATGTCCACCTTTATCATGAATTTGTGTTCCTTTTTCAGACCCTTTGTGCCTGTGTGTATCAGAACCTAGGTTATGAATAGTGGAATGAAGGTTCTGATACACAACCCCTTGACTAAAGTCAAGTGGAGGAACATCATTGTGTAGGCAACTGCCTGAGATAGGTTCACCACCCTCATTTTTTCTTAAGACATGTGGGACCTCCTGGGACCACTTACCCTTCAAAAACTTATGATGTCTCTCCTGTTGCAAGTCCCTTTGATGTTGTGCCTCTATGGGATGGTATTCTCTTAATTCATGGTCTTGCACAACATATTCTGCATGTAAGTGCAGCATGCCAATTCGTGTGAGAGCACAAAGAAGCATGCTCAGGACTGAACAATCTGGAGGTAACACTATGTTACCTTCTAAGTCTCACCAACGTAGTTGTTTGTCTTGATGGAGGATAAAGGTGAAGTTTGGTATATACTCATCGGGATGAATATATACCATTAGAACTTGTTAAGGGACTGGCTAATCAACATCATGTGTATTACACCGCTGACTATTTTCTGTTTCAGACCTAGGCAGTAAGGCACTTTCGTACGAAGAAGCAGACATACTTTTCTATTCAGTGTGCAATGTGTTCTTGTTTATTATTTTCTCAACCAACCCTAAGGTTTCATTCCAACGATGTGAATGATTTCCTAAGTTCTAATTAGCACACAAACAACTATGTCCCTGGCAATGGTGCCAATGATGAGCGACGAGGTACCCCTACGCTCAACCATACGAATACAAGCGTTTCATGCACAATCCGGTCGAATTCCAAGGACTAAGTGCTTATGCGCCCTTGTGGAACAAGGATGGGTTGGTTGATCATTGTCTTCCCAAGCTTACCTATATGTCACGAATGTATGGTTAAGTAAGCTTGAGGCATATAATTTTTATATCTTTTATGTTTTTATGTCTTGTGCTAATAAAGAAGAAGAGAGATAACTAAGTGACTAATTTATCTTAACTACTCATTAACTAAGTTCTAACTAATCCTAACACTAGCACCTGTTCTCGCTTGCTGTACACATCTTGAACTAGTGTAACACTACTGGGATTACCAAATGCTAATCATTACTGGGTTACCAAGTGTTACATGCATGCTCGAAGTGATCGTACAGAGTGTAATTTAATGATTTTTTTAATTGATCAAAATGAATTGCTACGCTAATAACAAAAATGTAAAGTGCATAAAATAAAATAAATGCATAAGAAAATAAAATAAAAGAAATGTGTAAGAAAACAAATCTCAAGTGTTGCAAGGATGACTCGAAGAGCTCATCTTTATTGCTGTACACAAGGTGTGCTTAGGTACACAATGCTCGAATAAAGATTCATCCACACTTAGACCTCCTATTGTGGGCACTTGGAAAATACTCTAACTTTCAAACAGACTACAAGAGTTTCGCTACTTGACTGCTAAAAGACTTCCTCCCAATTGTGTGCTTGGGCACTGTATTTATAGGCTTGGGAGCAACTACTCTAATAATTAGAATAAATCACTAGAGTAACTGCTCTTATAATTAGAATAAACCACTAGAGTAACTACTCTAATAATTAGAATAACTGCTAGTGTAACCGCTAGTTATTCTTGAATGCTATGAAATTAATGTTTTGCATACCTACTATTTTTACAAATCTTTTTTTACTTGTTAAACTAGCCAATTCTAAAATGGTTGGAAAATCATTAGATCTTAAAGTTTTTATGGATCAATGTAATACTTTTAGTACTCAAGAATGAAAAGTGGATTGATTTCTATTTTTTTGATTATCCTAAAATTTCTTGTTGAATTAATTTAGAAAATCTTCCTCTTATTTTTGAAACTTTTGAAAGTGAAATTGTTGGTAGCATTGACATAATCCTAAAGATAGAGTCAAAAACATTACTAGATGGTGTGCATCACACATGTTATTTTGTAGACATTAATTTATGGTAGAGGAAGATAATTAAAACTTAAGGTCTGTAATCAGTGTTTTAATTTTAAATGTGCTAGTAAACTCTCGATATCTAAAGAGAAATTTTCTTTAGAAAAACCATTTCAACAAGGAATAGCAATGGAAATATTGATGTAGATAGATTTCACCCAATGTAACACAAAGAGAAAAGACCTACTGATGAGTGGAGAGAATTCCCTACACCTAGCCATACAAATCACAAGCATGTATGCACAATCTGGTCAAATTTTGTGGAACATTAGGTAAAAAGTATCCTAGATAATTAGGCATGATGTTGTTGGTTGTTGTCTTCCTAATCACCACTTATGTAGCTCAATGGGTATCATTAAGTGTAATTGACGTGTAACCTATTTTCATTTTTATTATTTTTATGATTAAAATATTTAAAATAATAAAATGAATAAAATATTAATTCCTAAATAACTATGGATGTAAGAGTAATCTAAACTAGCCTAAGCGTGAAGCATCCATTGCCACTCTTTGTTCGTCTCCTGAACTTATAGTAATGTTGTTGGTTTACCAAATGGTTACTACTAGGCATACTATGTATTCATCACTGAGATTACCAAATGTTAATACTTTATGTTTGGAGTGGTTGTACTTACATGAGTATGGAATAAAATATTAATTATCTAAGATCTAGAAAGTAAAGTACATTAAAAATAAAGTGCTAAAAATAAACTAAGGGCTATTTTAAGTATTGTAATGGAAGGAATTAATTTCAATTTTATTGCCAACATGAAAAAGTATTCAGGTACATCATGCATTCAAATAAAACTCCATTCAATCAATTCTATCTACACTAGAGACACTTAGAGGAAAATTTAGCTAAGTCCTATAGGAAAAAAATACAAGAGTCTAGTAATAAGAATAACCAAAGATGCCATAAATGTGAATTAGTCTTAGCTTTAATTATTAATTTATATAACTTTCAATCACCTATGGCTAGTCTTCATTTTGAAAAATTAGACATTAAAGCTCTTGAAGTAGTTATAAATGCTTAAATTTTAAGATCTCAAGTTAGTTAAATGTGTTGATTCCTTCAATTTTAAATATTATTTTAATATCTTAGCTCATTAACTACCTATGGAATGTTAGAAATGTCATTTGAAAATTTCTTGTTGATACCCCCATGATGTAGAGCTTATCTCTAGAAGTTCGTAAGTCAAAATAGGGTAAAATTTGACAATCCAGAAAATAGTTATGGCTCTTGGAAGTTTTTGGGATTTCATAATTATAAATACTCTTGCATTTGAAAGAAAATGTGAAAAATTAGCTAAGTGTCATGCATATGTATACTATTTTTATGTTGCATCAATAGAAATGCATTGACATATTTAACTACATCGATGGGTGTTGTACCCACTTCAACTTTTTCTGTTTAAGTTAGTTTCAAGTACATTCTATGACGTTTATAGCTTAAGCCATCTTCAATAGCCTCAGGATGTGATGTCTTGGATCATTGATGACATTGTTTCTAGTTCTCATTTTTGAGTGTTTATCAAAAGTGATGTCTCATGTTATCTACAATGTTATTTTGGGGTGCTTCTTTTCCAAATCTCAGTTTTGACATTCAATGTTACCTCCTATGTCGATTCTAATCTCAACTTCTACAACAAGTATGTTTGATATTCAACATTATTTTCCTCTTTGACATCCAATGTCAATCTTGCTTTCGACATCTGATGTTACTTCTTGCATTTAGCTATACTTTCAAGAGTTGATGCAACTATGCATATCATTTCTCTCATCAAAAAACCTTTTAGAAGACTCCGTGGCTCCTAATTGTCATTTTTTATGGTATATAAGACATTTATGGCCTATAAATAGGAGAATAATCCTAAACAAAAAAGGGTTGGAAAATTAATTGAATACCAATTAGATATTAAGAAGTAATCATTATTGAAGACAAATAATCATCTACTTAATCTTTGGACAAAGAGAAAGCTCTTTTGTAATAGTAGTTCTTTTTGTGATTGCTTCCCTACATATTAGGATCTCTATGAGCTTTTTATCCCTTTAGAGTTTTTTAATTACTCTTTGCTTATCCTACCAGTACATTGTATTTCCTTCATGTTTTCCTAATGACACATGGTGAATCTTATTAGATTTGGATCCATGCATAGATATGATTCAATCCCTTTCTTTTAAGCTTTGCCAATTTTTAAACTACAACAATTCTTATCTGGTTGAGATCACAATCAAACACATGCATGAAAGAGAGAAACGGGGTAACATAGCTTCTTGTTAGTTGTTCTTGATCTCCTTATTTTTATCTCAAAGGATTATTACTACACTCTACTAGGTTTCTTTTTGGCCATTCTGCATGGGATAACACAATGTGTAGGATGTCATGTTTATTATGCTTCTACTAGCTATTTCACATAGTTTTTTCTACTTATCATTAACTCATGTTTGGCAAGAAGACTTTCTTAGATTTTTAGGTTTTCTAATTAATGAGTAGCTGGGTATTCCAACACTTCACAATATAAGTCACGAGTGCATGCACATAACCAGATTGTAATTCATAGATAGACAATGTAAGTATGTTAGTGGTTGATAGTTGGTTCATGATCATTGTCTTCTCACATTGAGTTAGTAAAGTGTGAATAGTATGGTTTAACTCTTGGTAAGGCATATGATATCATGATGTTGTTGGCTTAATTTAATCCTAAGTACTTCCATAATGAAAATGAGAATAATATGTAAATCTAGATGACACATAAATGTAAATCTATCCTATCTTATGGTCATAAGCATTCGTTCTTGATTTGTCATACATGCCTTAGGCTCATGTAACCATTACTGGGATTACCAAGTGAACCCACTACTAAGCAAATCAAGTGAAGTTACTACTAGGCTACCAAATGATTATACTTAATGCTCAAAACTAATTGTACTTATTCTACCTTACTAATGGACATGGGAAAACTAAAGTACTTAGAAAGCATAAAGAACTAAACTAAAGTAAACATATTAAAGAAATGAAAATTAAACTAAGGAAGGAAAATGAATAAATAAAAATAAAGAAACTAAGTGTAATGCTACAATTGTGAAAAACAATCTCAATCTTTATTTTTGACCATGAATTATGCCCAAGTACAATCCACTTGAACAAAGATTTTGTACAACTATTCAAAATCACATTGCAGGCATTCACTTCTAACCCTAACTCTAAGTGTAACTCATGGAAAGTGATGAGTGGCGAGGTACCCCTACACTCAACCATACGAATATGAGCGTTTCACGCACGATTTGGTTGAACTCCGTAGATGGACTAGTTGTGGTATCTAGACAGTTACTCGTAGTTCTTGGTGGCGGTAGTTACTCGTAGTTGAGACACAACATAGCACAAAGAAGGTAAAAGAAAATCCTATAGCTACAAAATTGGGTGGAACTCATGTAGTTCTTGGTGGCGGTGGCTCCTTCATGGGTGCCTTTCCCTTGTCTTGTGCTATAGGTCTTGGGATTTGATGGCGTTGAAGTATGGCTTGGAATTTCTCCTCTTTAGTTTGGGGATCCTATGCTATCCATGCTAATGTTCTGATGCTTGATGGAGTCGGCACCTCCCATGGGCAGGGTAGTTGTGGAAACATTTTATTTTCCTTGACATACCAAGCTACAAACACCCGTCCTTCCTCCTCGTAGGCTCTAGCTTTGTCTTTGTATTCTTGAAAATCTACGAGCTATCGAGCCAAGTCTATTGCAACACCTTTCTACCCCTGGTAGCTTGCTTTAACCACCTTCATTTTAGAATTTGCAACCTCCAATTTTTGCAATATTTTCTTGCATTTTGCAAATTCTGTTTCATATTTGATGTAGGTGGTGGCTACCTATTGCTCAAGCTCTATTCTCAGGTGCCCTGCTGTCAACATGGAAAGGTTGGCATACTGTAGGTTTGCGAACTCCAGGTATTCTGTAAGGTCTTGGATCTGTAGGTCCCAGCTCTTAACTTCCACCTAGTGGGCAAACGTGTATGTGTCCAATATGGCCCACCAGTTAGTGTGTTGAGCACTGAGAGCATTAATGTGGACCTTGGCCATATGGATCTCCTTCTCGATGATTTGCTTATACATCCCCACCTAGTCCTGGAAATGCTCCTTCAATTTTTCATGTCATTTAGCCTCATTCTTCCACATGCTTATTTCAATGGATGTCTTCTGACGGATGGTGCGTACCTCCTCCATCAAGACGGTTCAATTTTTCCTGGCTAAATGGTTCATGTCCTAGTTGACCCTGATTAGTTGTTCTCGCAACTATTGAAAATGTTCTTTGAGAACATTCTTTTGTTTCTCCACAGAGGTCAACCGAAGGTTGTCAACAACAAGTTGTTTGTTTTCCTCTTGTAAGGCTTTGAGTGCCTTGGTGTGCGCGTAAGTTTGCACTTGTGTCATAGAGGCATCCCAAACAACCTTCTCTTTTTCTTCTGCCATCCTTTTATTCTCTGCCACCAGTTTAGTAAGTTGCTCAGTCTTGAAAATGTCTAGCTGGTCTACGGGAACGAATTGAGAAGGATCCCGCTGTGCTGCTTGCAGGGTCATGAGCCTTTCTTGTAATCTTTGCACTTTTGCTTCTGCATGCTCGACCCTCATCTCACATCATATCATGAGTCATAAATGTGATTGGTAAGTGCATCTTTATAGGCAAAATAGACTAGGAGATGTAGCATAAGTGGTGTAGCATCATCAGCTATGACATCAATGATGTGATGTGACATCACATCTCTAATACATTAGCTTATCATAGATGATATTTTATTATTCATTAGTGTGTAACATGCATAATATTTCAAACATGATATAAAGCATAGAAATCACATTATTATTCTTTGCTAACCATTATTGAAACTTTAGGAATAGTGACTCACATAGTCCATGGTGCTTGTGTACATAGTTCAACTAATCAAAAACCTTAAAATACATAATATTAAAAATACAATAATAAAATTTTAATCATATCATGAGCCAAGAATTATGTAATATTAATTGTACATATGATTCATTGTAGTCATGGCTCATAATCTACAAGATCTGCCTTTTACTATTTTAAGTTCAATTAGGAAATTATTAGCATATGACTAACCATTGATGGTAGTCACAACATCTTTTACTAGTCTTAAGGGAATGATGATGGATTGGTCTACAAGCTCTAACTTGATGTTGAATTTCTTTAGTAGTGGTAGGTTCTAGGCTTTGTACATCTCTTAAGAAATTAAATTAACTTTGGAGCCTAAAGTTTAGTAAAGCCTTGCATGATTCATTTTCTACAATCTATAAGTTGATCAAGGGGCTTCCTCAATTAGTTCTTTTTCTAGAAAGGTTTCCTACCTTGATGTAGTTTGTGACTGCATAAGTGAGCATGATAGTTTGTACATTGAGGACATTTTGATTTGAAGGTGGCTCGATTAATGTCCTAGAGGCAGTTTGCATAGAGTCAACAACCATGAATGCATGTGATGGTTTTGTGGACTGGTTAACCTCAAGAATAACCTTTTCTAAATCTTGCACTTGGATATGCTTGAGTTATCATCCACCTATAATTTTACAACCCTAATGGCATTCCATTTTTAAGGCTACAAAAGGTTTTTGCCCTACATAGATGAAGCAAGTAGTAAAGGATTAGGAAGATGGGTTAAAAGTGTTATGGGGGGTGAGGAGAATAAGTAAAAATAGACTTAGCATATGGATTGTGGCATCTCAACTAATAATAGTAGTGAGCAGAGATATGAGTGGTAGAGCCTCTAGGTGATATAGGTTGTTGAACATAATATCCATAAGGATCAAGCTATCTATAGGGATATTTCTACCTTGGTGATGGCATCTCTCATGATTGTGAGTTTTGCCAAAGATGGCAAACTTTTGAGGTTGAGGTGGAGTCCCACTTCAATAATACTGCTAATGGTGATAGGGCTGCTTGTTGTTTTCTAGAGGATAACCTCCTTGAGGCTTGCTTCTTGATGAACTTTAGGTTCAATGCATAAGCCCCAAACTCCTAAAAGTGTGACATTATTGGGCAACAACCTTTTGGATGTTTGTATTGGCAAATGTTATAGCCATCATCATTTAACTCAAAGTGTTCAATCTTCCTACCAACAATTTTGTTAGGACTAGGACCTTTCTCTATATTAATAATTAATTTTTTACTTATTTTTTCAAAGTATTAATTGTAAGGCTGCACAACTAAGTAGATATTCCTAAAATTGACATTTTTTTCTTTCCATATATATTTCTTATGATGTCTATTTAGTATTTGATGAGCCACGATATCGCATACGTGATATCGCGTCCTGCCTCATCTTCTATAAATAAGAGGTGACACCCTTGATTCCACATAGCTAGACTTAGACCCTTAGACAAATTCTTGCAGTTTTGTTATTCCAGAGTTAGAATTATTTCTGTGTGCTCACAGTAGGAGTCATAGAGCGAACGGATCTTTATTCGAGCAATTTGTACCTGAGCACAATTTTTTGTACGACAATAAAGATGAACTTTATGATAAACCTTGTAGCATACAGATTAAGCTAATTAGTAATTAATGATTGTTTAATGCTTTCCTAGTTAATTAATATCTTTCTCAACCTTCAACCCCCTTAGTTAAATACACTCAGTACAATTGCTTCGAGCATGCGTGTAGCACTTGGTAACCTACTGATGATTAGCGTTTGGTAATCCCAGCAACGTTGCACTGGTTCAAGATGTGTACGACAAGTGAGAATGGATACTGGTGTTAGGAACATTTGGAACTAGTTAATGAATAGTTAATGTAAGTTAGTCACTTAGTTCTCTCTCCCTTTCCTTTATTAGTAGAAGACATAAAAGGAAAAAAAGCTATAAAAATCATATACCTCAAGCTTACTTAACCATACAACTGTGACAATACAAGTAAGTTTGGGAAGACAACGATTGATTAACCCTGAGTGTTCCATGAAGGCGCATAATCACTTAGTCCTTGGAGTTTGACCAAATCATGCGTGAAATGCTCGTATTCATATGGTTGAGTATAGGGGTACCTTGTCACTCATCATTGGTGTCGTTGCTAGGGACTTAGTTGTTTTTGCATTGTGTAGAACATAGAAACTCATTCATATCATTGGAATGTTTGAACGAACCCTTAGGGTTAATCAATGAAAGATAAGACAATGGTACATCGCACACCGAACAAGACAAGATGTCTTCTTCTTCGCATAAGAACACTTTATCGCCTAGGACTAACATAAGAGGCAGTCAGCGACATAATACACGTAACCAAGATCCACCAGTTCCTCAACAGTTTCATGTGGTATATACTCATCCCGATGAGTATGTACCTAATTTCACCTTTATTCTTCACCAAGATGAACAACTGCGTTGGAGAGACTTTGAGGGTAACATAGTGTTACCTCCAGACTGATCAGTCCCCAACATGCTCCTTTGTGTTCTCACACGAATAGGCATGCCACTTTTATATGTAGAATACATTGCATGTGATCATGACACAAGGGACTATCATCCCACAGAAGCACAATGTCAAAGGGACTTGCGATAGGAGAGATACCATACATCCTTGAAGGGTAAATGGCCCCATAACGCTCCGCACATTTTGAGTGAAATTGAGGATGGTGAACCTGCTCCAACAGGTTTCCCACAAAATGATGTTCCTCCTCCTAACACTGGTCAGGAGGTGGTGTATCAGAACCTCCACTCCACTATTCACAACCCTGGTTCTGATACCCACAAACACGAAGTGTTCAAAGAAGGAACACAAACACACAATAAGGGCAGACGTTCTGATCGTGATCACGATTGAGGCCAAGACCACCAAGGAGAAGGTAGAAAACACCGTCATGGCAATGGTTCTCCTTCTTCTTCACCTTCATCATCACCTTTACCCTCTCCTTTAGTGTCCAGACACAGTCATGGGGAAACCAATCGTGAGGATAAGGGAAAACAAAGTGAAAAACATCGACGAGATAGTTGAGAATGAGGACGAGGGCATTCTAAAGAATCAAGGCATAGAAGAAGGGAGAGTAAGAAACCATGTAGACACCATAGACGCTATGAACAAGATGATCATGAAGAACCCCTACTCACAACTAGAAGCATGTTAGATATAATGGAGGCCGTAAGAGTTCCAACAAGGCACCAAAAGGATAGTAGGATCAAGAGGATAGACATGAACAACATCCCATGATTTAAAGGAGGATACATCGCTGATCCTCAAAATCATTTACAAGCATTCCACGATGCATGTGCCTTGCAAAACATAGAAAATGAATGGCAAAAACTGAAGTTGTTCCCAAGGACACTAGTGAAAGAAGCTAAAAGCTAGTACCAGTCCTTAGAACCAGAATCCATTCGGAGGTGGAGTACAATGTTAGAACTGTTCAATGATAAGAACCAAATGTACTCTTGAGTGTCTAACTTGCGGAAGCAAATCCAAGGATGGAAGCAAGGAAATCATGAACCCTTGGATGTTGCCATGGGTTGCTATTACGCACGATTACATTGTTGCCCTAGCCATGGTTATTCGCAGCAAGATCAACTACGCCCTCTCGTGGATGGACTTAGGCATGAAATAAGAAGAACCCTTGGGACGTATGCCCAAGGAAGGTTATCAGAGCTTAGGTCTCATCAAATTCATAGATTGCTAGAGCAAGTAGCCAAAGAAGAAGGTGAGCTACGAAAGAGAGAAAGTGCGGAAGAATACAACCGAGATCCTTCCCTTTGAAAAAGGGGAGTGAGATTTTGTGAGGAGGAAGAAGAGTCACCACTCGAAGAGATGGTGAATAGGAAAAATTTGCCTCTCCAAAAGTTAACAACAGAAGTATGGGCAAAGGTGGACCAAATGTGGGAATCCCTGGATAGTAGGTTTGAAATTGTTCTTAAGCTTGTAGAGGAGTCTAAGGAGTGAGGTAGTGACCACCACAAAAAGAAAAAAAGAGAAGTGGAGAGTGCACGTAACAAAGGTAAGGGTAAAATGGCCATCATAGAAGAGGTTGTGGATTTAGAAATAGACAATGATGGTGGATGCGAGATATGCCAATATGACCATCCTAAGGGATGTTGCCCAGTGATCTCACATCTACAAGAATCTGGGGTGTATGCACTCAACCCACAACTAAACAAATGACAAACGCCTTGATGGTTACCTTATCCCTAAGGTAACCCAAGGCAGTTCCACCAACCTTCAACATATTATCCAAGTGGAACTCCACCACAACCTGTTGAGTAACATCAACAGTGGCAATACCCACAGTCATGGGGGATGCCACCACCAAGGCAGCAATACCCCTACTAGCAACCTGACCCATATGGCTACTACATACAACATCCAGTCTCTCCACGTGACTTTGTTAGTCATGTTACACCACAACATCACTACCAAGTTCATCAGTATTATAGAACTACTTCTCCTAGGGAAGATAACCTGCAAACATACCATCCTTCAAATCCATCCGTAGCTCTCACACCAATAGCTCCATTACCACCCACTCCAGCAATGCAAGGGGAACTCCCTACTCAACCACAGCAATGCAATGCTGTAAGGGCTATAAATCTTCAAACCATTGTTGGTTCTGACAACCGTATGAAGAAAATACCTTTCTTCAGAGCCAACAGTCCAACCAAGCCCTTACAACCACAAGCGGTTGAACCTCTGAACGCCTCCCCATCAAATAAGGCTTCAGAATTCCCTTCAAACCAAACATCGAGCTCAACGCATACAATTATGTTAACACATGCTGTAACTGACTAGATCAAGGTTGGCCACCTTCCTAGGAAATTCTCTGATCCTGGAAGCCCTCTAATCTATCTCGAAATCACTGGGAATGAGTCATGCAAAGCTCTTCTGAACTCAGGTTTTGGAGTCAACTTAATATCACAAGAAATGTACAAAGCCTAGAACCTGCCTCCATTAAGGAAGAGCAATATTTGCCTAGAGCTGGCTGACTAGTCCATCACTGTTCCCTTGTGACTGGTGGAGGAGATCGTCACCACTGTATGTGGGTGGTCGTACCTAGTTGATTTCCTAGTGATACGAGTGAATAACAGTAAAGGGGACTTCCCAATAATGATGGGAAGGGCATGGCTAAGTACTATATATTCACGCCTATGAATTCGTGATATTTCCCTAGAAATATCTAAGGAAAATACTTTTGGAAAGATTGAGAAGAAGAAGGTTCCATGCATCCCATACAGTGATACAGGGTGAAATTGCATGCAGAGATCATGGGTTGTACAAAGTTTAGCATTGCCTGCATGCAACCAGTGTGCACAAGATATTAATATACAAAAGTGCCTGTATGCAGCAGCTACATGACAAGAAGACACCCAGTGGCTGATAACTGATCAAGAGAGAAACTCACTAACATGCATGGAACTAACTGAGGGAATAACTTGCACTTATATTGAAAGCATAGATGCACTAGAGCAAGTCCGCTGCCAACTTCCAAGCCTTAACCTTGAAAACATTAACTGGGGGAAGTTGAAAATTCCTAAAAAATTTAAACAAGGGCTCTAATAAGAGATTGTTAGTCAATGTGCATCAAACCAAACCCTTCCATGAATTTAGAATGGTCAGTGCACATAATACCTCTGAGAAGGGACAACCCTGCTCACTCTTTCAGATCTCCTCCTTCCAACTTAGTCATGGGGGAGATGGTCACCTCTGCTAACTATTTGAGGCCCTCAGTTCCTTTTTATGTTTTTGTTTTACACATTTTTATTTTACAAATTTCTTTAACTTTTCATGTTTTTGTTTTGCAACATCGTTGATACTTTTTCATTTATTTGTGTGATTGATTGTTTTTGTTTTTGTTTTTGTTCTTGTTTTATCTTTGTTTGTTGTTTTTTTTTTGTGAGATTCGTCACCTAATAAGTGCTCCTGATGGTGGCATGAACTGTATTCTATTGATTGCTAATGTTTGGTTTTTACTTTTGAGTTGTAATGTTGATACTAAGGTATGGTTCTTTTGATATAACAAGTAATGAGTCCATGTCATCCATGCATCCATGAATTTCTATGGTCTCTCTTGGCTTGGAACTGTATAGCCCCTTTCTTTAATAATAAAACTATTAACAAATTGGTGACTGGACATTTCTCAAACTAAGGAAGGACTCAAGGATTGAAAAGGGTGTGACTTTAAGGGGATTTGATGCATTTGTGTTGGCTATTCTCTTGGGTGCTTGGATGTTTTCTTCTTGAGTTTTCCTTACCATTCCAACATTGCGCCATTATTGGGAAGCTGAGCCAATAAAAATAAGTCTTTGCATGGTGTGGTTCTCATGCAAAAAATAAAAATAAAAATAAAAAAACAATGAGAATTAAAAGCTCACCCCTTAGATAAAATAATTATTTGGGCTATAAGCACTAGTTATGGAACTAAACAAACACATTCCCTCTAACTAAGGCCCTCTCTCGCTTCCTACTTTTCCCTTTCTCGTTTTCTCGGAATGGTGGTGACTCTTTGGCGGAAGCATTCTTGTTACTTCAAGTGGATGGATTGGCCAAGTGTATTAATGTGAAGTCATTGGATATGGATTATTTGAGGCTAGATTTGGAATGAGATCTACTCAGTCACATTAACCATACATACACAAGGGGCTGTACACCACCTTGTTCTTGGGACTCCATTCCATTCTCTTCTCCTCATCATTCTTTCTCCATTTTCCACCTCATTGTCAGTTGTATCAGTAGTCCATATTTTGGTTGATGCATTGTTTTATTTTTGGTGAATTCTTGTGGTTAAGAATTTAAATCTTACTTCCAAATGACATTTTCGAAGCCTACAGACTCTTTGATGTGGGATTGTCAGGGCATCAAGGGCATGAGCTTGCTTTGGGGAGGACCCACTGGCATTTCTACTTGGTGCACCAGTTAACTTCTTTCCTTTAAACATTATTGCAATCAACATTTTTTTTGTTCATTCCCATCTCTAACATCCATTTTATCGGTGTTGTCATTGTTTCTTTTTCTCCATCTTTCTTATTCCTTATATTTTTCCATTCTATCGCTACCGGAGGATCGCTCTTAGTCATGGGGGCCCTGGTCCAATTTTTTCAATTTTCCTAACCCCTACACCTTGGGTAGTCACCAGTGTTATATCTCTAGAATCTGTATTAGCCATATCACAACTCAGCCAATGGACCTTACACCGAGGCAAGGTATCAACTGTATTGTGATTTACTTATCCTTGCTCATATGTGACTATGTTGTGTGTGCAGATGGCAATCATACAACAATGGACTGGATCTGGAGGAAACATTCAGGATGGACTAGTGCTGGAACAATTATGCAAGGAACAAGATTGATGGCACAATTATAGATGGACAATGGAAGGCGCAATCCTAGCATCGGCAACAACACGTCTTCTTCTTTTCTCTCTCTCTCTTCTCTCTTAGTTGCTAAATAAGGCTGGATGTCAATTGTGTATAGTGTTCATTCTTGTAGTCATGAACACAAATATTTTCATGTATTGTAATGATTGATTTGTTCACACATCATCCCATTCACCATTAGTTGTCATTCAAGTCAATAATCCCATACCTTCCCAATATTTTGTAAGGAACTCGAGGACGAGTTTTCATTCAGTCATGGGGGTATGATGAGCCGCGATATTGCATCCACCATGCGATATCGCATCTTGCCTCATCTTCTATAAATAAGAGGCGGCACCCTTGGTTCCACATAGTTAGACTTAGACCCTTAGCCAAATTCTTGCAGTTTTGTTATTCCAGAGTTAGAATTATTTCTGTGTGCTCGCATTAGGAGTCATAGAGTGAATGGATCTTTATTCGAGCAATTTGTACCTGAACACGATTTTGTGTACGACAATAAAGATGAACTTTATGATAAACCTTGCAGCATACAGATTAAGCTAATTAGTAATTAATGATTGTTTAATGCTTTCCTAGTTAATTAATATCTTTCTCAACCTTCAACCCCCTTAGTTAAATACACTCAGTACAATTGCTTCGAGCATGCGTGTAGCACTTGGTAACCTACTGATGATTAGCGTTTGGTAATCCCAGCAACGTTGCACTGGTTCAAGATGTGTACGACAAGTGGGAATGGATACTGGTGTTAGGAACATTTGGAACTAGTTAATGAATAGTTAATGTAAGTTAGTCACTTAGTTCTCTCTCCCTTTCCTTTATTAGCAGAAGACATAAAAGGACAAAAGCTATAAAAATCATATACCTCAAGCTTACTTAACCATACAACTGTGACAATACAAGTAAGTTTAGGAAGACAACGATTGATTAACCCTGAGTGTTCCATTAAGGCGCATAATCACTTAGTCCTTGGAGTTCGACCGAATCTTGCGTGAAACACTCATATTCGTATGCTTGAGTGTAGGGGTACCTCACCACTCTTCAGTATCATAATGAAGACATCACCCAGTCCTTGTATAATCCTCAATGTATTTTAGAAATGTATGTCTTTTTTATATATGTCTTCTTGTGTTAACCTTATTGATGATAATTCTAGGATGTTTTGGCATGTTTGGGAGTATTCAGGAAATTTTATGATGATTTTAGGGGGTTCAAGAATCAGTGAGGACTTGTTTGAAATGTTTAGATCCTCGAGACCTAAAAATAAGTATTTGTAATATTGGCCATATATGGATAAACATCTCTACTAGGAAATAGACATTAGTAGGAAGACGTCTCTACGACATCAAAGACATCTCCCCTTAATTAAAGTCATCTCTTCCAATAGATAGATGTCTCTCTCATCTACAAGACGTCTTTACTATGAACTAGCTACTCTTGGACAAAACATATCCTCATACTATAAGACATCTTTGGCAAGTAACAAAAATTAATTTGTAATTTGAATGTTGAAAAGATGAAAGATAACATTAAGAAGCTATAAATAAGTATCCAAGGCTTGAATTTGGGCAGGCTAATCTAAAGGAAGAGAAGGTTAGTTTTAAGAAGAGATCCTATACAAGAAGAGAACTTGTGCAAAGAAAATTGAGTGAGCGCCAAGGGAGAGCACTTGAGAGAGGTTGAGAGAATCTCTTATAAGTATTTTGTCTTGAGCTTTGGCTCCATTATGAGCAGTTAAGGATTGAAAGGATGCATATGTGGCCTCTAAGATTCTTGGAAGAGTTGTGAATTGAGCTTGGCTCTTCATCTTTGATATATTTCTCTACATTTTGAGAGTTTTCTTAATAAAAGGGAGATTTTCTCTATTTCATTATGTTGTTCATGTTTTCTAAGTTGAATTTTCTTAAGAAGCTTGTAGAATGGATCCTTTTGGGGTCTATTGAGGTAAGCTCCACATCACATCAAGCTTGTGATGTATTTGCTTATTATTAATATTTTTTTCGAGTTTGACAACACCCCCCTACCCCCCTTGATTAACTCTTACCCACCCCATCAATCCCACTCCTAATAGTTAGGCAAGAGGAGATTTTAGTTTGAGTTGCACTTAAAACATTGTTAAATTCCTTTATAATTCTTCTAAAGTATCATGTTGGTTACATGTCTTGTAAGTATGCTTATAATCATTCTTTTAGGTTTCAACACCTCATGCAAAAATCATCATTCTTCATTACTTAAATAAAGAAAATAAAACCTAAATGTTGCATCTAGGGTTTACCCAATCTAATAAAACTTCATTGTCAAAATTTAACCATCATTACCATGGTACCTTTATCATATGACATAGGCTTGCCTAAGCATTAAGGTACACAAGAGAATTAACATTGATATGATAAACTATGAACATCTAGAATTTGTAACAACTTTCAACCAAACATCACTAAAGTTTTTCTTGGTGATCAATGTATACCTATGTTTCACTTATTTTGAGTTCCAATATCCATTCTTCATGATCAAGCTACTTTGTCTACTTCATTTGTTTGCATTTGGAATTGTCTTTGATCACTTGTTCTCTACTCTATTTGGAAGTTTCAATGTGTAGTTATTTTCTAGTAGCAAGAGCATAACTATGACCTCTCTTTAGGTATCAAATACAAGATTTTAAAGATGTCACTTTTCAACTACAACTTAAAAAAAAAAAAAAGCTCCTAGTGAAAGTTGAACAATTAGTTTGTTTTCTATACTATTAATTTCTTTTTGTTTTGGAGGCTTAAGGGTGGGAAGCTATTTGTTCTTTATCTCTAATTGATGTATTCTTTTTTTAGAGAGGGTTTTCTCCTTTTCTTTACAAGAAACCTAGTAGTAAAAAGTGAAAACTTGTGAGGGTGCTTCTAAATAAGGGCTAGGCTTGATCCTTGTCCTACCCTAGAGGAAAGATTTTTTAAGATTGGTTGTAAAAATGAAAACTTGAAAAAGCATCCCCAAAACTATTGGACTTTTTCTTTACACTCTATCTTTGATGATTTGATGTACTTTGAATTTTTTAAAAATATTATTATTCATTTTCTTAGGTTCCAACATAAACTATGTACTTGACATTATAACAATTTTTTAAAAACACTAATGGCATATTTTCAAAACTAAATAATATTCTTGTACATAGTAAACAATAAACTTGTTTGTAAAAGAAAATAAGGTATTAACCTTCTAACAAGACTTTCATTTGAAAGTTCTAAGTTATAGGTTTGATTTGAGAGAAGCATGAGCTTTTCCTCCTTAGGAAGCTGATATCAAAGCGCAACCGCCAAAAGTCGAGTGGCTTCTTTAGGAAAAAACACCCGCCCCGAAATAAATGAAGGTTGAAGAATCGAACCGCCACAAACAACAATACACATGATTGTGAGACATCATTAGCACTTGTTATTCTTGGTAATCTTTCCAGGAAAAACTGGCGACCATTTCATGATTTAAGTGGTTATCTACAATCTCAAACATCCATAGTCCATGCCTGCAACTAGCCAAGGGAGGCCTCAGGTTTTGGGTAAAGAGACGTCACAATCATACAAGTGATCCATGGATGACATTGCTTTTCTTGAATCCTACCTATATTTGGCATCCACCGGAATCAGAGTTTAGGATAAGCTTTGGACACAAAAACATTTGTGGCCATGGCTGCAGCTGCAACTGCAACTGGTGTTCCATTTCAAAAGCTTGGCATTCATGGCGTTCCCCAAACTGTGGTTGGAAGCCCCATCCCTTGCTCTGGAGCAAGACCAAAATGGAGCAGCATCAGCAGAGAAAAGGCAGCAACAGGTCTGAAACTGGTTGCCAAGGCAGTGGATCTTCTGGGAGATTTTGGAGCGAGAGACCCATTTCCTGCAGAAATTGAAAGCAAATTTGGAGAGAAAGTTCTGGGCAACTATGGAACAGACCATGTCATTCTCATCCCCAATGGCACCGGAATTTCCTTGGCAACCAAGGACTGCACAGAGATCCCAAGAGGACAACCCCCAATGTCTCACGATGAGGCCTCAGCTCTTCTGTTGAAGGTAATTTTAAATTTTGTGAACTGTATAAGGTGAATTACAGAAATAAAACAAAGAAGTGTAAAATGAAAAAGGGGAAAATCTTCTCTGCATTTACTGGTTCATGGATCTGCAGATTGTTGGGTGGAGATTGCTGGAACACAGTGATGGGCTAAAGCTTCAGTGTCTATGGAAGGTGAACAGCTTCAGGGCAGGTGTTCAACTTATTGGTAGGATTGCTTCTGTGAGTGAGGCTGCAGGTCATTATCCAGACCTTCATCTTGAATCTGGAAATTCAGTCAGAGCCACGCTGTGGACTCCTTCTGTTGGTAGTATAATAATAGTGTTTCATTCCTCTCTTTTTTCAGTATTGTTGTTGCAGGTTTCTTAGGCAGTGATTTTGCATCTATCTCTGGAGTATTTGTGCAGGTGGGCTTAGCATGAATGACTTCATCATGGCAGCCAAGATAGACCAGATTAAAATCTCTGACCTCATCCCCAGGAAAAGGGTCTGGGCCTAGTTTTCTTATGTTCAGATTCTGCAAACTTGCAGAGATTGGGCTTCGGCCACATTCTGCAGAAGAAGGTGCAGGCCGCTGCTGTTTTATCCATCTTCATAAATGGTTTCATCGTCAAATGTATCAGAATTTCTGGTTTGATATTTTTTTGGCGTAGGGATTTTCAGATGTTCTGGAAAGAAAACGGTTGCTTCAGGGAAGAAATCATGGGCTCATGGCTCTACCCATTTTTCCTTGATCCCCGAAAATTGATTATGCTAATTTGTCAAGTATGATACTAACTCAGCATTAGAATATCTTGTTGGGAAGTCTCTGGTCGGTATGTGAAATGTAGAAATTTCTGGGACGCAGGAATGTCCATTAATATGGGACTCCGAAGTTGAACAATCTTTGTATGTTATAAGCGAAGTTTTTAAGAAGTTTTCAATTGCACATCGGTTACACGTACAATCTTGAGAAAGAGAAGGCATTCATATTTTTAATATAATCAGTAAACTATTCATATTTAAATGACAGCAAGTGCAGAGAGATCCTAAAAGGTGAGAGTTAAGTCTGTAATTAGGACGCATGAAGACTCCTTAATATTGTCGTGAAAAATTTCAGTGTTTTTAAGTTTGAAATTTCAAATTAGTAAAAATTAGGAATGGCTAACATCTAAATTAAGGATATTGAGAATTACTAATATATGAATGTTAATATTGCACGCAAGTTAAGTGATCAATCCTATTAGGGCACCACTGAAATATAAGAAATTATTTAGACTGAAGTGGCGCAAGATCTAAAGGGTTTTGGATAATGTCCACAGCGCTATTCCAATTATTTCCTGCCATAATCTATCGGCAAAGTAAATATCTACAAAGTTTTAATTCTTAATTAAGAAATATATAATGAGTTTTGTTGAAGTAATTTTTAAATTGTTTACCTCATCGCCAATCGTACTAATCAGTTACTTCAGAAAATCTATATCAAATTTGAAAGGGTCATCCCAATAACCGAAAATATATCATTAGAGATAAACTACAATTTCGAAAAATAAAAGCTTTATGGATGCAAATGCGTTCGCAGCCATGTGCGCCGTGGTATAAATACTCAAGGCATATGAAACGTGAAACATATTACATTTTTAGGTCTTGGTCAAAGTTTTATTTTGTAATCCTTTAGCATTCTCCATGATTGAATATAGTATATGTAAGTTCTAATTGAAAAGTCTTTATTTAATAAGCATTATAATTCATCACATCAATAATGAAGTGTTAGCCTAGTGGTATGGGTCTGGTAACTCTGGGGTCATAGGTTCGATTCTACTAGGTAGCACTAAATTATAAACTTCTATAAATCTTCGGGTGTACTTATGTTTCAATTATTTCAGGTTCCAACACCCCCCTACAAATCATCACATTCAATTGTAAGATTGAAATTGTTTTCCTATATTGCTTAGTGGCATGCATCTTAGTATATCCCTTGGATTTGAACATGTGATTTACAATACCCCTTAGATTCAACATGTGACTTACAAGCCACAAGTAGTAGGCATGTGTCTTAGCATAGCTATGACTTATAAGCCATAACTAGTAAACACGTGTCTTAGCATACCCTTTGGATTTGAGCCTGTGATTACAAGCCTGAATACAAAAGGAGGAAGGAGGAGGGTTAGCATTAGATTGTTGTAAAATAATGCCAAATCTATGGATGAGTTCATTTTCAGATTTTGCAAATGCTAAGGTATTTTCCACATGTGTTGCATAGTAGTCACAAGGCCTATTTGCTATGGAAAATGGGTAAGGGCTTGCTAGGTTGTCCTCTAGAAATAACACACAACATTGTCACCTATATGTTGTGAAAAGTAGACAAGGGTTTAGGTCCCTATAGACAAGGGTTCAGGTTTCCACATTAGGGATAGGTGTAGGTAAAGAAGCAAGTCTAGTGGTAGAAATTTTAGATGACAATATATAATATTGACACTCAATAAAAAGAAAAAGCCTCTGAAATTACTAATGTGATAAAAAGATGATGAATCAACATTGCTTGGCTCAAGAAACAAGATGGAAAGGGAAAAAACTAAAGATTTAAGTCAAGATTACAAACTCTTCTACTTAGGACAGAAAATCACCAAAATGGGGTGGTTATTATTGTTGTTCAATTTGTCAAAGATAAAGTGATACAAGTATATTGCCATGGAAATTGAACTATGACCATCAAACTTATACTTGCAAATGAAATCATCAACGTATATGCTCCACAAATTGGCTTTAAAGATTACATCAAGCAAAATGCTAGGATTGTATTGATTTGGTGCTTTAAGAAATTCCCTAGCGAGAAAGCATATTCATTGGAGGGGATTATAATGGTTATGTTAGATCTATGAAAATGTGATATGATAGGATTCAAGGAGGACCTAGATTTGGAGAGCAAAATGACATGGAAGATTCACTACTACAATTTGTAAATGCTTGTGATCTTGCAATTGCAAATACTTATTTCAAGAAAAAGACTGAACATTTAATTATATATAAGAGTGGTATGGATAAAGGATAAACTGATTATTTCTTGCTGTGTAAAAGAGACTAAGCCATGTGCAAACTGCAAGATCATACCTAGAGAGTGCCTTACAACTTAGCATTGACTAATGGTCATGGACTTAGCTATACAAAGCTTTAAAAGTAGTGCCAAAAAGGGACTAAATGCATAAAATGTAGGAATTTGAAGGAAGATAACATTGCATTTGATTGGTGGCGAGGTACCCCTACACTCAACCATACGAATACGAGCGTGCACGCGCGATCCGGTCGAACTCCGTAGACTAAACGCCTTAACGCCACAAGAAACACTTGGGGTTAATCGTTCGTTGTCTTCCTAGGCTTGCTTGTAAGTGTCACGGTGTATGGTTAAGCAAGTCTGAGGTATATGATTTTTTTGGTGTTTTTCGATTTATCTTCTATGCTATCAGGGGAAAGGGTTGAGAAACTAGCTAACTCTAACTAATGTCCTAGGTTTAAGTTAACTAGCGTCAGCATCCGTTCCCACTTACCGGACACACCCTGAACTATGCAACTATGGCTTACCAAATGCTAATCGTTACTGGGATCACCACACGTAACGCAAGTGCTCGAAGTGGTCGTACTGAGGCACCTATTTAGCTTAAGTGTGATAAGCAGCCGATTCCTTAGCTAGCCGTACACACCCATGGGTGCTCGTAACTAAGTCGTACTTATCACACGTTCTAGCCTAGCAATGAGCAGCCGATTCCTCAACTAGCCGTACACATCGGACTACTACTGGGATTACCAAGCGCAGAATCCTGGAATACGCTACTGGGTTACCAAGCAGCCAATGCTCGTAATTGAGTCGTACTCATGCATTGCGTCAAGCAGCTGATTCCTTGACTAGCCGTACACGTCCGTAGACGCTCGTAATCAAGTCGTACTTGTGCGCACTAGGAAAGCAGTAAATAAACAATAATAAAACCATGTACTGCAAGGTTTATCCAATCAAGTTCGTCTTTATTGCCGTACACAACTTGGGTTCAGGTTACAAGCTGCTCGAATAAAGAGCCGTTCACTCTAGGACTCCTACTGCGGGCACATGGGAAAAGTTCTAACCCTGGAGTGATCAATCTGCCAGAGCTTCGCTACTTCTAGCCAGGATTGGGAAATGAAGGGAGTGCCGCCTCTTATTTATAGATATGGCGGCGGACCGCGATATCGCGTACGCGATATCGCAGGGGAAGACGCGATATCGCATGGGATGCGATATCGCGGCACACATGCAGGTCGCGTCTCATCATACCCCCATGACTGAATGAAAACTCATCCTCGAGTTCCTTACAATGATATCAGGTAGGTATGGGATTATTAGGGGAAATGAAATAAATGGGATGACATGTGAACGGTCTTTATTACAAGACTTGACAAAAATTGGTGTTCATGACAACAAGGGTGAACACCTTATTACAATGACATCAGGCCACAGTTGGCAGCTGAGAGAAAAGAGGAGAGAGAATAGAAGAGAAGAAGAGAGAAGAGTCTTGTTGCTGCCAACGCCTAGATTGCGCCTTTCGTTGTCCATCCGTAAGCGCATTATCAATTCCACTCCTTGCATGCTGCTTCAACGCTGCTCCATTCCAAGTGTCTGCTCCAGATCCATTCCGTTGTTGTATGATTGCCATCTGCACACACAACACCATCATATATTAGCAAGGGTAATTGAATCATTAAGTAAAGCATACCTTGCTTCGGTTTAGGTTCACTGGCTAAGGTGTGGTATGGCTGATATGGATCTGGGAAAATATAGATGATGACTACCGAAGGTATAGGGGTTAGGAAGAAAAACGAAAAAATCCGGGGCTTAGGATAAAAATCGAAAAATCAGGCCCCGTACCCCCATGACTAATCGCGAACCTCCGGTAGCGTTAGAATGGAGAGAGAAAAGGAATAGGAATGATAGGTAAAAAGGGACAACTATGGCATCGATAAAAAGGATGTCATGATGGAAATGAACAAAAATGTTAATTAATTGCAAAACGTTAAGGAAAAGAAGTTAACTAATGTTCCAAATAGGAATGTCAGTGGGTCCTCCCCAAAGCAGGCTCATGCCCTTAATGCCCTGACAATCCCACATTCAAAGAGTCCGTAGGCTCGGGGAATGTCCTTTGGAAACAAGAGTTAAAGTCTTAACCGGAAGAATTTACCAAAAAGAAAACAAAGCATCAACCAAAGTATATACAATGATACAACCGGCAATGAGGTGAACAATGGAGAGAAGGATGGGAAGAAGAGAAGTGGAATGGAATCCCAAGAACAAGGTGGTGTACAGCCCCTTGTGTGTTACATGATTAATGTGACTTGGCGAATCTCATTCCAACTCTGGGCTCAAACCAACCACTTCCAGTGACTTCGCATCAATGCAGTTGGTTAAATCATCCACTTGGGTAACAAGGATGCAACTTCGAGAAGCCACCACCATTCCGACGAAACAACAGAGAGAATGGGAAGCGAGAAGGGCCTTAGTTAGAGGGAACACTTTGGTTCCATAACCAGTGCTTGCAGCCCAATTTTATTTCGTCTAAGGGGTGTGCTTTGAATCCTCACTTTTGTTTTTTGCTTTTTTTTTTTTGGTTTTGTGTTTTTATGCGTGGGGACCACACCATGTAAAGACTTCTTATTTTTATTATCTCAGCTTCCGATTATTGGGTAACATCGGAGTGGCAAGAAAACACCAGAAGAAAACATCCAAGCACCCAAGTGAATGACCAACACAAAAGCACCAAGTTCCCTTGAAGTCACACCCGTTTCAAATCCTTGAGTCCTTCCTTAGTTTGAGAAATACCCAGTCACTGGTTCATTAAAGTTCTTATTGGAAGGGAACTGTACATTTCCAAGCCAAGGGAAACCATAGACTTGATGGATGGATGGATGAAGTGATCTCATTGCCTGCCATATCAAAAGAACATACCTTAGTATCAACAATGTAACTTAAAGGTAAAAACCAAACATTAGCAATTAATGAAAAACAGTTCATCCCATCGGCCCGAACACTTATTGGGTGACGAATTTACATGATGGATGACACACACACACACACACACAAAAAGATAGAAAAATATAACGATGTTGTAAAACAAAAACAAGAAAAGTTAAAGAAATTTGTAAAACAAAAATTAGAAAAGTTAAAGAAATTGTAAAACAAAAATGTGAAAAACAAAAACGTTGTAAAACAAAAATGTGTAAAACAAAAACTGAAAAAGAACTGAGGGCCCCATATGATTAGCATAGGTGGCCATCTCCCCCATGACTGAGTTGTGAGGGAGAGATCCGAAGTAGTGAGCGCCTATTTGAATTTCTAAGCAGTGCCCAACTTCTCCCAATTGATGATCTTAAATTCAGGGTTGGAAGTTGGCGACGCTCACGTTCCAATGTGTCTATGCCACGGTTGTTGGCATGAGTTGCCTCAGTTCGTTCCATGCATATTTGTTTGCTCTTATGAGAAGCTGTCAACCACGGGGTGTCTACTACTTCTTGTGTGGTTGCTACATACAGGCATCTTTGTTGCAGAGTTTCCTGGGCACACCTGTGACATGGAGACATTTCCTCCGTGTCATCACCCGATGAATCACTGTATGTGATGCATGGAACTATCCTCTTCTCGATCTTTCCACATATGTTTATCTTGGAGATTTCCAAGGAAAGATCACGGATCCTAAGGCATGCATCTACTGTGCTTAGCCATGCCCTTCCCATTATAATTGGGAAGTCCCCTTCGTTGTTGTTAACATCGATCACTAGGAAATCCGCTGGGTAGGACCAACCACACACAGTGGTGATAACGTCCTCCACCAAACCCAAGGGAATAGTGATGGACTGGTCTGCCAGCTCTAGTTGGATGTTGCTCTTCTTAAGTTGGGGCAGGTTCCAGGCGTGATACATCTTTCGCGAAATTAAGTTGACTCCGGAACCTGAGTCAAGAAGAGCTCGATGTGGTGCATTCCCAGCGATCTGCAAATGAATAAAGGGACTCCCAGGATCAGTTAGTTTCCTGGGAAGGTGGCCTACCTTGATCCAGTCAGTTACGGTATGTGTTAGCATAACCGTATGCGTTACATTCCCTTGGACTGAAGGGTGCTCCGAAGTGTTAGTAGTTAGAGGCCTATACATATACCCGTCCGCTTGTTGTTGCGAGAGCCTATCCGGGCTCCTAGTTCTGAAAAAGGGTCTCCTTTTTGTACAGTTATCGCCAGAACTAGTGTCCGGTTGGATATTTACACTCTGAATATTTACAGATCTCGCGGCGTGACGTTGCTGCGGTTGGGTAGGTAATTCCCCTTGCATTGTTGGAGCAGGAGGTGTTATGGGAACTACTTGAGGAAAAGGTGCGGGTGGAGTTAGAGGATGGACAGAATGTGGAATGTCTCCCGGAGGAGAAGGAGTCCTTCTGAAGTACTCCCGAGCGTAGTAGTGACGGCGTGGAGTGTGACTCATAGCGTCACCTGGAGAAACTGGCTGCTGCACATAATAACCATAAGGATCAGGCTGCCGGTAAGGGTATCGATGTGTTGGCTGTGGCATCCCCCATGACTGTGGGTATTGCCACTGCTGATGTTGCTCGATGGGCTGCGGAGGTGTTCCACTTGGATAATACGTCAAGGGTTGGTGGAACTGCCTCGGGTTACCTTGTGGATAAGGTAACCTTCTGGGTGTTTGCCGTTGATTAAGTCTTGGGTTTAATGCATACACCCCAGACTCCTGCAGATGTGAGATGATTGGACAACATCCCTTAGGATGGTCATAATAGCAGACCTCACATCCACCGTCATTGTCTGAATCAGAATTTTCAGCCTCATCGGAGTTAGAGATTTTTCCCTTACCCTTGTTATGTGCAGGGTTAAAGTTTCTCCGCATGTTCTTGCTTTTATCACTACTTTGCTCATCCTTAGACTCTTCTACTATTTTCAGGACTGTTTCTATTCGTGAGTCTAAGGAATCCCACATTTGGTCTACCTTAGCCGATACCTCCGTTGTTAACTTTTGGATCGGCACAGTTTTCCTGTTCACCAACTCTTCGAGTGGTGACTCATCCTCCTCATCACAGAATTTCACTCCCTTCTTACGAAGGGAGGGATCACGGTTGTATTCCTCCGCACTTTCTCTTTTCCGTAGCTCACCCTCTTCTTGCGCTACTTGTTCCAACAATACTTCAACTTCATGGGCTCTTAGTTGGGAGAGTCTCCCTTGGGCGTAAGTCCCAAGAGTTCTTCTCGTTTCATTTCGTAGCCCATCCACGAGGTGGCGAAGTTGATCCCGCTTAGCGTACCCATGGCCCGGGCAACGATGTAGCAATGTGTAGTAACGGGCCATGGCAGCATCCAAGGATTCATGAGCTCCTTGTTTCCAGCCTTGGATCTGCTTACGCAAGTTAGACACTCTGGAGTACGTTTGATATTTGTTGTTGAACAATTCGAGCATCGTACTCCACCTCCTGATGGTTTCCGGTTCTAAGGACCGGTACCAGCTTTCCGCTTCTTTAGTGAGTGTCCTTGGGAACAACTTGAGTTTCTGCCACTCATTGTCTATGTTCTGCAAGGCACAGGCGTCGTGGAATGCCTGTAAATGATGTTGAGGATCAGCGTTGTATCCCCCTTCAAAACGTGGGATATTATTTATATCCAAACGCTTGATCCTACTGTCTTTCAAATGCCTTGTGGGAATCCTAACTGCCTCTCTAATGTCAAGCATACTTCGGGTTGCGAATAGGGGTTCGTCATGATCATCTCTTTCATGACGTCTGTGATGTCTACGTTGTGGTTCCCTATTCTCCCTACGTCCTTGTCCTTGTCCTAACTCCTCTCGACCTTCTTGTCGAGGCATTTCATCTCTTCTACCTTTACTTTCCGCGTTATGCTCATGGTGGCTGCGCCCAGATGTGGAAGGAGAGGGTGAATGATGTGATGAAGGGGAAGAAGAAGGGGATCCATCACCATGGTGATGTTTCTTGCCTTCTCTTCGGCTGCTTCGGCCCCGATCGTTGTGACGATCAACGAGTCCGTCATTAGTGCGAGTGATTGTTCCTGCCGTGAACAGCTGGTGCTCACGGGGATCAGAGCCTGGAATATGTATCGTTGATCTAAGGCCCTGATGCCTAACCTCTTCACTAGAGTGAGGAGGAGGAACATCATTTTCTAAGAAACCCATCGTGAGGGGTTCCTCTTCTCCTATTTCACTAATGACGTGGGGAACCTTGCCCTTCAATAGTGAATGTTGGCTCTCCTGCCTTGCATCCCGAATACGTTGGGCGTTTGTGGGATGATAATCCCTTGTGTCATAATCATCCAAAACGTATTCAGCAAGCAGCTCATGCATGCCATACTGTACCAAAGCACGGGAAAGCATGTTGGGAGCGGATCGATCTGGGGGTAACACGATGTTACCTTGCATGTCTCTCCACCGCAGTTGCTCATCTTGATGGAAAACAAAGGTAAAATCTGGCACATACTCATCGGGATGAGTATATGTGACTTTAGACTGTTGAGGACATGGTTGATTTCGGTTATGCGTATGATCCTGACTTTCTCCTGTATTGTCCTTAGGTGAGTTGATTTCATGAGAAGAAGCCATTTCTAATGGTGTGCTAATTTTCACCGTTATTTATGTTCTTGATTAACTGATTAACCCTAAGGTTCGTTTTAAGCTCACAACGATGTGAGTGATATCCCTTATGTTAAATTGGCGAAAAAACACTTAGTCCCCGGCAACGGCGCCAATGATGAGTGGCGAGGTACCCCTACACTCCACCATACGAATACGAGCGTGCACGCGCGATCCGGTCGAACTCCGCAGACTAAATGCCTTAACGCCACAAGAAACACTTGGGGTTAATCGTTCGTTGTCTTCCCAGGCTTGCTTGTATGTGTCACGGTGTATGGTTAAGCAAGTCTGAGGTATGTGATTTTTTTGGTATTTTCGGCTTATCTTCTATGCTACCAGGAGAAAGGGTTGAGAAACTAAGCTAACTCTAACTAAGGTCTAAGTCTAAATTAACTAGCGTCAGCATCCGTTCCCACTTACCGGACACACCCTGAACTATGCAACTGCAGCTTACCAAACGCTAATCGTTACTGGGATCGCCACACGTAACGCAAGTGCTCGAAGTGGTCGTACTGAGGCACCTATTTAGCCTACGTGTGATAAGCAGCCGATTCCTTAGCCAGCCGTACACACCCGTGGGTGCTCGTAACTAAGTCGTACTTATCACACGATCTAGCCTAGCAATGAGCAGCCGATTCCTCAACTAGCCGTACACATTAGACCCGGGAGTTACCAAGCGCAGAATCCTGGAATACGCTACTGGGTTACCAAGCATCCAATGCTCGTAATTGAGTCGTACTCATGCATTGCGTCAAGCAGCCGATTCCTTGACTAGCCGTACACGTCCGTAGACGCTCGTAATCAAGTCGTACTTATGCGCACTAGGAAAGCAGTAAATAAACAATAATAAAACCATGTACTGCAAGGTTTATCCAATCAAGTGCGTCTTTATTGCCGTACACAACTTGGGTTCAGGTTACAAGCTGCTCGAATAAAGAGCCGTTCACTCTAGGACTCCTACTACGGGCACATGGGAAAAATTCTAACCCTGGAGTGATCAATCTGCCAGAGCTTCGCTACTTCTAGCCAGGATTGGGAAATGAAGGGAGTGCCGCCTCTTATTTATAGATATGGCGGCGGACCGCGATATCACGTACGCGATATCGCAGGGGAAGACGCGATATCGCGGCACATGCAGGTCGCGTCTCATCAACATTCTTTAAAGAACAATTGCTTCAAGAATGCACTTGGAATGGGGATTGCTTTGCAATTTTAATTTGAGGCTAAATAAATAGTTACATTTAGAAAATTGGAAAGACTATTTTGAGTTAAAAAAAATGCAAAAAACATATTCCAAAGGAGACATGGTGGTAGAGTGATGAAGTGCAACATCTTATCCTATATAAGAAAAAATGCTTTAAATAATGGCAGCAAAGTGGTAGCTAAGAAAATAAGCTAATATACAAAATGACAAAAAATGAGGTAAAGCCAAAGCCAAACATAAGGACTTGGATAGATTTTATGAGAAATTAGAAACCAAGAAATAAGAAAAATTTATTTATAAATTGGCAAGAATTAAAAACAATAAATGTTAGGACATTAATAATGTCACATGCATCAAGGAGGCAAATGAAAGAAGTTTGGTAAAAGAAAATAAAATTTTGGATACGTAGACAAATTATGAAATGAAGAATTTCCATGAGAAGACATCCAAGAAGAAGAACCAAATTCTGGTTTGGTTAATGAACTTTCCTTCTTTGAGGTGAAGATAACCTTATTAAAAATAAAAAATGGAAAATTTGTTGGACCAGATAACATTTCTATAGAAGCTTGAAAAGCATTGGAAGATACAAGATGATGAGAGTGGTTACTCTAGTAGTTATTCTAATTATTAGAGTGGTTACTCTAATTATTAGAGTAGTTGCTCCCAAGCCTATAAATACAGTGCCCAGGTGCACAATTGGGAGAAGTCTTTTAGCAGTCAAGTAGCAAAACTCTTGTAATCTATTTGAAAGTTAGAGTATTTTCCAAGTGCCCACAGTAGGAGGTCTAAGTATGGATAAATCTTTATTCGAGCATTGTGTACGTGAGCACACCTTGTGTACGACAATAAAGATGAGCTCTTTGATTCATCCTTGCAACACTTGAGATTTGTTTCCTTACTCATTTATTTTATTTTATTTTCTTATGCATTTATTTTATTTTATGCACTTTACATTTCTGTTATTAGCACAACAATTCATTTTGATCAATTAAGCAAATTGTTAAATTACACAAGCACGACGACTTCGAGCATGCATGTAACACTTGGTAACCTAGTAATGATTAGCGTTTGGTAATCCCAGCAGTGTTGCACTGGTTCAGGATGTCTACGACAAGTGGAAATGGATGCTAGTGTTAGAATTAGTTAGAACTTAGTTAATGAGTAGTTAAGTTAAATTAGTCACTTAGTTACCTCTCTCCTTCCCTACTAGTGCAGGACATAAAAACATAAAAGCTATAAAAATCATATGCCTCAAGCTTACTTAACCATACAATCGTGACATACAAGTAAGCTTGGGAAGACAACGATCAACCAACCTATCCTTGTTCCACAAAGGCACATAAGCACTTAGTCCTTGGAGTTCGACTAGATCGTGTGTGAAACACTCATATTCGTATGGTTGAGCGTAGGGGTACCTCGCCGCTCATCATTGGCGCCGTTGCTGGGGACTTAGTTGTTTGTGTGCTAACTAGAACTTGGGAAATCATTCATATCATTGGAACGAACCCTTAGGGTTGGTTGAGAAAATAATAAATAAGAATACATTACACACTGAACAGACAAGTATGTATTCTTCTTTGTACGAAAGCGCCTCACCACCTAGGTCTGAAATAGGAAACAATCGGCGGCGTAATACACATGACGTTGATCTGCCAGTCCCTCAACAAGTTCGAGTGGTATATATTCATCCTGATGAGTACATACCAGAATTCACCTTTATCCTCCATTAAGATGAAAAACTACATTGGCGAGACTTAGAAGGTAACATAGTGTTACCTCTTGATTGTTCAGTCTCGAGCATGCTTCTTTGTGCTCTCACATGAATTGGCATGCCGCACTTACATGCAGAATACGTTGTGCAAGACTATGACTCGAGAGAATACTGTCCCATAGAGGCACAACGTCAAAGGGACTTGCAACAGGAGAGACATGATAAGTCTTTGAAGGGTAAGCGGTCCCAGGATGCCCCACATGTCTTAAGCGAAAATGAGGGTGGTGAACCTACCTCAGGCAGTCACGCACACAACGATGTTCCTCCCCTTGACTTTGGCCAAGGGGTTGTGTATCAGAACCTTCATTCCACTATTCATAACCCAGGTTTTGATACCCACAAGCACAAAGGGTCTGAAAGAGGGACACAAACTCATGATAAAGGTGGACATTCTGATCACAATTGTGATCGGGGCTGAGACCATAGAAGAGAAGGTAGCAGACATCATCATGGTGATGGTTCTCCTTCTTCTTCACCTTCATCGTCTCCTTCATCCTCTCCTTTAATATCTGGATGTAGTCATAAAGAAAAATACCATGGGGATAAAGGTAGGCAAAGTGGAAGTCATAGACGAAACAACTAGGAAAGGGAACGAGGACACTCTAGCGAGTCACAACATAGAAGAAGGGAGAGTAGGGAACAACGTAGGCATCATAGATGCCATGGACGAGATGATCATGATGAACCCCTACTTTCTACTCGAAGTATGTTAGACATAACTAAGGCTGTTAGAATTCCAACAAGGCACCAGAAAGATAGTAGGATCAAGAGATTAGATATGAACAACATCCCACTATTTGAAGGGGGATACAATATTGATCCTCAGAATCATTTACAAGCATTCCATGATGCGTGTGCCTTACAGAACATAGAGAATGAATGGAAAAAACTTAAGTTGTTCCCATAGACATTAGTTAAAGAAACAAAAAGCTGGTACTAGTCTTTAGAACTGGAATCCATTCGTAGGTGGAGTACTATGTTAGAACTATTTAATGACAAGTATCGAATGTACTCCCAAGTGTCTAACTTATGAAAGCAAATCCAAGGCTAGAAACAAGGAGGACATGAATCCTTGGATGCTACCATGGGCCGATACTATGCATTGTAACATTGTTGTCATAGCCATGGTTATTCGCAAAGGGATCAATTGCACCATTTCATGGATGGGCTTAGGCATGAAACGAGAAGAACCCTTGGGACTTATGCCCAAGGGAGACTATTTGAGCTTAGGTCCCATCAAATTCAAAGACTATTGGAGAAAGTTGCTAAAGAAGAAGGTGAGCTACGGAAGAGAGAAAGTGCAGAAGAGTATAACTGAGATCCTTCCCTTTGGAAGAGGGGAGTAAGATTTTGTGAGGATGAAGAAGAGTCACTACTCGAAGAGATGGTGAATAGAAAAACTTTTCCTATCCAAAAAATGACATTAGAAGTTTTGGAAAAGGTAGACCAAATGTGGGATTCCCTAGACAATAGATTTCAAAATATTCTTAAAATAGTTGAGGAGTCTAGAGAGCAAGTTAGTGAGAAAAGAAAAAAGAAAGAGGCTGAACATGCACGTAGCAAGGATAAGGACAAAGTTGCCATCATTGAAGAGGTTGTGGATTCAGAAATAGACAATGATAGTGGATGTGAGATATGTCAATATGACCATCCTAAGGGATGTTGCCTTATAATCTCACATCTGTAGGAGTCTGGGGTGTATGTACTTAACCCATGATTAAACAAAAGGAAAACACCTTGAAGGTTACCTTATCCTTAAGGTAAACCAAGGCAGTTCCACCAACCCTTAACATATTATCCCAATGGAACTCCACCACAATCGATTGAGCAATATCAACAGTGGTAGCACCCATAATCATTGGAAATGCCACCACCAAGGAAACAATATATTACCGGCAACCTGACCTGTATGGATATTACATGTAGTAGCCAATCTTCCCACGTGACTCTACTGGTCACGTTACTCCTCAGCCTCACTACCAAGCTTGCGAGTATTATGGGACTCCCTCTTCTAGAGGCAATATTCTGCAAGCATATCATCCTTATCATCTGGTCCCATCTCTTCCACCAATAGCTCCACTATCACCTGCTCCCGTAATGCAAGGTAAAATCCCTACCTAGCCGCAACAATGTAATGCCACGAGGGATGTTAACTCTCAACCTACTATTGGTTCCAACAACCACATGACGAAAAGACATTTCTTTAGAACCAACAGTCTAACCAAGCCCTTATAATTATAGGTGGCTGATTCCTTAGACACCTCAGTATTAATCAAAACTTCGGAGCCCCATTCAACCCAATCACCTCACTCAATGCATACATTCATGCTAGCACATGTCGTCACTAATTGGATCAAAGCTAGCCACCTTCCCAAGAAATTCTCTGATCCTGGGAGTCCTATGATATACTTACAAATTGCTAGAAATGCACTGTGAAAGGCTATTTTGGATTTAGGTTTCGGTGTTAACTTGATTTCTCAAGAAATATACAAGGCTTGGAACCTGACTCCATTGAAAAAGAGCAACATCCATCTAAAGTTGGCCAACCAGTCCATGACTGTCCCATTCAGACTAGTGGAAGATAGTGTTACCATTGTTTGTAAGTGGTCATACCCAGCTGACTTCCTAGTGATTTAGGTAAACAATGGTGAGGGGGACTTCCTAATCATAATGGGAAGAGCATGGCTAGGCACCATCGATGCATACCTAGGAACCCATGATCTTTCCCTAGAAGTATCAAAGGAAAATACATTCGAAAAGATCAAGAAGAAGAAAGTTCCATGCATCGCAAATAGTGACACAGGGTGTAATTACATGCAGAGGTCATGGTTTGTGTAAAGTTTAGCATTGCCTACATGCAATTAATGTGCACAAGTGATTAACATATAAAGATTCCTATATGTAGCAACCACATGACAAGAAGACACCCAACGACTAACAGCTGATCAAGAAAGTAGTTCACTCATATGCATAAAATCAATTGAGGGTTTGACTTATGCTTACATCGATAGCATAGATGCATTAGAGCAAGTCCACTACCAACTTCCAAGTCTTAACCTTGAAAATATTAACTGGGGGAAGTTGGAAATCCCTGAGAAATTTAAGTAGGATCCCCTCAAGCTAAAACCATTGCCCACTGGTATGGAATACACGTTTCTTAAAAACAGAAAATCGGTAAATATCAACGTTAAGCTTGCTCCTCAATAGAAAGAAGAACTGCTAAAGGTAATATATAAATGGTTGGAAGCCTTTGCTTGGTCATATCCCAAATTAACTGGAATAGATCCTAGGATATGCCAACATAGAATTTACACTAACCCCTCCATGAAGCCTCGAAGACAACTGTAGAGGTGATTGAACCTTAAGTTGAAGCAAGTAGTTAAGAAAGAAATCGAACAGCTTCTCAAGGCTAGGTTCATATGCCCTATTGTTGATAGCGAATGGGTTATCCCCTTAGTTATTGTGCCTAAAAAGGGAGGCAAATGGAGGGTGTGCATATATTTTAGGCTACTAAATATAGCAACATTCAAAGATCACTTTCCATTGCCATTTGTTAACCAAGTCTTAGAAACCATTGCAGGGCATCGCTATTATAGTTTTCTGGATGGATATAGTGGATATATCCAAATACAAATAGCCCCAGAAGACCAAGCCAAGACTACGTTCACCAGTCCTTGGGAAACATTGGCATACAAAAAGATGTCGTTTGGCTTGTGCAATGCCCATGCAACATTTCAATGACTAGTTCTAAGCATATTCCTACAACAGATAGGGAATGGTGTGGAGGTCTTTATGGTTGACTTCTCCACTTATGGAGCAAACTTTGATCAAGCCTTGGATCAATTGGAGCAAGTGTTAAATAGATGTGTAGAAACTAGTTTAAGGCTCAACTGGCAGAAAAGTCATTTGATGGTCCAAGAAGGCGTAGTACTAGGGCACAAAATCTCACACACAGGGATAGAGGTAGACCCTGAGAAAATCAAAATTATCCAAGGAATTACTCGTCAACCAAAAATTGTCAAAGATATTCAATCATTCCTTGGACATATTGGCTACTATAGGATATTCATTGAGAACTTTTTAAAGGTTTCCAAACCATTGGTGGAATTAACGAAAAAGGACATGCCTTTCAAGTGGACCAGGGAATGCAAATTAGCTTTCCAAACTCTAAAACAGAAGCTAGTATAAACACCCATTCTACAAGCTCCTGAGTGGTCCAAACCATTCCATATCATAACTAACACGTCCAACTATGCTTTAGGAGCCGTACTTACTAGTTAGATGACCAGAAGTGTCCTTATTACATCCACTATGCAAGTAGAAGTATCGTTGGTGCACAACTTAACTACACTACCACAGAGAAATAATTAATGGTTGTAGTGTTTATACTAGAAAATTTTAGACACTATGTATTGGAATATAAAGTATATATACGTATAGATCATAGTGTAATCTGGTTCCTCATGAATAAGCTAATGGTAAGTCCTCGTATCATACGATGGCTTGTAATCTTACAAGAGTTCGATTTAACGATGATCGATCGCAAAGGCACTGAGAATGTAGTTGCTAATCATTTATCTCGATTTTGATGGGACAACAAAGAGGATGAGTATCCAATTTCTGATCATTTCCTTGATGAATTCCTCTTTGCCGGTGTAGTGAATAATTAATCACCCATGGAGACAAATTGATACAATAGCATTCTTACCTATCTCCTCACCCAACAAACATCACAAGAGTTAAGCCTTAAGAAGAAACAATAGTTTCTTCACCAAGCTAAGTACTTTATGGAGATCAATGGGCAACTTTACAAAGTGTGTTCAGATGGCTTGGTTTGATGGTGTTTTCCTGATATAGATCAACTGCGAGTTCTCCAAGATGCTCATGAGGGTCCTTGTGGGGGTCATTACACTGGGAGAAGAATGGGCATCAAGATCCTGCTTGCAGGATATTATTGGCCTACATTATTTCAGGACGTCCATCATTTCGTCCAATCTTGTGAGCACTATCAACGTGATGGGGGAATGACTGCTAGAATGGAGGGTCTGCAACAATGGATTCAACCATTAGAATCTTTCGACATTTGGGGAATTAATTTTATGGGGCCAATTACACCAATGTCCAATGGAAAAGCCTATATCATTGTTGCTATTGATTACCTAACTAAATGGGCAGAAGAAGCAGTTGTTAAGGATTGTACATCATCTATAGCTACACAATTTGTTCAACAACAAATCATAAATAGGTTTGGTGTGCCTCGTGCACTTATTTCAGACAATGGTACACACTTCACAGGTGCATGTTTTTAGAAATTAATGCAACACTTAGGGGTTGAGCATAAATTGACTACACCATACCACCCCCAAGTGAACGGTCAAGCAAAAGTTACCAACAGGGAGATTACGAAGATATTGACAAGAACCATTAGCAAGTTTAGGCGAGACTGGAGCACTAAACTGAATGGTGCTCTTTGGGCATGTCACTCCACATGGAAACTCCCTACATGCTACTCTCCCTATGATTTAGTGTATGGTAAGTTACCAACACTTCCCATTCAAACTAAGCTCCATACACTATCCACATCATGTGACCTCAACCTTGACCTTGATCTAGCATAGAAACAATGGTTAGTAACCCTTAACTTGCTAGATGAAAATTGATTAGCTGCCCTATCATATAACGAATTGCACAAGGCCTTCAATAAATAATGTCATGACCTAAGAATTAAGAAAGTTAAATATCAACCAGGAGATAAGGATCTTTACTGGAATCCCACACATGTGCTACAACGTACTAAATTTCAAACACTGTGGGAAGGACCTTATATTATTTATGCAACTTTTCCTTCAAGGTCCATGACAATATACAAACCTGAGAACTTGGATAAGAAACTTTTGGTCAACATGAAACAAACCAAACCTTTCCATGAGCTTAGGACAACCAGTACACATGCTACCTCTCTTGATGGATAACCCTACTCACTATTTCAGATTTTCTCCTTCCAGCTTAGTCGTGGGGGAGATGGCCACCTATGCTAACCGTTCTAGGCCCTCAGTTCTTTTTGAATTTTTTTTTACACATTCTTTCAAATTTTCTTATTTTTTTTTGCACCATCATTCATGTTTTTACTATTTCTTTGTTTGCTTGATTTACTTTTATTTGTCATCTAATAAGTGCTCATAATGGTGGATTGAATTATATCATATTGATTGCTAATGTTTGGTTTTTACCTTTGAATTATGATGTTGATATTAAGGTATGGTTCTTTTGGTAAAATAGGAAATGAGTCCACATCATCCACTCATCCATACAACTCTATGGTCTCCTTTGGCTTGGAACTGTACAGTCCCCTTTTTCTAGGTAAACTTGTTAATGAATTGGTGGCTGGGTATTTTTCAAACCAAGGAAATAATCAAAGGATGAAAAGGTTGTGACTTCAAGGGGATTCAATGCATTGGTATTGGCCATTCTCTTGGGTGCTTGGATGCTTTTTCTTGGGGTTTTCACGATTCTGACATTGTTCAAATATCAGGAAGTTGAGTGAATAAAAATAAGTCTTTGCATGGTGTGGTTCTCACGCATAAGAAAAAACAAAAGAGAGAGAGAGAGAGAGAGAGAGAAAGGTGAGAATTCAAAGCACACCCCTTAGAAATAATAAAGAAATATGGGCTACAAGTGTTGGTTATGGCATTGGAAAGACATGTTACCCATGCCTGAAGGTTCCCTCTAACTAAGGCCCTTTCTCACTTCCTGCTTCTTCATCTCACTCTCCTTGGGATGGTGGTGACTCTTTGTGGAAGCATTCTTGTTGCCTCAAGAGGATGGATTGACCAAGTGTATTGATGTGAGGTCATTAAATGTGGTTTGTTTGAGTTTGGATTTGGGATGAGTTCTACTTAGTTATCTTAACCATGAAATACACAAGGGGCTTTACACAGCCTTGTTCTTAGGATTTCATTCCATTCTCTCCTCTCCATCTTTCTTTCCATTTTCCACCTCATTGCCAATTTTATCATTAGTCTATTTTGGGTTGATGCATTTTTTTTCTTTGGTGAATTCTTACGGGTAAGTTTTTAACTCTTGCTTCCAAATGACATTCCTAGAGCCTATAGACTCTTTAGTTTGTGGGTTTGTTATGGCATAAAGGGCATGAACCTGCTTTGGGGAGGACACTGGAATTTCTTTTTGGTGCAATTGTTAACTTCTTTTCCTTAAAAATTTCCTACAATCAATCATTTCTTGTTTCATCTCCATCCATGACATCTATTTCATTGGCGTTGCCGTTGATATTTTTCATCTTTCTTGTTTCTCATGTTTTTCCATCTTATAGCTACCAGAGGTTTGCTCTTAGTCGTGGGGGCCCTAGCACAAATTTTTTAATTTTTTCCATTTTACTAATTACCTAACCCCTACATCTTGGGTAGTTGCCAGTGATAAATCTCTGAACCAGTTTCTACCATAACCACAACTCAGCCAATGTGCTTGATATCGAGGCAAGGTATCAACTGCATTGTGGATTATCTATCCTTGTTCATTTGTGACTATGTTGTGTGTGTAGATGGTGATCATACAAGAAATGGACTGGGCTTGGAGGAAGCACTCAAGATGGACTGGAACTAGAGCATTTACAAAAGGAGCAAGTTTGGTGGCATGGCTATGGATAAACAATGGAAGGCGCAATCTCAGCATTGGCAACAACACGCTCCATCTTCTTTCTCTCTCTCTTTTTCTCTTCAAGCTACCAAATAAAGGCTTGTATGTCATTTATGTACAAGTGTTCACCACAATGGTCATGAACACTAATGTTGTAATATGCTTATTGATCCATTCACTGGGCACGTTGAGTCTGTCATCCTATTCCATCGTCTGTTGTCAATTAGTCAATAATCCCATACCTTTCCAATGTTTTGTAAGGAACTCGAGGATGAGTTTTCATTCAGTCGTGGGAGTATGATGAGAGCAGTTACTTTAATAGTTATTCTAATTATTAGAGTGGTTACTCTAATTATTAGAGTAGTTGCTCCCAAGCCTATAAATATAGTGCCTAGGCGCACAATTGGGAGAAGTCTTTTAGTAGTCAAGTAGTGAAACTCTTGTAGTCTATTTGAAAGTTAAAGTATTTTCCAAGTACCTGCAACAGGAGGTCTAAGTGTGGATGGATCTTTATTCGAGCATTATGTACCTAAGCACACCTTGTATACAGCAATAAAGATGAGCTCTTTGATTCATCCTTACAACACTTGAGATTTGTTTCCTTATGCATTTCTTTTATTTTATTTTCTTATGCATTTATTTTATTTTATGCACTTTACATTTCTATTATTAGCACAACAATTCATTTTGATCAATTAAGCAAATTGTTAAATTACACAAGCACGACGACTTCGAGCATGCATGTAACACTTGGTAACCTAGTAACGATTAGCATTTGGTAATCCCAGCAGTGTTGCACTGGTTCAGGATGTCTACGACAAGTGGGAACAGATGCTGGTGTTAGGATTAGTTAGAACTTAGTTAAGTTAAATTAGTCACTTAGTTGCCTCTCTCCTTCCCTACTAGCAAAGGACATAAAAACATAAAAGCTATAAAAATCATATGCCTCAAGCTTACTTAACCATACAATCGTGACATACAGGTAAGCTTGGGAAGACAACAATCAACCAACCCATCCTTGTTCCACAAGGGCGCATAAGCACTTAGTCCTTGGAATTCAACCGGATCATGCGTGAAATGCTCGTATTTGTATGGTTGAGCGTAGGGGTACTTCGCCACTCATCACAAGAGTTTCTTGGTTGACACAAATATTTAAAAAAATTTTGAAGGATGGAGAAATGCATAACAATTGAAGAAAAAGCATTGTTATTTCCATCTACAAAAATATAGGAAATATACAAAAGTGTGTAAGCTATAGAGGGATGAAGCTAATGAGCCATACTATAAAGCTTTGGGAGAGAACCATAGTGTAGAGCCTCAAACTTGAATTAACAGTATCATTATGTTAATTTGGATTTATGTGAGAGAGATATGCTATAGAGGCTATTTTGTTGATATGACAATTGATTGAGAAATTCAAAACATTTTAAAAAAAGATCTATATATGATCTTCATTAACTTGGAAAAAGCATATGATACGGTGCCTAGAGATATTATTTGGTAGGCCTTGCATGTGAAAAACATCTTTGATAAATATATTAAAATGATTCAAGATATGTATGAATGAGATAATACTAAAAGTAGAACAGTTTATAAAACAACATTTGATTTTCTAGTCATAGTAGGTTTATATCAAGGGTCTTTGCTTAGCCCATACTTATTTGTCATTATTATGAAAGAATTAATAGAGAAAATAGAAGATGAAATCCCTTGGTGTGTGCAATTTGTAGATGATATTATGATGGTGGATATAGTTTGAGAGAATATTGCTTTTAAAATGAAGAATTGGAGATATGCTCTAGAATCAAAAAGATTTAAAAATTAGTAGAAGTAAGACAAATTATATGGAATATGTAACACCCTCCTTTTTAGCCCTAGATTGTGATGAGTGATAGAGTAGATCCTACACCCAACCATATAGATCATAAGCATGCATGTGCAATTCAGTTGAATTCAATGGACTTAGCTAGTATGATTTTTTAGATAATTAAACGTGGATCATTGATCATAGTCTTCTCAATCATAACTTGTGTTGGTTTAAGTGGTATGGTTAAGTATAATTGGTATGTATGATGGTTTTTATTATTATTTATACTATTAAAAAAATTAAAAGATTAAACTAATAAATCTAAATGTGAAAAAATAATCTAAACTAGCCTAGCAAAGAGCATCTGTTTCCTACTTTCTATACACATCTTGAACATATACTAACATTATTGGGTTGCTAAATGTTCACTGCTAAGTGTACCAAGTGTGCATCACTGGGATTACCAAATGCTAGTACATATGCTAGAAATGGTCATGCTTATGCATGTATATTTAATGTACAAAATAATAAAATATTAAACTAATAATGTGGGAAAGTAAATAAACATTAAGGAAAAAGTGTAAGAAAGTAAATCAAAGTACTAGTTTGAATGCTACAATGGAGGAAAAAATCCTAATTTTATTGTTGCTATGCACATGTGTCTAAGTACATAATGCACTTGAATATAACTTTGTACAAATCATTTAATCCATAATGTAAGAACTTAGAGGGGAAAATATTCTAACTTTTGTGGAAGAAAATTGCAAGAGTTTGGCTGCAAAATGACTAACAGGTGCCATAAATGAGGTGGGTGCATGCATTTAAATAGGAAAACCACAAGACAATGTCAATGCATATGCATTAATACATCATAGGATGCTTTGACACGCAAGCATTGATGAGGTTGCATCGATGCATAATCGTTGACATAGTTGATTGACTGAAAACTCATCTTTGAGTGAACAAAAGTGAGATTGAGTTGTTTACAAAATTGGACTATGGAACTAATTTATTGATTGATAGACTAAGAATTGAGTGTTGCATTACTATAACATTATTCAAGTGCTTACATTAAGGTTTGAGAAAATTAGACACTTTATAACAAAAATTTCAACCAATTGTTATGTATGAAAGAAAAATGAACTAAGATAGGTGGTCTAAGTAATGCCAAAAGGTGATGGCTCCTACAACTCTAGTGATTAGCCGCCTTGGCTTGGTTATACTAGTGGTAGTGGCTATCTCATTGTTGCTATTGCTACTTTTGACATATGAAAGACATCTAACAATGTCTTCATCTTCTCTTCCATGCTCATCGGATCATTGATAGTCTAGGTAGCATTCCATAGATTTGATGGTGTAAGCATGTCCCACAAGCAAGGTAAAGTAGGGAATAGCTTTTTAGTATTAATAAACCATGCTACAAATTATTTATGTTTGATGTCGATGATTGCATAGTGTTTTGTAGCTTCTGATGATTTGTCATTTTCTTTACTAGGTTCTCTACTACTAATCCCTAATCTTCAAACTTAGACATGAGAACCTTAAGCTCTACATTAGCTACATCTAGCTTCTGCTTAGGCTCCCTATGTGCTGGTAACATTTCTTTCTAATTCTAATATCAATCATCTTACTTTTATAGTTTTGTTCTTGGGTGTCCTATAGTCAACATTACTTGGTTTACATAATGGAGGTTGGATAGCTTCATGTATTCTGTTATTTCTTCTATTTAGAGCTTCTTCATGCAGATTTCCACTTGATTGTATGCATTCAACCTATCATAGATGGGTTGCCATGCATTATCATGTTGTTGGAGCTATTAGAGAAAATCATTTATTTTTACCTTTTCTAATTAGATTTCCTTCTCTTTGACTTCCTTGAGCATGCAAACTTGGTTCCTATAGTGATTTTTCACTTTCTCATACTTACTAATCTCATTCTTCCAAGTAGTGATCTCAATCATTGACTTTTGGAAAATGACACAGACCATCTCCATCAACAAATATCTATTTTCTATGGCTAACCTTCTAACATCTTGATTGACCCTACTAAGTTGTTCCTATTTCTGCTTCAGGGATTTCCTTATTTGTTTCTTTTGCTTCTCTACCTTAAGTAGGTGCCAATTTTTCTTGGTTGGATTTTAATTATCGTAGCACAACTAGATGAGATCATTATTGATGTGCAACATTTTATCTAATAATTTTGCATTCCATATGACCTTTTCCTTCTCCTCCTCAACCTTGCATTATCATTCCTAAAGCTTCTAAAAAGCCTCATTCCTTATCATCTCAAGTTAGAACATGATTAGATCTACCAGGATGGCTTTAAGTTTAGTAACTTTAGATACCAAATGTTAATTGATGGTGGAAGCCTCCTAAAGTTGTGCTTCCTTGACTAGAAGCTTTTTCCTTATTTCCAGAATTGGTTACTCAATTTTCACTAGTCATTTCAATACTTCCTCATGCTGCACTGCAGTCATTCTTCTACTTCCAGTTCATGTAGATACTTGAATGTCTACCATGCTAGCAATATTAGGCATTAGTGTTGTAGAAATCCTTAGAGCTTCTTTTATTTCACTCACAACCATCTCACTTGATATCTTCTACCCCTTGTATGACATAACTAGGATTGTAGCACCTTTTCCTTTTTTTACCACAGAGAAGGCTATGGCATTGCCTAAGATTTCAAGAAGTTTCTTAAATGTAGGTATATTGTAACTTCTCCTATGTTAGGGTTGGCATGAATAGTCACCTAGACACATTTTTAGGAGAACATGTTATCTAGATCATTTGATGGATAGCTAATGCTTCTCATAACATTGTTCAAATGGCTTATGGCTGGGCAATAGACAAATGACTCATCACTACTAGATTCTTATTATTTTTGATGCTCCCTAAGTTACCTTAGGTGCTCTTTAGCTCTGACTATCTCATGGATTGGTAGTGGTGGTGGTGGTGCATGTTTTTTCTAAAATTTAGGAGGTTCCTTCTCCTTCATCATCTCGTATCATGATGTGATAGGAGCCTGGTGGAGCACATCATTTAGTGGGCTATTCCTTATCTTTTTCATACTTTTTTTATGAGGCATGAGAAAAGGAATGTCTTTCCATCATTCTCATTCTTCTTGAATCTTTTCTCAATCTTAAGGAAGATTAATTAGGGTAGGTTGATAGGGAATTTTCCACTTACAGTCGTACATTCCCGAGTAGAGATGGATGTAATTTTGCTTAGTTGTACTATTGGGTTTAGATGGTAGGTCATGATATTGAAGTAGATTTTATTACTTTTGTTAAGGCACCGTACTCCTTGCAATCCACTCCATAGCACTACTGAGTTCATTCTTTCCTTACCTCTACATCTATCTTGGTTGAAACCTCTACCATCTTTGCCCCTACATTGGATAATTCTATGGCCTTTGCTATGACCTCCACTGAGTATGAGATGATGATATCCTTGATTTTGACTATGGAATCTTCTTGGAAATTATTTTAAAAAAGATAATTCTCATCAAGTTACCATTCCCCATTGGTGAAAATGGTTGCCCAAAGTAGGAATACTTGCAATTGCATCTAGATCTCCTTATATGTGAATTCTAAGAATGGTCCAAAGTTTGGCTTTTGAAGAATTGTTCTTTGAACTTCCTTATTGCATACCTTCTTCATGCATGCCTATGCGAGTGTGACTTCAAGGATAATCTTGGGCCTAGGCACTTTATCTTACCTAGACTATCTTGTCTTTGTTATGGGAATTTGTTAAATAGATTTTACCTTAGGTTCTTCTCGTAGTGGTCCAGTTGCATGATTTTCTTCTTATGCCTACGTCGTTGGTTGTTGTTATTATTATTGTTATCTTCACCCTCCTCTTCCACATTTTTCTCTTTCTTGTGAAGGTTCATCCACTTAAGAACCTCGTTTTAGAGCCATTTGCAATCACATGGATGATTATCGATTAACTTTAGTTACATGGGCATAAGCATAGGTAACCTTTGTTTGTTAGTTAGTTAGCTTAGTTTCAAAACACTTATGGCCTTAATTCTTTTAAGTAATTGTAGTATTTATAATTTAGAAGTCCTATGATATTTAGATATCTAACTGATGAGTACCAAGGTACCCCTACACTCAACCATACGAATACGAGCATTTCATGCACGATCCAGTCGAACTTCGCAGATGGACTAGTTGTGGTATCTAGATAGTTATCCTTAGGTCACAGTTCGCTGTCTTCCCACCTGGACTAGTATTAACTTTTTCACGTATGATTTAGTCCAGAGTGAGATGTATGATGTGTTTCTATGCTAATGCTACTCTTGAAGGAAATGGAAGATAATATTAACTAAGCTAAGAGAGAAAGGGTGAGATAGAATCTAAGCTAGCCTAAGTGCGATGAGCATTCGTTCCTCAATCATCCGTACACATCTTGGACTTCATGCATGACTACCACTGGGATTACCAAGTGCAGATCCTAGGTACGCTACTGGGTTACCAAGTAGTCACACTTAAATGCTCGTAATCAAGTCGTACTCATTTTGCATTTAACAGGAGTTTAGGGTAAGAAGGTATTAACTAAGAAAGCAGTAAATAATAATTAATTAAAATAAGTGAATGCTGCAATGATGAAGTAATCTTGATCTTTATTGCTGATCATGTGCATGTCCAAGTACATCACACTCGAATAAGGATGTCGTACAATTACAATCACCACACTGCGGGCATACACTGGGAAATAATTCTAACTCTAAGAAGGAAAAACTATAAGAGTTTGGGTAAGGAACTAAGAACTGAGTCCTAGAACAAGGAAAGTTGCCTCTTATTTATAGAAATTGAGGTAGGCCACGAGATATCATGGCTGCAATATCGAGGGTTCGATAACTAGACCTGATAGACCATATCTTGTATTAGGGCTCCGATAACTGGGCCTGACAGACCATGACTCATCATACCCCCACCACTAAATAACAACTCGTCCTCAAGTCAAAGAAAGTGAGGAACAAGTTCAATTGATTACACAGTGGATAGGTATGGGATTATTGACTGACTAGGAATTTATTTATGCCGTAGTGGAGAATTAAAAAAACTTTGGACACAGACATAAAAGACAAAACTTGTGGAACTCATGGGGTTCTCAGTAGTGGTGGCTCCTCTATGGGTGCCTCTCCTTTGTTCTGCATGATCAAGCTTCTGAGATTGATACCGTTGAAGAAGTTCTTGATGTTTCTTCTCTTCTATCCAAAGATTATGAGTCATCCATGTTGATGTTCAAATGTTTGATGAAGTTAGCACTTTCCATGAACATGGCAGTTGCGGGAACACTTGATTGGCCTTGACATGTTATGCCGCAAATAGCTATCATTCCTCTTCATAGGCTTGGGCACTAACCTCTCCACCTTTTGCTTGGATAGGTTATGCAGTAACAGGGGTTTCATGATGGATGCTGAGTGATCGTGCCTCCTGCTCTACATATTCTACATGAAGTCTTTGGCCCTTGCCTCCCCCTGGTCATTCGGTTGCACCTTGAGAGGGTCCTCCTTGTTGTCTTCTTTTAGGGGCCATCTATAATCACACAAAGATCAATTGTTAGTAAGGTTATTAAAAAAAAGGTCAATGATTTCATACCTTACTCATTGCCTTTAATAAATGTTGAATTCTTTGCTTAGTGTGATTTTAGAGTTAGAAATTGTTTTTTCAAGTAAGTTGCCCTAAAAGTTTAATGTCAGACCTGGTTTGTTAGGTAACACATAAAAGGACCTAGTTTTGAGGAACGTTTGATAAAATGATGACAAAGGAAAGAATAGATTTGGCAACAAAGTACTTAGAGGGTAAAAGATGATGTGGTGGTATGCAACAAGTACAAATTACAAAAGTCACGCAAGTGGGTCCTCCCCAAAGTAGGTTCTAACCTATAATGCCCTTGCATAACCACACCTTAAAAGGTCCATAGGCATTAGAAGGGTTAAATGTAATCCACACTAGTTCCACAAAACACACACATGTAGATACCACCATGATGAGATATGAATTCAATGCTACACAAGACATGGGTTACAAATACATGAACAACGAGATGAGGCGAATTGTAGAAGGGATTGTAGAGATTGGGACATGAGGTAATTGACCCAGGGCACAATGAATCCTGTGTGTAAAGCATGATTAATATGTCATTAACCCGTCGTTCCAAGATTAGGACCAAGTCCATTCCTCTGATAAGTGACACTGCATTGTTTCATACCATGATGAGTGACTATGAGAGTACCAAAACAACAAGGCATACGATCACTTGGCATTTTGTTCAAGGGAGGAGTGATTTTTGTTTTGTGGCACTTCCTTTGTTGTTTTTCTCTTTCTTATTCTTTTTTTTTCTTTTTTCTCATTTTTTTGAAGTGCTGAATCTAGAGAAGCCGCCAACCTTTAGGCATGGATGCATGTCTTTCCAGTGGGATCCCCCTAGAACAACATTGGATTTTTGAGTGCCTTTTGATTACTCTTACTCCCATTCTACATTAGATCTACAAGGATCTTAGTACAACCACGTTGCATGACAACTTCCACAGACGTCACCAAAGAGAATCCTTAAGTCCCCTTGATGTCACACCCTAATCATTCCCTCTTGGTCCATCCTTCTTCATTCTGGGTACAATGAACACAAAATTAATTTTAAGTTTTAAGAATGTCAAGAATATCACTGTACCCTTGAACAGAACCTCTTATTTGTAGAATGGATAAGTGGGTGTAATGGGCTCACTATCCACATAATTGATCACTCGAGACCTGATAACATAGAACACACCCCAACCAACGAGCCACATGAGTGTTTTATTCATAGATAAGATTACTTATAAAAATGTAAAAAGAAAAAAAGAAAAAAAGATAAAACAATAAATTGAAAAAGGAAAAACTGGAAAACAAAAAGTTGTAAAATTGAAGAAAATGAAAAATATTTATTAATCTTGCTTGTTATTAAAATGGGGGATATCCCCCATAACTAAATGGTAGAGGATGGAAAAGATTAACAAATGAAAGATGAGGATCCTTGCATGTTGGAAATATTGGGACTCGATCATACTTACCCCATTGGGCTCCACACACTTGGATATAGTAAGCATAGTGGGACAATTTATGAGATGTGCTTCCTGGATAAAGAGTTGACCCACTATGATATTTGGGATCATTACATGGTATGTAGGGATCAGGATGTTACCCTCCATGGCTGTGTTCATTAGGCTGTATAGTTGTTGGAGTGTTAATTGGTGGCCCTGATGAAGTAACACGAGGCGTTGGGTTCAAAGGGAAGGGTGCACCATAGTGTTGGACTCATGCCGAGTTGGAGAATGCAGTGGCCTTGGAATTGTGTTGTGCCTTTCTACAATCATGTCTAAAGAAGGGACGCCTTTGATGTTGAGGAGGTCTCTCATTGTTGTTGGCAATATTAGCACAAGTAACATTCGTGGGTTGTTGTTGTGGTGCAGACACTTCAGGAATAATTGGTGGCGATGTAGAAGGAGGAAAAGGATGAGAATGTTGAAATTTCGGAGAAGTGTAAGGTACACAAGGTGATGGTTGTGTTGAGGACATGGGCTGGTAGTATTGAGGAGAATTGTAATGCGGAGAGATAGAGTATGTTGACCTAGTTTGGGGAAATAGGATGTTGAACTTGATAAGCATTTGGATTCAGAGGATACGAAGGGTGTCTCCAGTTTAGGGATGGCTTCCCCCACGACTGGGATTGTTACCACTGTGATTGAACACAGTATCTCTGTACGAAATCTGGGTGTAACGTGTTTCCAAAATGCTCATATAAATGTAAGATTGGGCATTGGCCCTTGGGGTGATCGTCCAGGAAAATATTGCATACATACATATGATCAGTAGTTGAGCTCTTATTCTCCTCATCCCTTCTTTCTGAATGTCTAATGATATTTTGTCCTACTTCTCAGGTTGTCAAAACTCTATCTCCAATAATATTGATATATTCTCCACACTTTTTATGCATCCATTCTAGCCTCTTATTGATCTTTTCCTCAACTTCTTCTAATGATTGTTGTCCTGGCAAAGGTGGTTCTTCCTCCTTGACATTGGTTAATTTCTCCTTTTTGTGATTATGGACCTTTGTTAAGTTGAGATTTTTGTCCTGTTGGTGTTTTTCAACACTCTCCCATCTAGCCATTTCTCCTTCCTCTTTTGCTACCCTCTTAATAAGCTCTTGGACTTGATGGGTTCATAGTTTGTATAGTTGACCTTGGGCATACATCCCTAGGGTCTCTCTTGTTTCATCTTGAAGCCCATCAATGATATGGTACATTAGCCTTTCCTTAGAGAACTCATGACCTGGATAGTTGTTTAACAGTGCATAATATCTTTCTAAGTCCATGTCCAAGGGTTCATGTTGTGCTTGTTTCCACTCTTGGATTTGTTTCCTCAAGGTTGACACTCTTGCGTAAGTTTGATATCTTTCGTTAAAGAGTTCTACCATTGTTGACCAACATCGTATTGAATTTGGTTTTAATGATCTATACTATACTTTTGCTTGGCCAACGAGTGTCATAGGGAAGAGCTTGAGTTTTTGCCAACCATTATCAATGTTGTTCCATGCGTAGGCATCGTAGAAGGCTTGTAAATGTTGATGTAGATCTAAGTCATAGCCTCCTGAGAAATTAGGAAAGTTGTTTAAATCGAGCCTGGGTAGGCGGCTCTCTTTACGATGCTTACGTGAGATTCGAACAACCTCTTGTATTTGCGTTAGGCTTATAGTGGCCAGTAGGGGTTCATCATCATTGGGTAAGTTATGCTTTCACGTGTTGAGACGATGTTGCCTTTGTTTATGTTTATAAGAAACCCCTACCTCAGGTTGCGTACTCCAATCTTCACTATCATATAATTTGTTGGTTCTCCAATGAATTTCCTCACTAGGTGCAGCATTATCATAGTCTTGTAGGAGAGGCATGGTTGTGCAATTGTGTGTGAATTTATATGTGAATTTTTATAATTATTTCTTTATAAAAGATATATCATTAATTCCTATATAAAGACCTTGTATGATATAACTAATCTAGATAACTAGCATCATCCCCAGCAATGGTGCCAATGATGAGTGGCGAGGTACCCCTACACTCAACTATACAAATACGAGCGTTTCACGCACGATTTGGTCGAACTCCACAGATGGACTAGTTGTGGTATCTAGACAATTATCTTTAGGTTGTAGTTCGCTATCTTCCCACCTGGACTAGTGTTAACTTTGTCACGTATGGTTTAGTCCAAAGTGAGGTGTATGATGTGTTTCTATGCTAATGCTGCTCCTGAAGGCAATGGAAGATAATATTAACTAAGCTAAGAGAGAAAGGGTGAGAGAGAATCTAAGCTAGCCTAAGTGCAATGAGAATTCGTTCCTCAATCATCCATACACATCTTGGACTTCATGCACAACTACCACTGAGATTACCAAGCGCAAATCCTAGGTACGCTACTGGGTTACCAAGTAGTTACACTTAAATGCTCGTAATCAAGTCGTGTGCATTTTGCGTTTAATAGGAGTTTAGGATAAGAAGGTATTAACTAAGAAAGCAGTAAATAATAGTTAAATACATAATTAATTAAACTAAGTGAATGCTACAATGATGAAGTAATCTCGATCTTTATTGCCGGTCATGTGCGTGTCCAAGTACGTCACACTCGAATAAGGATGATGTACAATTACAATCACCATACTACGGGCATACACTGGGAAATAATTCTAACTCTAAGAAGGAAAAACTACAAGAGTTTGGGTAAGGAACTAAGAACTAAGTCCTAGAACAAGGAAATCTGCTTCTTATTTATAGAAATTGAGGCAGGCCGCGATATCACGGCTGATGCGATATTGGGGGTCTGATAACTGGGCTTGATAGACCATATCTTGTATCAGGGCTCTGATAACTGGGCTTGACAGACCATGACTCATCATTAACCTTTAATATTTAATTAAATATAAGTTTTTAATTAATTATTATTATTTATACATCCTAATTATGCTTTAACTACCTTTGTTACTTGAATTGTGGGAAGAGATTGCTAAAATTTTGGTTTTAAGTACTTCCATGATGTGGAGCTCAACTCCAAGAGCTCACAAGATCAAAAATGGGTTCAATTAGATCAATAGATAGCAAATTATTTCTTTTAGAAGGCTCTAGGCTTAGAAAAATGCAAAAAATTTCTTTGTGTTTGAAGGCAAATAATAAATATTTAGATAAGAGTCATGCATATATATACTATTTTTATGTTGCATCGATGTATTTCACTACTTTGTCTATTTTCTTTCTTTGCATTTGGAAATGTCTTCAACCACATCTTCTCTACTCTATTTAGAAGCTTTGGTGTGTAATTATTTTTCAACAACAAGAGCATAACTATGACTTCTCTTTAGGAGTCATATAACATATTCTTAAAGATGACCCTTTCCATTTACAACTTCAAGCAAAAAGGCTCTCATTGAAAGTTAAAGAGTTATTTTGTTTTCTATAATATTAATTTCTTTTTGTTTTGAAGGTTCAAGATTGAGAAGATTTTAGCTTTTGTTACTATTTTTTCTTTCTTTCTGATTGATGTATTCTTTGATCTTTATAAATAATTTTCTCCTTCTCTTTATAAGAAATCCTTTAGTAAGAAGTAAAAACCCATGAAAGTGCTTTTGAATAAGGATAAGGCCTAATCTTATTCCTACCCCCAAGGGAAAATTTTTTCAGGATTGATTGTAAGGATAAAAACTTGAAAAGGCATCCCCAAAACCATTAAACTTTTTCTTTAGACTCTCTCTTTGATGATTTGATGTACTATGAATTTTTTTAATATTATTATTTAATGTAGCTAAAGTAATTTATCAATTCTTAACATTCTACTTGAATAATAAAAATAGTCATAAATTCTCACAATAGATCATCCAAAAATCTCAACAACAGGAATGATTCCATGAAGGACAATTGTGGTTACAAAAATGAGGTATTGATAATGTTGATGTAATAATAAATTTAGAACAAGATTTAAAATATCTTTAGAGAAATTTCTAGAGAAGATAAAATTATGTGCAAATACCAAAAAAATAAAGCTTTTTTTTTTCCTAGGAAAATATTAGAGGTAGAAGACATGATGAAAGAAAATATATACATGCAACAATTGCCATATCTATGAGAGCACTAAATAGCAAAGTAAAACTAGGATCATACCATATTCAAGTTGAAACTAGAATATGATACAATGAGTAGCATAAAGATAAAATATGTCAATTATGTTTACTACAAGTAGGGACTGTCATTTGGAGTGATGGTAAGGTGCTCATTTCTCAAGTCAAAGACTTGGGTTTGAGCCTGGGTGTAGCTACTAAAGAGGTTAGGCTTTCGCTCAGCTACCAACCCTCTAAAGACCTCACTTAGCACTATGAGCACTATAGCTCTAAGTGATGATTATCCTTAGTAGAAGAAGAAAAAAATGTCTTATTAGAAAGTTGCAAAATAAATTTATTTTGAAAAAATGGAAAATCTTTGGTTAATCTTTGTATGAGCTATTCAAGCTTCTAGTATTAGGTTTACAGAATAATATAAAAGACTTTTAAGTTATAGGATGCATATATGGTACTCAGGATTTATTGCTACTAATGTATTTGCATAAGTTAATTCATATACAAACATAAAATATAAGTTTTAGTTTTAGTTAAAAACTATACCATCATCATCATCATCATCCTAGCCTTATCCCAACAAAATAAGGTTAGCTAAGTTAAAAATAATATGTACTTACTAAATAAATATTAGAGAAAAACATAAAAAATAATTAAATTAATAAAAAGTAACTCAATAAATTTAATTCAATATTTGAGTAAATTATAGCACCCATAGCAACTTTAGCTTCATTAATTAAAATCATAAAATTAATTTACAAGCCATTTTCATAAGTTCTAGAGTAGAAAAACATAATTAAGGCATCATGTGTTATGTTACCTATCAAAGAACACTTAACAACGAAATGCAAAAGATAAACTAATATAAGAATAAATAGAAAAGAGATGTGCATAAGAAGCTGTATTAGTTATTCTCTATTCAATATTTCAATTTTAACATTTTAATTTTTTTAATTTCAAAGTTATTAATCTTCATAAGAATAATTTCTCTTATAGGGTGAAATAAAAGGTCTTCAACAAGTCAAAAGTAGATCCTAAATAAGTTAGAACTAAGAATTGCTTTCATAATATTTTGAATGAGGTGTTTTAGCCTAGCAGCATGGCTCTTGATTTGAATTCTCCAAGTCATTAGTTCAATTCTAGTGGATAATCCTCAATTATAAAGTTCTAATTGGACTATATATCTTCAAGTATACATATATTATAATTATTTCAAGGTTTCAACATTAGCCACCCTGACTTCCCCCCTCCTCCCTCCCCTGCCCCACCTC